>JAUMHR010000043.1:8443042-8483000 GCA_032361145.1 Enteromius fasciolatus
TCTCTTAGGTAACCTGTTTGTGGTAAGCGTGTATACTGTCGCCGTCTGTATATTCCCGCCCAGCGTGTTTGTGAGGAGCTGCCCTGTCCGCGCGCGCCGTGGCTCTGCTCATTCTGCACTGGCTGCTGTCAGCACGCAGAGTCTGAACGGCGAGGCGTAACACGGTTACTCCACAAAACCGTGTGTTGACACGCTACACATGAAACTATCGCTTTGGATATCGGACTGTCCGAAAAGCTCAGATGACAAGCCTTAACCCGGAGCGAAACGGTATGTGTTTGCTGATCCATCGAGTGTTTTATCGCTCACGAATTCTTCCCCTGTAACATTTAAGTAGAAGTTACGCGTGCTTGTCAAATAAAATGTCTTCGTGACTTAAAGGGAAGGGCTGAAGTTCAAATAGACTTCATAATCGAAGTTGGGCGTTGAGGAAAGTCACGGTCGGTTGTTTCTGTCACGATATCAGACAGCGGTTTGAGTTTGATACATGTGTTGTGATTGTGGAGTGATTTTTACCGCATCGCCTGTGTATTAAACTCACGCTCGCAGTAAACTGACCGATCGCTGTACACGCCTGCTTTTGTTTGTACTCAACAGTCACGTTAAATTACGACTGTTTGAAGGTTTCATTTTGTACTATGTGATGTCTGTCACTTTCACTTGACTAATGTGTTAATAATTTACCAGAATGACTGAATTTTTTAGCTTCCTTGTTACATTTCTCAGAGTTACAAGATCTAGAACTGGAAGATGAATGTGTAGCATTCGTTTCCCCCCTCAAGCTACATAAACTGAATACAAGTTATGAACAGTTTCGTAGTTTGCTTTTGGCTGAAAGGGATACGAGTTTGCTTTTTCACCTAAATGCTTAGTTTGGCTGAGGTGCTGTTAACTCATTCTTGAGCAGTAGGAACTGGCACAGCACTTATGTCCTGTGCATCTTGGAAAGATCAGATCTCTGTCATGCTGTCTTTATAAATATCCCGGTGGGGTCTCTCTGCTGTGGGTGTAATTGGGCATCCTGCCTGCACTAAATGCATGCCTGTCCTGCTCAAGTGCAACCTTGAGCTGTGCTCTGTTCTTTGTCACTAGCCTGATAACTTGACAGATACTGAGACGGCTGGGCAGTCTCGGGATCGTTTCCTCTCTAATTAGCCCAAAATAGCTCTGAATCACAGTTATGCGCTCCCTTGCATTAATCACTTCCTAAGTGCCGGAATTGATCGTTCTGGGTCAATTGTAGCCTGTTGTCCTAACACAATATTTTTTCCTCCTTCAAAAGACTTAGAGTTATTCAGCGGCACAATATGCAGAAAATACGCTTCCTAAATGGCGTCCTGAGAGTGAAGTCATTTGGCAGCTGATTTGATTCCTCTCCACACATCTAGCCGCTCCGGGACTGCACGGGTATGGTAGGCTGCCAACGAGCCACAGCAGAATGCATTGGTGAGGTTTTGGTCAGCTGTGGTTTTCTGCTCTTCCCATTGTATCCCATCCCCACTTCTTGCTATTGACCAAAGCTCATTAAACTCCACATGAAGGCCAGAGCTGAACCACTGACCCCTACAATGACGCTTTTTTGGGCACCTCCTACATTTTATGTGTGTGGTCCTGCACAGAAGACTGTCCTTAGTCCCACAAGGCTGCTTGTATATAGACAAATACAATTTGAAGTGACGCACCATAATAGATCACATGGGATTTGATTGTAAATATACTGGTCAAACATTTGAAATATCAATTTTTTTGGTTTTAATAGATGCACCAAAGCTGCATTTATTTGATTGAAAATATGGTAACATAATACTGTTTACAAGTGTTTCATATATTAAATTAACCTATTTAATATATTTTAAAATGTTATTTTTTTTACTGAGAAGAAATTTTCAATAGCTGTTACTCCAGTCACATGATTTATCTATTTATTTATATATTTGAAACTGTTTTAGTAAAGTATGCTACTGGCAATTTAGCCTTTATTTGAGAAACAGATCATGTGTCGTGGCAAAAGATGTTTAAAACATGGTTCAAAGGGTTTGAAATGGACTCGGTCAGTGATCTTTTGCAGTGCATGCATGGAGAATTGCACTTACTCGCAAAGGCTTGCACGTAGCAATTTTCGAGGCATGCAATTATCTTGCTTGCATGGTCAATCTGCTTCCTCTAGTTTTTGTTTTTAGTAAAGCAAAGCAAACCTCGTAATTTTTAGACGCATTCACTGGGTCGTGCAGTCTATTTCTGGATTTACTACTTGCGTTTATGCACTTTGTTTAAGAGCTCAAATTAGGCAAGGTTTTATGTAGAGGGAGGTCAGTGCTGTTAGATCTCAGAAGGCCTTTTTGGATGTAAACAGCTTCGGAGTGCCTCGGAAGTAAACTGTCACAGACGGAGAGCTCTGCTACATGCTTGCGTGCTGTGGGTATAAATGGTTGTCCTATCGTGCAAGACAGGAAGTGACAGCTGGACCTATGTGACTTTCATGGAGGCCACACCTGGACAAGATCCTCAGGCCGAACAGACAGCACTGACCATCCCACCAACTTCCAGCAGGGCCATAGTCTGTTTGCTCTTACCACACAAGGAGAGTACCAAAAATTAAACGGGGGCGAAATGATTTTGCATGTCTGTTTTTAATATTTTGTTGTTGTAATAGCAATATTTTGATGAGCTAATATTTTGATGCATTGTCTGAGTTATTTTTCCATTGTGTTTTCCATTCCATTGCTCATATTGCTCATTCATTATTTTTTCCATCCGCTCTCATAAACCTCATGCCCACTCTATTATGAGCATGACATCAGTAATGACATGTTAGGATTACAACACAGCTTGTGTTTATAAACCAAAATGGCTTGGTAAGCACAGCATGTTTGTGCAATGAAAGACACTGTGTCAGGTTCATCTCTTCTGTGAACTTCTCTCTGCATAAACCCCTCATTGTATGTGCATCGTATGCTAATTAACACAGATCACCTCTGGAAGGACTTCATTTGCGCTCTTCACCTGTTTACTTCCATTCAGAGTGCTAGTATTTCCATGCCACAGCCATTAGAGACTGTATTCAGAAAATCAGCGTTCCTCCAGGGGACGGCTTCCCAAGAAAGCTCTCGATTCTGAATATAGTTCAATTTAGATGCAAAAAAGCTCTAGTTGTGTGAGGCCCTGCTCCTTTTGCTATTATTTCCATACAGCACAGACAAAACACTGCTGTCTGTGCCCTGAATAAAACTAGCAGCTCACGACTCGAGTGTGTGCGAGGCACAGACTCGCTGCTGTTGGAGATCAGAAGCTCGCAGAATAAGATGTGACAGCTTTCTGGTTATGCCCTGTAGAATTGTGGGGTTATGATCAAAATCTTTCGGAAACCATAACAACTGATTTTAGCAAGGCTCAAACATTATTGCAGTTTCTGTTGAGATCTGGCCATTTGTAGTGTGGAATCTAGGTAGAGCGTGGCAGACTGGGATTTGGGAATGCATTCCCTTGTGTAAAGGGAGTGTTTGTCAGGGTCAAGGTCCTTTTCCCACAGTTCTTTATAGACTTGTGTCTTTTCACAGATGTATGTGGCGCCATGCAGAAGAGAGAAAAATGCTGGTTAAGTGTGTGTACTGGTTGGTCAGAGGGCAGAGTATTTAGATTGGAGTTTTTCCATCATTCTGGCTTCTGCAAGGGAGGCTGAGAGGCCTTCTTAAGAGGATGCACAGTTCAGTGTGATCGTCGATTAATCATGTTTGATTGTAAGCTCAAGTTGTGTTACAGCAATATGATCTATTAATTATTTACGGCCCTTTTATTTACTCGAGTTTTTTGGCACATGCACATTTCTTAGCTGCTTTTGCGGGATGTGGAAACTCCCGCTCATTACTCACATTGGGCCTTATCTCTTCGATCTGATGTGGTTTGGAAATTGGGAGCATTCAGATTGCATGGCAGGTGAGAGAAAAATCTGAAAACTGCTCCCTGCAACTTATTTAAAACTCAGGCATTGCCATAGTAACTGCTTATCTGTTCTAACCCAGCGAACATCTATAAGTGGAGAGCGGTTTTCCTGTGATTCACATGATCCTTTTGAGGTAATGCAGGATGCTCAAGAGGCGTGAGGAACCTGAAATGCGAACGCGCATGCCGCAGGTTTACGTGCAGCTAATGAGGAGGTGAGTCTGTCATACTAAAAGGAGGCTTTCATGACCTGTAATAGATATAATCTGAGCTGGTGAACGATGGACATCTATTTGGTGCTGCAGAATTTTATGACTAATGACAGTCTGTCTAGATTACTAGTTAGCTTGATTACTGTTATGTACAAATCAGTACAAGGCTAAGCTCCCGTCTCTTGGGAACATTTTGGCTGGGTTAGGAAGTTGCTGACATTTTGACATAATTATTTTAGCTCTGCTGCAAAACCAAGTCATCATGGGTGCACACCTGACTTGAAGCCTGTACCAAAAGTAGGCCTCCTAAAATATCTTTGGACCATGTTTTGAGGCTTCATTGCATGTATCCTTCACAAAGAAGACATAGAGTACAAAATAAACACTGCATCTAAAATCGCTTACTTCTCTACTATACAAGAAAAAAGAGTAGCACATTTAATTTCTCAATATTCATGAAAGAGTAAAGCAACGTACAGTACCTGAATTATGGCAAATGTAGTACACCCTGATTAAATGTATGCTAAGCACCTTCAAACCATAGACTACAACATACTTTTTAATGGTTGTGAGATACTTAACTATTTAAAAAGAGGACTTCTTAAAGATTATGAAATTTTGGACCAGCCGTTTGTAGTGGTGTCTGAAACCGTAGTGGACATTATCAAGTAAACTTCAATCCCATAATGTACCGCAATAACAAGAATATGACTGATATACCTGCATATAGAATGAAGGAATTCCTGCATCTCAGCAAAATAGATTATCCGCAGGCCTTCTGCTACGCTGCGTGGCACTGCATTCACTGCATTGAATTTCTGATACAACCTAAAATGGCAAATTAACACTCTAACTGAAAACCAAATTTCTCAATATTTGTGTGTTTTTATGCTTATGACATCACACAGATTCCAGAAAGTAAAATGCTTTGTGACTGACAGGTTAGTAACTAGCTTGGAAACATAAATATCAAGCAGAATAAATATAACAGATGACATAATGTAACCGGTATTGTCTTATCTTGTCTTTTGCGATGGTACAGATTTACTCAATCGTCAATCAGACAGTGGCGATCGTTGTTTTGTCAGTGTAGCTGAATTATCCCTCACGCTGGGATCAACATGCACTGTGAGGTGGGTGGCCGTTTCCACAAGGCCATGCCACTAACTCATGTTTGATGCAAATGATAAAACTGTCCTTTGAAATTTAGAAAAGCGTATTCCTTTCATTGACTTCTACAGTAATCTAATCCTCAGCCTGGTTTCGTTTTAAAACAATACCAAACTAGGGCTTGTGGCATGTTTACAGGGTTCCCAGCGACAGGTCTTTCTCATAAAGGCTAAATTATGCACATTTCTGGAGCGGAGCCCATTGCCTGAGCTCCTTCACGCTCACAGAGGGACGTGTTTCCTCGGAGCAGCTCTGCTGTCATTGCACAGGCCTTTAGCATGTGGAATGCAGCAGGATGAGTAAATGTCTGTGTGCCGAGCGGCCAATCACTGTCCGCTGCTCTAACACTGCGCTCATTTGTGTGTTGTACTCCGGCATGGAGGCAAAGACATTCTTCCAGTGCCAGGAGCGCTGCCAAGAGTTCCACAGGAAAATTAGAAAGGAAGGAGGGCAAAACTGAGAGAGAACGAGAACAAAGCTATTGTGTGGCTTTAGTTACATGCCTCTCTTATTGCTCTACTTGAATGGCCGAGAACCTTGTCGTTTTTTATTTATAAGGGCGTGTTAAAATTTTTATGGAAGGCGTTGCCTCTAACAGTGGGAATCATTCTTCTCTGGCACAATCCTGTTGTGGGTAGGATGCTAAATTGGGATTTTTGAACTTTACGTTTACTATGAGAACTGATAGAATGCCAGTAAATGTGTCTTTCTTTTTATATTATGGAAAAAGCTGCACTAGGGTGAGTCCATGTGAACAGCAAGCATGTGGAATAGTAATATCAGAGGGTTGCCGCCCCATTTCCTTGTTTATTTTCTTTCCGAGCTTCACCACCAGTGAGGAACACAATGACCGGTGGATACTAAGCGATTTAGCACATGCAAGAGGTTGCAGGGTTATTGGGTAACTGTAACTAAAACATTACAAATTCATTTTGAAATAACATTGACATAAAATATTACAAAATTAAACTTTTGAATTTTATTTCAGGTAGGCGTCAAGATAACATTTCTTGTTTTCGTGTAGTTTAACTAAAGCCTTCTAGACACTGCACGATTTTAGCAATCCTATAATAAGATTATTGGATATCACACTGCATGCATGCATGCATGCAGACTGTATGGTGATATGTCTATTGACTTGTACGCTAAGAGGCACATTACTATAGAAGAAAAAAACGTCATTAGCATGCGGTAATGGTAAACGAAAAGAGCATGAGGATTCCTACTTTGGCAGTTGGAGCTTTTATGTGTGCTGGGAAAAAAGTGGAAGCACTGAAAGAGGTTAGGGTTAAGAGATTAAGGTTTTATGGTTTAGCACCATGTTGTGTTGATTCCATGTGGCTAGTTGGTAAACACCATGAGTCGATCATGCTGAATTTCTGACGCTGTCCGAAAATGATCGTAGGCTATCTTTGGTCACAAGGGTTATAACAAAATAACACCAGGGGTTTGTTTGCTGCTTCTGTAGAGTATGACCTTCTATCATCTTGTTGGCCACAATACTTAAGATCATGCTTGGACTGAAAGGAAACAAGACCTGATAGCATTCCAAAATCAGTTGTTGTTTTGTCTGTCCATCTCCATACAGCTTCATTGGTTTGCCAGGAAATCCGTGAAAACATGTGAAAGTGTTGTTGTTTAGAGCCTTCCAGCAGCTGCAGAAAGGACAGGGGTCGTAACAGTCGCCCCTCTTTATCTTGTCAATGGGAAAGTGCTCTCCATGCATGCTCTTTTTTTCACCCTAATGGCTTGGCTGCTCTGTGGGGGGAACAGAAATCATAAATCAGATCAGTCCCTAAGGGAAAAGTGAGAGGACCGAAAACAAGCATGAAAACTTTTATCACGTTCCATAAATGCAGGTCATGGCGGCTTGTGATGTTGTTTATGAACGCTACCTCCCTCAGACACCGATGGGCCTGATATCGGGATGGCTTTTAGTCAGTTGTGGTTTATTGATTGCTGGATAAGAGTGGATGTTAGCTCTCAGACTGAGGCCAATGCTGAGGTGGTCCGTGGGCGTCGAGATGGAGCTCAGGGTGGCTGTTATCTGTTCTGCCTTGCAGGCTGGTACGCACAATTCCTGTACATGTACAACCAGTAATGACACCCCTGTGGACCATAGAAGAGCCACATAGACGGATGGGTGAAATGAGGAATATAATAAGCCTTTGTAGCCTAGCTTTGACATTTCAGTCTCAGAAGCTGGGATGTTATTGAACAAAAATAATCAAGGTTAACATTACAAATGTCAGTGCTGCTGGAGTTACGAATGTTAAATTTGTCAATTTATTTTTAAAGATTTGTGTATTTTGATTTAAATTTAGGATCAAAAGACTTTATCAAATGAATGTATAGCTTTATACAGAAGACAAGTTCAAATTTTTTCTCAAAACAGCCATTTATGAAAATCATTGGGGACCAACTCAGCACTGCTGTGGAATGTTAATGTGCTTTAACAAGTGTAAAAGTTGACACTTGTTGGTTGTTGTTTATGTAAAACAGACTAACAATAATACTAGTAGTATAATACGAATAGTTCTGATTTGGCTTATGAATATTAATCATGTTGCCTGCGTTCAGATTTGCTAATATCAAAAGTTGGACAGTGACTGGTGAGTGTCAGTCAGATTTCCCCATGCGACGTTCCGCCTACTTTTATTCTTCTAGAAAGACTAAATAATGAATAACTCGGTCATTTTGACAGGTTACAATACAAAAATATCAAATTTATATGATTTAAATATCAGTTCTACATGGTGCAAGTTGATTTGCATATTGTTTTGTGTTTTGTTTATTTAGATGGATGTGGTTTAAAATTTAAAATGAAAGACTTGATGCTGAAGGCTACTTTCTCAGATGAATATCTAGCTTTATATGAAAGAGTTGTTTACATTTTTGCCCAAAACAGCTATTTATAAAAGTCATCGGGGATCAGCTTTACCCAGAGGACTGCTGTCGAATGCCGATTGCGTTTCCTGTGAAAGTCAATGCTATGTTTTCTAGAAATGTAAATGCAAAATACAACTTCATTAGAGTGAGACATGTAGGGAAGGAGCTGACGTTTGTTTGTCTGCAGGCAATAAACTTTGAGCTCAGGGTTATTTTTGGGAAAGATCTTAATAATTGTTCCTTGGAAAACGCCCTGATAGTGGGTGGGGTCCTGAGTAAGAAACACACTGTTACATAGTAAAGGTTGCAACATGTCGACATGACCGTAATATCAATGCTTGGCTGCTAATGAGGGGAAAGTGCGATGGTAAACATGCCTGATTTCATATATAAGGGCATGTTTAGGATACCTTGTGCTATCAAAGCCTATAGGGCTTTTGTGCAAATAAATATGTGCATTATTAAAAAGACCTTAGAGCTACATGTGGCCAAACCTGATTAGTATTTAGCTGCTTGTGTTCTAATTTTTACCCTATTTATTCTGGTGCATTGCTAAAACACAATGACACACTTCCTTCAGGCTGCGCTTAAGTAGTTTCCATGGCTACAAACGCTCTTGCAGCTGGATGGGCAAAATGAGCAGAGAGCATGGACGTTAATGTACTCCCAAACACCCCTCCTTCACTCTTTCTCCTCTCTCTCCCTAAAGGTCTTGTTTTGGCACTGCAGGGAGGGATTTTTGGGAGTTTTTATGCTGCGTTTAAGAGTAGAGGAAGTTTGATTGCACAGATGTTGCACCCCAGCACAGGTGTGGCTTAACTAGAGCGCTCTGGAGGAGCGGAATTAAAGAGATAAACAGATAGAAACACATCTAGAGCATTGGGAACGATTGAGAGCCAGGTAGAGATGTTAGGTTACTGAGAACATCTACAGTAAGATGAACCTGGGAGAGTCCCAGGTGAAGTTGTGGTCGGAAAGCCTTTGGTAAATACATCAAGAGCCTGTCAGGTTCGTTTGACAAGGTGCATTCGCTTTACTTTTTATCTTACACCAAAGAGTTGTCATGAAACTACAGAGATGTTCTTTTGGCTGCAGTTAATAAAAACGTTTGAGGATGAGATTTGGATGTGAACAGAGAAGAACAAAGTAACAACAGAAAGCTTGGATTCACTGTGGAGTGAAATGTGAAGCTTTAATAACTAAAAAGATAAAGAAAAGCTTTATGTGTGTAAGATTGACCTACTGTATCCTTTTAGCACATATTTTAAATTGAAAGTTTTGTCATAATTTACCTGTTCATGTTGTTCTAAGCCCATTATTTCTTATGTAACACACAAAAAAGGAGATATTTTAATAGAATCGTTTAAAGAATTTCTGAGCTCTGGATTTCTGTGTTATTTCAAACAATGAAGGCCTTATGTGACCATCAAGGATCCCCACAATGATAGAAAACTGGAAGAAAAAAGGAGATTTAATTTTTTTTATTGTTACATTTTTCTATATGTTTTTTCTTTAGGCCTGGAAAGGACTCGGAAAAGAGCAAAACTGTAAAGTTCTGTTTGTGAACTACATTTTTACATGTATTCAAAAGATTGGTGCCTCGCATACAAATTTAAATCAGCCCAGGCCAACAATATCTCTAAATGTGAAAAATCCTTATCTAATAGTTCATGGAAAAATGGAATGATTTGAACATCGTTAATATTCATTTGTCAAAAAGAGTGAAACTCCAAAAAGGATAATTTGGGAATATTAAAAGAGTCAATGTGACGACTCATTCTGTTATGTGTCTGATGCTGCAATACCTAAAAGGCTTATTTTGCTCAGACGTCTGAATATGCAGCGCTTGTGATGAATTCACACCCAGTCTTTAAACTGAACGATACAGTCAGTCCTCATGTAGTTCCTCCCTGGGTGGGTCACTAATGGCTGTAAATTGTAATTGCTTTGTAACCGCATTTTCAGAACGTAAAAGGAGCTTTCCTGTGAGAGCTTGTGATGAAGGGTGTAAAAGGGATTGGACCTTGTTATTTATAAAAACAAACAAACACAAAAACAAATCAGCATTTGATTTTATTATCACATGTATCTGCCAAACTAGGTCCTATCACACAGAGTTTAAAATTGGAAAGGGTTATATTTACATCTTTACCTTGAGGTCAGGTCAACACTGAGCTCATCTACAGGTTTCCAAAAATACAGACCTGAAATAGGCCTTACCTCTCTGAAGCTACAAGTTCCGTAGCTGCTATTACAAATTGTTTATCACAAATGTTTTAGTAAACATTTATGTGAGTCTTCTGAAAACTGTTAAGAAGGTGTATGGGACGGGTTATATTTCAAATTAATATATTGTTTAAAGAAGATTAAACCTATTTTCAGAAGCTGGGTGTATGTGAAAATGGGTTTTTGTTCATAAATGTTAGCTGTAAACATCACAATAACAAAGAAATAACAGGTAACAAATTGATTATTTTTTTTTACAGTGTACTGTTGGTATTTCATGATGTTTTTCAGATTTAAACCCACCTGATTTCCACTTGTGTAGTGTGAAATAAACCTGAAATTACTTATAATGCATCATCATTCATTGTTTTACTGTACGTATTTGTATTTAAATAAACAATGTATTACAGAAACTTAATTCTACAGTGCAACATGTACCTTTTAAAATTGTAGAGGTACGTGTTAGCCTGGTCAGTCTGTTTAAAGAAATAAACAAACAAAAGGGCTAAAAGCCAAGAAAAATAATCCTTCAAACTTCTGGGATCTACGCCCCTGACAAGAAGAAAATATATCGTGGGTTTGCACCTACTCAATCATGATGTTTTTTTTCCTCTTTGTGGCACTGAGTCAGGGTGCGAGCTGTGCTCTCTGTGGTTTTGCATACGTTTGTACATTGAAACTTACTCACACTGAACCATGCTAAGGTTTGAAGTCAGTATATGTAAACAGCTAAATATATCAACAAGGCATAAGCAAGCGCTTATATGTCACTCTCTAGAGTTCTGGGTATGGAGGTCTTCCACGCCATTGATTGCTTTTTTTTTGTAGTCTATTTTTGTAAGCATATCCACCCAGTCTGGGTGCGCAGAAAGAATGAATCAGCAATTCTGATTTTATTTGACGTGTGTCTTAATGATGCTATGAATCATTTTGTGAAGTGACTTACCCTTCAATGCTACAGTGAAGCTCTGTAATGATGGAAACGGTCATGGCAGAACTTGAGTTGGACGTTGCTTGGCGTTTACGACTCCTCAGCTGATAGTATCTGGAATTGCTTTTTAATTACATGCCTGTTCGAGGTCACATTATTTGCTGAGTAAGAAAGGCCGGTATATGATCAGATTTAAAGGGAACGTTGACACAGGAATGGGTCTAAACCATTTTTCCATCATGTTAGAAATGGTTTGGTTTAAAGTAGGCCACTAGTCTAGTGAGTTCATTGCAGACTGGTTCCAGTGATTCACTTAATGCAATCTAGTGGTTAGTGTTCTGCTATTTCATGGTGTCATGTAACACTGCATTGTGGGTTGAATTAGTCATTTTCAAGGGAAAAGCAATGTTCACACAGACTTAAGTGTACAATTTGATTAGTTTTCACATGAAGGTGCAGACAGACAGTGGAGGGGAAAGCGATGCACAGTGCTGTCATTCATTTCAACAAAAAGCCTTTTTCTCATTTGAAAATGTCAACGTTTGCTTGAATATTAACAGCACCCGTTGAACTGAATCAGTTTTTTCCTCTCTATTCCACAGGTATGACTGCAAATTCTCTCTGGACTGCAAAAGCTGTGTTGTGCTAGAGCTGGACTCAAAATAAACAGGTAATGAATGGAAGGAGCAGGTAGCTAAAACTAAACCCATGTGATTGTTGACAGATGGTGCTTGTTTGTTTCTCTGCCCAGTGTAACTTAGAGGTATGCGGTAGTTCTGCAAACGTAATGCCTGGAAAAAGTGTTGCTATTACCTCTGCACCACTGAGCCCCAAAGGCCCCGTACCCAACCACCTGTGTGTCTGCTTGTACAGAGTAATCATGTTTTCTTTTCCCCTGTTTTAAAAGTTTGTGAGTGTAACTTTTCTGACAGGGGGCCTTTTACATGCCATTGAGTGAACTAAAACATGGCAGTAATGACCCAGACTATAGCTCTCACTCCATGAAGCGTCAGATGGAAAAAAAACCTGTCCAAAGACGTTGAATCCCAGCCATAACCTGTAAATCAAGCCGACTTTGTAGAAAGCTCTGCGTAGTCCACTTCAGTGTAGACCATTGCTCAGAAACGCACATGAGTCACACTTATTGCGGCGGTAAAACAACCTCACAATCTGGCCTCGGTCTCACGGGACATTCTTAAGGAGTGAGGTAAGACCGACCCAGGAAACCTCCCAGCATTTTATTCTTTGGATTATTTCTCTTCATGGGAAAATGCTGTCACCACTCCCTCTTAGTGTTGTTCCCTTTAAAAGAAAAGAGCCAGACAAAGCACTGGATCAAATTTAGACTAATGTGTCTGCACACGATTCCTGAACAGATTGATAGAGAGAGACGGACATGGATAGATATCTATAGATAGAGATAGATCGATAGCAATAGATATCTAGATAAAGACAGAAATGGATACGTTTAAATAATAGTTAAATAGTTTGATAGAAATAGATATCTATAGATGAGGTAGAGGTGGATCTAGACAGATAGATAGTGATTGATTGATAGATGCAGACAGACAAACAGATATGGATATAGATAGATAGATGAGTTGTCATTTTTGTGATGACCAGGAAGGACCTCGGGCTTGATGACATTATTTATATATTTCCAATGTGTGATTCAATGTGGAAGTGTCTTTCCTCAGCATTTTTGCATGAGTCAGTTGGCATGAGGAAGCTTTATTATATGGTAAACAAGTACTTATTAAGCAATGGAATCCTCTTACCAGCTTTCTTATCAGACATATTCTGCTTTAACTGACTTTTTATGATTTATGTCGCATATAAATGATCTGCTCTTGTATATGAAAGCTTGTTCAAGAATTGTGACTTTTTGTATCTCCCAATTATCTGTTTTCCTGTAATGACAACCTTTATACCTAACAAAAAAATGTTTTAAATTGTATCCCACAATTTTGAACCGTAAACGTCTATAATCATCCGTTATTTCCTAAACCAAGGAATCTCAGTAACAGACAGTGACTATCAAATAATGGCAGAATATGTCCCTTTGCAGGCTGAATTACTTTGCCAATTTAATGGATTGATTTTATTACAATATGCAAATCATTTGTCATGAATCAAGGCTGTCCGCCTTTGCCACATGTGGAGTTGTGTTTGTTACAGCACTTTGAGCTTTCCTCTGATCGTCTAAATCGCAGGTTTGCAGCAGTGCTTGCTTTATTCGTTGGGTATAGACACTTGTTAAAATATATATAACATGCATCATGTGAGAACAGTGCCATCTAAAAGACCAAACCTTCTGTTAATGAGGGCCTGCACTGTTATTTTATAGACGTCTCTGACTTGCAGCCATAGAGCCATTTCTTAGAAGAAATAAAATCCAGGTGTTTTCACTCAGGCCTTTCTAGACCTCAATGCATGTTTTTTTAACAAATGTAAGTCCCGAGGTCTTTGCTCTGTGTGGCTGCCTAATATATTGCACAATCATGCGTGATGGGAGTAAACCCAATGTAAGGATTGAGTTTGTGAAGCTTGAGTGAAAACACAAGCATGTGGTTGGAGACATCATGTCTGTCATCTCTGATTGAGTCGAGGATGAGCAGCCTGCAGTGATGTGCCTGAGGCATGTCTCCATGCGGCCTCATGAGTTTTTGTGGGACAGCAGTGGTAATATTTCTCCCTGAAACATAGTTGGCAGAATACATTGTTCTCTGTCTGTCAGTCACTACGAGTTATGTTGTGACGACAGACTGGGGTCTTTCCTAGAGCCCTGATTCACTCTGTAAGAGAAAACAATGGTTTAACAATCCTAAGCCACTCCCCTTCATCCAGGTATAAAGAGGTGACGGGTGCAACCACGTCTAACAACCACCATTTTTGCTTCGGAGTCACGAGACTGATGCTCCGCTTCCTCACTCTTGCCCACAGCGCTCCCTTTCACAAGTGGCCAAGAGACACGTTTAGGGGATTCAAAGCTTCCCCACGTGTCTCCAGACGGTCTCTCATGGGATCCAGACAGTCTGATGGTGGACAACCAGAATGCTATGCTTTCTGTACCTCTCAGTCCAACTGTTCATCGCTGCACACCCATTGACACAGCGGTGGATGCCACTCGTGCCTTGTCTGGATGCGTGGATGTCGCTACCCAGCCTGTCGCAATAGATTATTTGGACGATTTGGCTCTGCTACGCGATCCAGTTTGCCTGGCGACCTCCCAGGTTAAGTGGGGTTCTCGAGACTTCAGTGGCAGTCTGGAAAGCCTCAGTCTTGCTCGAAATGATTGCTGTCCTCCTGGCAAAGGATGCAATAGAACCAATCCCTCCAGCCCAGATTGAGGTGGGGTTTTACAGCCCCTTATTTCATCGTTCCCAAGTAAGGTGGTGGCCTTTGACCAATCATGGACTTGCGCATTTTGAATTGGGCCCTGCACAAGCTTTCATTCAAAATGCTCAATTCAAAACGCATTGTTAAGTGCGTTTAGCCTCAGGATTGGTTTGCAGCAATCGACCTGAAGGATGCATACTTCCATGTGTCAATTCTTCCAAGACACAGGTTTGTGTTCGAGGGGTCTAAACAAGTATGAATTTCCCCCCAGTGAACCTGCTCACACAGACCCTGTGCAAGGTCAGTGAGGACGAGGAAATAGGTCTTGCTAGTGGCACCTTACTGGCACACCCGGACCTGGTTTTCGGAACTCGCTCCTCGCGACAGCCCCTCCATAGTGCATACCTCTGAGGGAGGTCCTCCTCGCGTCCAGATCTATAGAACCTTCACGTGTGGCTCCTGGACGAGACGAGGCAGACTTGAGTCAGACACAAACGGTGGTGGACACGATCACTCAAGCTATAAGCTCTATGAGGCAAGCTTATGTTTTAAAGTGGAGTCTGTTCACAAGCTTGTGTTCTTCTCGCCGAGAAGATCCAAGAAGACGCACGATTGGAGTTGTGCTTTCCTTTCTGCAGGAAAGGTTGGAGCGTAGGCTGTCGCCCTCCACCTTGAAAGTGTATGTGGCTGCCATTGCAGCACAACACGATGCAGTAGACGGCTGGTCTTTGGAAAAGCACAACCTTATTGTAAGGTTCCTGAGAGGTGGCAGAGGTTTTAGCAGCTCTTTGTCTGCCACAGAGGTCAGCAAAAAGTCTCCAAGCAGAGGTTGGCCCACTGGATTGTGGATGCCATCACCTTGTCTTACCAAGCCCAAGGTGAGCCGTGCCCCCCTTGGGGTGAGAGCTCACTCCATTTGGAGCGTGGCCTCCTCCTTTTGCGTTGGCCCACGGCACCTCTCTGGTGACACCAAACACCTTCGCGAGATACAACAATCGTCGCGTTGAGCCACTTTCTTCCTGTGTGTTGGGTAACAGGTAATTGGCGGGAAGGAAGAACTGGCCGGTGTCACGCCCCCTCACAGGGGATGCAAGCGCTGTTTACTCTTCCACTAAGTTCCCCAGGAACCACTATTGCATTCATCACCACTATTTTTAATTGATTGTGAGAATGCACATAACTGAGGTGTTTAAGGTAATTGCAGCTGTCAGACTAATAAATCACAGTCTGTACAGAGCATGTAATGCTCTGCCCCATTTCCCATCTCCTTAAATCATTTCAAACACCAGAACAAATAAATATATACTTTGTGTGTGTATATATATATATATATATAGTCCTTTGAGCAACTGCAGCTCCAAAAGCTGTTAGCCAGAATGTATAAACTGACCCGCTTCTCCAGCTTTGACCAACACTTTAACTATTTTTGAGTCTTACTCAGTGTTGGGAAATTCCTAACTAAAAGTAGCAACATTACTAACTTGATATTATTTTTAGTTGCATGACCAAATAGCTTTCAAAACAAAAGAACTTTTCCAGTAATAAACTTTGTTAGGAACAGTGTAGTAGTGAATCATCATGTTGAAATCGTCACATCATTTTATTTAACAGTATATATATATATTTGGCAGCATTTTTAGTTAAATGCTGCTGTTCATGGCTTTGTCTTGGTTTATTTATTAATTTATTTTGGTGACTGCATATTTAGTTAAATGGTGCTGGTTATGTTTTTGACATGATTATCTTATCTCTTCCCCAAAAATGTACTAATTGTATTTAGCATAAAAATCTAATTTCTGTTTATTGGTTTGTTGTAGTCACCTTCAATTTTAATAGCATGTTATTTTATAATATGTAATATAATATACATTATAACAAAGTACACACACCTGCACAATTTTGTACATGTGTGTGTGTATAGGTATAGGTGTGTGTTTGTTTTTGTGTGTGTACCCATTGACTGTGTGCAATCAGTTTATTTATTTTAAAAGACAAATGCCCTTTACATTTTTTTTGTAGCGTAGCTAACTTCTTTTTCAACAGTTTAGCTTTATTGCTTTTAAACTGTTGCATGCATATTGTAGGAATTAAAGCTAAAGGTACTCATTATTTAAAGCACCAACACCAGTCATGTGAAGCTACTCCAGCCGTGCAGAATTGTAATGACACTAACTTGCCAGTTCTTCGTTTGAGGTTTGAGAAGCGCCAGTGCTTGGATTTACTGAAGGCAAACCACACTTCTCTGTTACAAAGTGCATTTTAAGACCGAGCTGTCTTCTCCAATAGTGGCTTGTGACGTTAGGGAAGTGGAGCCACCCTGTCTCTGTCAGACAGCTGAGGATGGATGTGTGAAGCCTGTGCACTCTCTCCTGTAACAGAACAAATAGCAGATCTATTGCACATAATTCTCAGATCTATTTTGATATATTCATAGCTATTAGACTGTCAATCGCATTTGAATGAATCACAGAGTAACGTTGTTTAAACTTTGTTGGTTATGACAAAACTTAATGCAAGCGTGCAGAGCTTGCTTCTTAAAAGAGAATCTGATTGGCTATTGCACTCAGTGATCATGTTTGTGATTTTCTACGTTGCTCAGTGCTTCCAAAAATATGTTTCAAATAGAAACGTTTTAAAAATATATTCATTTTTGTTGTTCTATGCCTTTATTTAGGAAGAACAAAGTAGACCGAAAAGCAAAGTGGGAGAGAGTACTGCAGAGAATTTATATATATTAATTTACAGCCTCTGACACATTTTGGATCATGTGTGATGATGGCTGACAATAAATCGCTAAAATCCATTCTGCTTTACTAAATGCTGCAGAAATATGAGGTGGACTATCTTATTAACTCCAGTTAGTTGTCTGTGAATAAGCTAAATGTCAGATAAAGTTTGTTTTAAAACGTCCAATATAAGTTATAAACACAGACCTGCAGAGCTGATAACAGGGAATACTTATACTGTACCAATCCTCTACAAGCAAGTTGTTCCTCATGCAAACAAGCTTGTAAAAAGAAGCTCCGCCCTATATCGTCAGCGTTAGAGAGAGGTTGGGCGCATATTCCAGCAGTGTCAGGTCTCATAATAAAACATAATATCGGCTCCACATCGCAGACTCTGTGTGAGAGCACTGTGGTTCACATATGCTACCATTTATATGATGTTTTTCTCACTTCATTAGGACCCTCAGCACACAGCAAACAAGGGAAAGCCACACAAGTATATATTTAAAAATTGTCACACAGCATGACTTCACATGAACACATGTTTGTTCTATCACAGCTTCATTTTGGTCTGAGAATAAGGATTCAATTTAGTTTCAAAGGGCACTTCGGTTAGACGGTCTGGTTAAGTATTACTTACTGTATATTTGATAATGGCTAAATGTTTTAGATGATGATATATGCTCATTAGGTGAAAGGAGCTTTACACAGAGGCTTGACAGTAATGAGTCTTGTGATGAAGACATATGTCTCTCATAAAATCAGGGAAGTGCTTTCCAGGAATAGAAAGGTATATGGCTCCATCCGAATTAAAATATCAGTGTTAGTATTCAGGCGCCCGAGATCTCCTTTGAGAACCCCACAAGAAAATTATAATCAGCCAGCTGCCTTATGAAGCTTTTAGTCTTTTACTGCGAGTTTGAGAAACTGTCACACAATTGTGCCACAATTAAAATACAAATACACATCATAGTAACTTCATCAGCCAGGTTTTCTTGATTTTGTTTATACCGAGCTACTGAACCTTTTAAATTCTTATGGTATTCTATGAAATGCACATCAAATCATATTTGTGTGTACAGTGTTTTTGGCATTACACATAGTTTCATTACAGCTTTACAAGAAGTTATATTACAACAGTTAAGATTAACTGTGCTTTTTTATCTTTATGAACTAAACGGTCTGTTTGCAAACCAAAAGTTGGAAAATGTAATGATACCTGAATTAGAGCCATACCATTTTATTTTAATATTTTATTTACATTTTTGTCAAATAAAATTTAAATTTACCAATTTATAAAATAGATACTTTTTCATCAGTTGTTATTGTTATTAAAATTGAACTAAAAATACTTTTTATTAATTAAAAAAGAACTTAAATAAAATATTAATATTAGGGGGGGGAAAAATAACTAAAAAATGTTTAAGTAATATGTAAGAAGTAATACGTAAAAATACAAATAAATGTGAACTAAATACAGCAATAAAGTACAATAAAAATTATAATGAATAAAAAAAAAATAATAATAATAATTTAAAAAAATGTATATTATATTTATAATTGAAAATATAGAAGCTGTTACTTAGAAGTATTTACTTTAATAGCATATAAATAATACAAAAAATAATGTTTTTTAAGTCGATCCTGGATTAAGTTGTTTTAATGATAATATAATTTTTTGTGGGTGGGAAAAAATACATGTATTTACACTAATAGTCTCAAATTTTGGTACCCTTGGTTTTGTCAGCGTCGTCCTACTTGCTATTTTAGCACACCCATTATCAGCACAGCCCTTCCTCTATCACTGTTCCTGGTTTCGTTTGCAGCGATAATTAGAAGTGCTAATGAAAGAAGTGCTTTCAGTAGTAATCATATGTGCAGCACATGGTCACCCACCCCTGTCAGCCCTTATCTCATTAAATAGCCAACCTCACAACGCTACCCAGAATACTAGATTGTATTCCCATCCAAAGCAGCTCTCTGCAAATACAGCTGGGGCTGCTGGATCACTCGCGCTCAGATGGTTTATTAATTTAAAGGGTGGCTCTTAATGGAGCATCTTAGTATGGGACATCCTGTCCAGCATCTTTGTTTACACCATATGTCTGACCCTTCCCAGATGCGGACTGGACTAAAGACCGGACTTTCCCCACAACCAGATTATTCTGTTTACTGTACATAAGTATGTGTTTTTGATACTTCGACTTAAACGCTGGGCCAATTTCTCCCTGGTCCTGTCTTATTTCACCCTCAGGATCAAATACAGCTGTCACACACACACCCAGCCCCGTCTCACACTCTCCCTTGCAAACAATCCACTCATCTCCACCGCAAGAGATGATTATCCGTTAATTACACCTACCAGCTTCTCAGTCATTGCATTACAGGCAGATTAAAACATCGTCCATCTGAAAATCTGCTCGAAGACTCATGATGTTTTGAGTCACAGCAGCAGCACCTGTGTTTTATTTATGAAACTTTATGAAGCATGAGCAGGGCTAATCGTATTGCTGAGGTTAGCAAAACAGACGCCGCCTTTAGCTGAACCTCAGCTGTGGATCAGACATGAGATGTAGGGGAGAGTCTTGTCCCTTTAAACTCATTACTCAAATCTGAAGCATCTGGACTAAGCGTTCCTGGTTGGCACAATAATATTTGGGTTATGGAGTACGCTCCTGGCATATTCATCAGACGGCAGAAGTAAGGTAATGACTGCCCGGTCTACAGAAGATGAATGGCTGTGAGACATGACATCTGTGGAAAAGTGCTAATTCACTCTTTTGCAAAGATCCCCCAAGACAGGGAGAGAAAATAAAGCAGATGTATGAGATGTCAAGGGTGACCCGTTAGTGTGTTTTACAGCAGGTGTTTCCTGGCTTCTACCAGACCGTCCTTCCTTCTGGAGCAGGACATGGGCAAGATACTTGTGTTTTGTCTGTTATGGAAACTTACTAAGGCCAGCATCATTATTTCTATTCATCAAACTTGGGGTTAGTCGCCTTTTTGAGGAGAGGTAGGTTGTTTCTTTTTTAAAATTGCTGCTTTTGCATACACTATATGTGGGAATCAGTGGATGGGGTAAATAGGCGGCGATGTAGAAGAAATTACTTTACTATTTAGTTCAGACCTCAGTGTGACGTCACTCAGTCAGAATGCATTGTTTACTATTTTGCAATCTATTGCTATCATGTTGTTTTCAGATGGGTTAAAACCAGGGTGGAGTCTCCCAGTGTTGAAACTGTTTGTTTTGTGATTGCAGAATGACCTCATTAAATTAAAACAGATAACAGGCCTGGGAAAGTGCTGACTAAAGTTGGATTCTTATATATAGATGCTGTTGACATGCCAGTACGTGGCTGTTGAGAGCAATTGGGCAGCGATAAGGCTTATCAGAGCAAGATGGCAGTGTGCTGTAGATGTTTTGTGTGTATTTTTACAGTTCTCAAACTGTTAAGATCTGTCAGGAAATGGTCTCAGCTCCCAGAGCAATCCAGTGTGGAATAATGGCCATCCAGCTCTGCCCAGAATTCCAGTAGCAGCAGCGATTGGTCTCTAATAGCTCTCAAAGTCACACACTGATGTGGCCATAAATAAAATGGCCTCTGTGAGACGTTTTTAGAGCATTGTCTCTACTCTTCCTGGAAATTGACCGCTTTTGTTCCCCAAGAGCTACTGTGAAGAATCATGGATTTTATTTGCATCACTTGAAACCATCCTGTTTTTTCTGAGGTGGTTAATTAGGAGGTTAAAAACACCACTAATGGCCTTTTAAGGACAGATCTTGAAAGTGTAAGATATTTTCACCTTAATCACTTGTTTGATTTTTACACCGTGTATGTTTAGGAAGGTTTTAGAGAGTCAATACTCCAATAAGTCGTTGAAAAGGGCTGCTGTGTGGTTTTCATGTTGCTTTCCTTGAAATCTGCAGTATAGAGGACATGAAAAGTGCTCTTCACTTTCAGAAAGCTATATCTGAAGACGAATGGAGTCATCCTGTATGCCCTCCTCTCCAGATGAGGAGACGAGAGGCGAGCATGTTGATGCTGGCTTCTCATGTGACCCAGCGGAGTATCAGATCCCTAGTGACCGATGGGGACAGCCGGGTTATATGGACCCTACTTGCCCAAAAATGACCATTCTTGCTGGCCAACATAATGTGCACTTTGTTTTATTTATTAAATTTGTCATTCATTCATTTAGTAAGAGATGAACCAACAGGGGGTTGCTGGAACACACGTTAGCATACTTTTTGTTGATAGCCATTCAGAAGTAGCTGAATATTATGATGAACTATGTTATAGTGCAATGTATAATCATAAGTATTTTATAAAATGGACTTTCAAAACCTTTTAAAGGCCTCCCTTGAAATAGCTTAAAATGTTTTTTCCCCTCTTTCCTGACTTCGTCACAGCTCAGGAGAATCACATGTGATGCATTGGGACTATTTGTGTACTTGTGGTGCTATCTGTGTTGTCACAAAGTCATTTTATTCTTTTGCTCCAGAGTAGTTAGTGGCATTATATTTTGAGCTTGAATGATTGGCTCAAAAACAATACAGTTCTGCAGGAATTAGTCCTAAACCTCAGTTCCATCGTTCTGAAGTCAAAGATTGTTTGTATGGGTTTTTAGCCAACTTATATAATGTCTGTGGTTAGCAAATGTTCAGGATATTTTCATGTTTTATTACGAGCAATAAAATAAATCAGTAATAACCATCATAATGTCATCTACTGGAAGTCATTTATAGTTAAATCGCCTGCTTTTATTGCCTTACTCTTGCAAACTTTTGTATCTTAAACTCTTCAAAAAAGAATGGGACCTTAATCGTGGTGGTCACGTGATAACATAGCAACATATGACGACTGATAAGGAGAAGAAAAAAAAAAAAAGAGTAAGAATCATGAACTTTAGTTTTTTCACTGAGCGTTTTTTTTCCAGGGGTAAAATCCTGTTGTCCTACAAAATGAAAGCACTCTCTTGTGTACAAAACGAGTACCTATAAGCAAATGTGAAAGATGAATGAGAATGCTAAGATAACTCTCCAGGTAATATAGACCTCCTTGTTTTTGACACTTAATGGAATGGTAGACACGGTAGATGACAAGAAATTATGAAAATTAGCCCATATTGGAAACATTTGATGCATTGGAGCATGGGCCTAACTGATAGACAAATTGCAGTCAGTGTTTCTTAACTTTGGAAGAAGTTGCAGGCAGCAACTTTCAGACTCCAAACGAGGACAGTTTCTTGTTAGTGCTGGAATTTTCAGGGAATCTGAGGGAAAGCTCAGGTCAGGCACAGGTTACAGAGAATGCAGTGCTCTCCTGACGCTGATCCAGCATCTACAGACTGTACAGAGGAGGATAAAGAACAGATGATCATCTTACACAGTCTCAGCCACCTGTCTTTAATCTTGTCTCTCAAAGCTTACCTACACCTAACAGCACTTCATCAGTCTGATCCTCCAGAGAAACGACTGCAGAGGGGATTTTCAGCTCATAGTAGAAAGACGTCTCGTGCTATTAAAAAAAAATATATGATATAAAACATTTTTTAGATATAAATGCACTCTTGCCAGTAAAGGTTTTGAGTCGGGACACAGGTGAGTGCAGAAGCATTTGCGTCCCACAGTGTTGGGAAGCAGGGCCCGAAATTAAAAAATCTACCGGACAGGCTTATTTTTTACCCGCCAAAATTCTGAACGATTTAACACAGATATGTCTAAAGCATGTTATTCTTTATATAATGTGTGCTCCGGAAAGAGAGGAGTGACAACATAATTAAAACATCAATAAGAAAAATAACGTTTTGGTCATTTTAGATTTTTTTATTAGAATTTGGAAATGTCTATTACTTTGAAATGTTTTTAATGAACTATCTGATCTAGTATGAAAAAGGATGTCTAAAGTAATATTACGTTTTACCATGCAAAGGAAGGCTTGCATGCAGATGCTATATTGAATAGGTTATGCTTTGAGATCCAAGACAAAATTGGGAAAGAATTCCAGCAATTGCAACAAGTGTTAAAAACTCATCTTAAAGCTAACAAATGCCTCTAGTTTAATTCATTTAAAAGACCTTTGAGGTTTGGGCAAAAACTTGTGTAAATTGTGTGTTTTTGTGCATTTTATTTTTGCATGTGGTGAGTGTGAAACACTGTTACTTTTCATGTTAATCGGGCCAGTTTTGATCAAAGACAACACACTGTCACTTCCGCTACTGCGTGCTGTGAACCTTCTCATCTGTTAACATGGGCGCCGGAAAAAATATGCGCTGCTTATGCGTGCAGTTTGAAACCGGTGTTACGCCTGTTTCACACATACTCCGTATGCAGTGCGTTTGCGTTGCGTATTTTTTTTCTGCACCCATGTTAACGGATCAGAGCGTGCACACTGCACGCGGTTGCTGTCCGGCAGTGCGTTGCAGATGCGGTGTGTTTGCAGCAGTGCAGCGATCGTTTCGGCACAAGTCTATTTTTGCCGTGCTGGAATCTGGAACAGCAGATTGTTTGTGGGCAAAATGAACATGGATTGCCATTAAATTGTAATAAATTAACAATTTACGCACAATTAATGTGTGATACTTTGTACACAGTAAATTAGAAAAATCAATCCAATAAAGAAATAAAAAAGGAAAATACATAAATGAGCACAGTACTTCTATAAAACTTTCATAATGTGATCAGATATGTTTTTTTTCCCTACAAAAATTACTTTTTATATCGTTGGAGGAAGAGGGGTAGTTTAATCGCATCAGCCAATCATTCTGAAGTATTTCATGTGCCGGTCACTGTCCAGACGAAGTTCTGAGACAAGGTGATGATATGCTCCAAGTTGTCTTCTCCGCTGGTTAAGTGCTTCAGTACGTCGCATGGAGACGGGGCGGGGGAGCATCGCAGAGATCCGCGAGAACTGATACTGATTAACATTACTGGTGAAAAGATTTACTCGCCATGTGGCGGATGCCGCTTTAAATTGTACTCGCCAGACAGAGAATTTGCTCGAATTTGACGAGTGGCGAGTGTTAATTTCAGACCCTGCTGGCAAGTAACTGATTACATGTAATCTGAATTGCATTATTAGATTTCAAAAATTGGAATTAAATTATTTAAATTTATTGTAAATTTATTTACATTTTCATATACTTGTATTCAGACTATAGCTACCTTTTACTGATTACATGCAACAGCAATAAATTACTCATAATGTATTGATTCTCCCTCATTCTTTTTCATTAAACTCACAAATTCCCAGCAGTTCCCTCACAAAACCCAGTTAGGTAAATCAAGATGTCATGTATTGTTTAATGCTACCCAGCTCGGACTAGTACACAAGACAAGAAATGTGTGGAGTAAGTCTGGAAATACCCCAGGTTTCTTTTATAAACATTCAGTGAGTTGTGTGTGTAGGCAAAGTGTTTTGTCTAAAAAGCCGTATTTTATGGAAAGTGGGTAAGGCTTATAATGACTGAAGTGTATAGATAATGAAGAGGTTAAGGGTTACAAATTTGCTTCAACCATGGAGCAATCCAGACAAATTCAGGTCAGCTGTCGGACACTGTTACTATTAAGAGTGGAGAAGAGATCCAGGATGCAGAGAATTTCTGCTCTCTGCTTACACGCACTTACATAGCTTTCTCTTCTTTCTCTCTCTCTTGCTTTTACTCACTGTCACACCACCCCTTACTCACCCTACCAAGTGTCTGGCCAACACAGTGATTGGAAAAGTGAAATCATAGATTTTCTGCATACAGAATTTTCAACACTTTGTAGCAGAAGCAAGTCTATACAGCGTCGACTTAAAAAAGTTTAATTATTGACTTGCCAGAATAAAATGACAAGTAATGCTAAGGAGAGATCCATCAATGTTACCGTGGAAACTGGAACTGCTCACAAACGGTCATCTTCTTCCTTAAAGAGCTGAAAATAATAAAAGTGAGCAGTTTACTTTTAAGCAAGTTACTTATCAACTCTAAACGTAGGGTTTTTACTTTTAAAAGTGACAATATCAGCAGTTTTATGTATATAATAAAACTGTAATAATTCTGTAATAAAACTGTAATTTAAAATAACATTTTTTTGTGTGAATTAGTGATGTTCATTTTAGTTATTTCTCGTAACCGCCAACTGACGCACGTTCACCGGTTATTAACCTTTAAATTAGAATTGAATTCAATTAGAAAAGGATAAGCACCTGTGACCCTTAAAAATACTAATATTTGTTTTCTGCAGAATCATTGTACACGCACAAAAAACTAGCAAACAACAGAAGACAAAGATTCACATGATCATATCTTTTTCATATTATACGCCTGCAGCAAAAAAAACATTATAAGGATAAATAGGCCTATACAAGAAATATATAGCTATTTTACCTCAATAATAAATCAAGAAAACAAAAGAAAGAGTTCGTTCTGTATGAACGTGCAGTGAGAATCAATCCCGTGTTCCTTACCAGTAACTGTAGCAACAGTGACCCAGTTAATATCAAAGATGGCAACGTCCATAAAACTAAAAGTCTTGTCACTTTCAGACATGACAGGAGTCCAATCGAGGCTTGAGTTCTTTCATCAAACCTTCATTAACCGACAGCAGCTTATAAATTTGGGCGGAGAGTGGAGCATTTGCATCTTGCACAGAACACAAAACTGACGAGATCTAATAAAACTTTCAGATGACACGCAGCTCATTTCTCCATTACTATAAGTTACCCAAAACACTAGATCATTACTCCAGTCTCACGATCATGGGTCACACGATCCTTTCAGAAATCATTCTAATATGCTGATTTATTACTAGAATTATCAATATTGGAAACAGTTGTGCAGCCAAATATATTTTTTGGAACCTGTGATTTATTTATTTATTTATTTATTTTTTCTCTTTAGGATTCTTTGATGAATAACAAGTAAAAAACAACACAATTCTTTACCAAATATAACCCTTTTTTTGTTAATTTAATAGATCCCTTGTTAATAAAATTATTAATTTCTTTCAAAGAAGAAAGAAGAAAAATGTACTGATCCCAAACTTTTGAACAGTAGTGAAACAGTAGTTTTGAACATTATTATCCATTTTAAATAAATGCTTCTCTTTTTAATATTTTAATGATCGAAGAATCCTAAAAAAAACTATTAAGCAACACTGATAATAAAAAATCATCATATTAGAATGATTTCTGAAAAGCCTGGAGTAATGATGCTTTGTATCACAGGTTATTATAAAGGTTATTATTATTTGAAATTGAAATACTATTTCACAATATTACAGTTTTTCTGGATTTTTAATCTAATAAATGCCTTGATGAGCAGAAGAAACATCTTTAACACAACACTTCACGGAACCTAGCTGTTCCTCGAACCAGACTAAAAACCAAAGGAGACAGGGCCTTCCAGACTATTGCCCCCAGACTTTGGAACAGTCTGCCTTCAAAACTCCGCCTCTCCGAAACTGTAGAGGTCTTCAAAAAACAATTAAAAACTCACCTTTTTATTCAGGCGTTCCCCCGCTAAATACTCTGTAAGATGACTTTGTCTTTGTACATACCCTGACTTTGTTTATGCTTCTGATTTTGTTTACTATTTTGTCATTGCTATTGTTTTTTATGATCTGTTTTTAGAGTTTTGTGGTATTAGCGCTTTGTGATCTATATCTGCGAAAGGCGCTCTATAAATAAACTTTTACTTACTTACTTACTTACTTACTTTAAAACCATTAAATATCTTACTGACCCCAGTTTTTTGAACGGTAGTGTATATGTATTAATTAATTACAGTATTCACAATGAATTAATTAGATTTTTATTAGTTTTCTTTATTTTCTTTATTCAGGACGTGTTAAATAGATGGCAAAAAGTCAGTGGTGTCTGTTGTGCTCTATTGTTTTTACATCTATATGTGTGTCTGTGTATTAATGTGTGGTATTTCTATCATCTCTTTTTATTGTTGCTCCTCTTAGTCTCATAAAATCAGAAGTCTGCGAGGGGAAAGTCTTTAGGTGCAAGTAAGCACTGAGCTGTAACATCTGCTGATGTGAAAACATTCTCTTATTGAAGACTAAAGTACCTCCATTTCATTTACGGGACCAGTGACCTGAAAGAATGGGTCATAGTGTTCATGTGAATGGACAGATTTAGCTCATGCACAGTTCTCTTAACAGACCAAATGACTTGAATAAAAGGGGCTGATTCTCATTAGTTTGATGTAGCTGAACAATTCTCCACTGGGTTATTTGAGAACGGATCTATGTGCTCTCTCATGAACAAATCAAATTATGGTGTTTTACATAAAAACTCAGCTCTACTTGAAGTGTTACAGGAATAAGAGAAATCTTTCTATCTGTTTGTCTGTCTATCAATTTCTTCTATCAAAATTTCAAACCAAAATGTGCTCTTGTCTAAGGTTAACTTTCATGATTCACTTTAAATCAGACTTCTGTGTTTGAACCCTGTGATGTCCACATTAACTACTGTGAATATTTTACTCTCATTTTCCCACATTTCCCAGATTTTTACTGTAGGTTTCCAGTGTAATTCTCACATTGCTACGTAGTGAAAGCATAGAAAACGATGTCTTCTGTAGCTGGCAGTCGATGATGCAGTTGAACTGTTCCGGACAGTGTTTATTGTAACTGCGGTTTGTAACTTGACCTTGCTGATATTTGCCGTCTTTATTATTTTAGCAGAGACATTTGGATTGCCGAACAAAGCGGCTTTGAAGTGTCATACAGTCTTTCGGCACTGACACTGAAACTGAAGTAAGGCCCGTGTTGACACGACCCCAAAGAGAGTGATTATTTATTAAGGCTGTGCTTGGTGGAGAAAGGAAAAGAAGTCTTCTCAGCCTTATAAGGTCCAGCTCTTCGGAAAATGTCAGGAAGTGCTGGATAAGAAAAGGCACGACTCATTGTTTCACGTTTTAAACCGGCCAAAGAAAATCTAGCCTTGTTTTTAATATTGTTTCTGGTGGACGGAGTATTTAATACTTCCTTATTCCTGTTGTCTGTTTCTTTTATGTGGCTAATAATCAGGTCCACACTGAATCTGTGTGTTTTCATGTCCCCTGACCTTTCGTTTATTAAATATCTGACTGATTTAGTAGCGCTGACAGTTACAGTAATAATCAGAGTATAGTTCCAAATTATCACTTTTTTGTTGTTAAAGGAGGCCTTACAACTGAATCCAATGACATCATTTAAAAAAATCCCCTTCTGAGCTGAGCATCTATAAAATGTGTGCAACCTTCAGACAAAGTCACTTGTTCCTGACCTTTGTTTTTCCTGAAGACATGGAAAGTTCATTAAAAATTCAAAGAATTGTTAATGGCCCATTTGCAGTAGTCGGTCTTGGTCAAGTGGCTTTTAACTTCTGTCATCCTATTTCTTGCACAAAACTTTCCACAAACCTATTTTTGTGTCTTTTGTAGCTAGTTTAAAGAAATTGAGTCTGACTCAGACAGAGGGCAAAAAAGAGTTTGATTTCCAGTGAGAGACTAAATGTTGCTCTGGAAAATCTTTCTAACCATGCCTCATATTATGCACCTCTGTGCCAAAATGCCAAATGGTCTGTCAGACCTCATAGATGGACCAGGAAACTATTGAATAGTTAAATACTAATCAGTCGACCACTTAAATATGAAAGTTAGCTGCTTTTCATTGGATGTGAAATATTGACAGCACTGTGTCTTTTGCTCCTATGCTTCCATCCTCATTTTCTCTGCCCTCTCTCTCCTTTATCAGTTTGCGCTCTCTTTCTCAGTCGATATCTCTCACCTCTTTCTGCTAATTCCTTTTCAAGAGCAAACACCATAGTGTCGCTGAGTTGACATGCCTGTCACCTGAGATATAGAGGCATCAGATGAGAATCAAACGCGATTGTGACCAGGATCAGAATGCAAAGTTTAGTTAAAAAGCAAACTAAAATTGATCAAAATATATGCATTTTTTTGTGAAAGCTTTAAAGTAAATGCTGTTTTTTTTTTAACTCTCTATTAATCGAAGAATCCTGGAAAATATATCACATAAATATTAAGCAGCACAAGTATTTTCAACAGTGATAATAATAGGAAAGCATATGGGAATGTTATTTTAAATCAAAATAAATTGTGTTTTTTTGTGTAACATTTTAAGCATATAAGGGACTTCCATCAAAAACAAAAAAATCTGTACAGACCCCAAATATTTTACCAGGAGGATATGCACTGTGTTCAGTGTTGCGTGTAATTGGTTATTGTAATTAAATTAATTTTCCCTTGAAAAAGTAATGGATTAATGTTATTTTTTCTGTAATTTAATTACATTTACTTATGTAACTGAGCTTAATACTTTGCATATACTGTAGAGCATTTATACACAAAATAATAGTGGACTTAACATCCAAATGCCCAATCTTAAAATGCATGCCTTTTTATGTTCGCTTCTCAATTTAGTCACTTTAGTGAGTTAATAAGAATATTGGTAAGACTTTAGTGTCCAGTTCTCACTATTAACTAGTGATTAGCATGAACACTACTGAGAGATTTACTGTTTATTATTCCTTAAAAAGCACATATTAATGTCTTATTCTGCAAGACCTTATTCTAAATCCTTAATCTTACCAAATTCCTAAACTTAACTACTTTACTAAGTATTAATAAGCAGTATTAGAAGTATTTTACGGCAAAGTCATAGTTAATAGTAGGGATGTCAATGATTAATTGTCGATAAGAGATGCAATCGATTAAAGCTATCATGGTTTAATCAGTTTTGTTTCGGGAGTCGTTAACTTAATAGTACGTTAGTTGAAAGAATTAAAAAAAAAATATTCCATGTCTATCCTTGTATCATTCATTAAATTTGTTATAGGCTTTATAAAGTAATTAGTAATACATAATTAAATACTTTTTGGAGAAAGTAATTTATGCAGTTAAATATGTAATTAGTAACTGATAATTACTTTTTTAGAGTAACTTACCCAACACTGACTGTGCCGTAATATCAGTTTTATAAAAAAGGATTTATTTGGGCTTACAAATTTTGCTTCAATCTTAATGTTTGTAGCCCTAAAACTTTATTTACCTTTGAGGTTATGGTCTCATTATTCCCTATTCCCACATTCACTCTCAGTCTCGTAGTCAGGTATTTCATCTCATCATCATTTATTCATTCCATTTTGAGATTCTGTAGCTTTTGGAGAGCAGAACTGATCCAAGCAGTGTTTCAGCAATTGATCCGTTATACGTCATAGACACTCCGCTGTATGACCTCTGGCTGAAACTTAGCCCTGCTGTAAACAGTGAGAAGTTTCTCAAACGCCACTTAATGTGAAAACTTCTGTTCCTTTAGACTATAGATCAGAAAGTGAGCATAGTGCTTCACTGAGCTTGGCTTAGTGTCCAAAGTGTCTTTATAAAACAGAGATTTAGTTTCACATGCGATTTGACCAACATTCATTTAGGGTCGTTCTTTTGGAAAAAGATAAAAAAATAAACTTGTGAGTTTCTGTTTGTGTGTGTAAGCGAACAGCAGTTTGAGATGGAGGGCCTGATTTGGTCAGCAGTGGTTTTTACTGAGTTCTACTTTAATGTTTTTGGTAATGTTTTATGACACTTTTTGACCACAGAGAGGTTTTTTTTTCTGGAGCTGGAATCTGACAGCTGCGATTATTAGTGCCTTTCTTAGACTTAATGTTATTATACTGTTTTTATAAATTCTTTTGGTCATACTTGAGGTAACAGTAGGGATTTTGCTGGTTTATGGTGGAATGGAAGTATTAACTAAGTATTTTTAAGTAAGTGTGATAATGTTTACTGTTGTTCTGCAAATTTTCACAGGTTGTCATTTCAGGAAAACATGCAATCAGGAATTTGAAATGAAGACGAGTGATTTGCCCATACAGATTTAGCAACAAATTCAAGCTGCTTAGTTTGAAAGGGGCTTCTCTGTGAGCTGTTCTTTACACATCACTATGCTATTGACAGTGGACTTATTTCACCGTAATAAGTGGACCATTAGTGTCCATATGCCTTTACAGTATGTTCCCGCACAGATCATCTTAATCAAAAATGTCAACCCAATGCTCAACCAGTAACTGAGTTTGGGGGCAGGACTGCCTGTTTGACTGGAAGACATGGAAAATTACACCCTTAAGCTATAAAATATGTGTAAAAGAAATAGTTGTGAAGTATACTGGAAAATAGATTTTATGACATATTAGCTGGCGTATGCCTGTTTGGTTTCCTGAATGTTGGCAACTGCTAATTTACCTTAAGTCACTATGTTTTACCTATCTGGAAATTCAATCATGACATTTTAGGGACAGGAATACATTCCCTGTAATAAAGAAAAATGAAAAAGGTACTGTGAAAGCACAGTGCCATTATGGAGAGAGTTTGGCCATCCTGCACCAGTTAAACATAAATCATGAATTCTTGTTGACAGTGTATTATCTCTGGTTTGGTCGGAGTACATAATTGTGATCAATGAGCACTCTATGTCTTTTGTGTAATAAGGAAAGTGGTTTCGTGGAACAGAAATTTATGAGGCACTATACTTTGTTAACCATATGAAACCACATGATACACATGGAAGAACTTCTGTTTCTTGTTTTTCCCTAGCTGGGGAAGTTTTTACCTGCTAGTGTTTTTAGGAGCTGTCATGTTAAATTGGGTCACTTTTCAGTGTTCATCTCATCTTTGAGATGCTCTTTTAAAATGCTCTAGAAGTTACAAGGAGTGATGTCAGCCACAATGGTTATAACTACATGTGGAATAAAAAAAATCATCCTTGAAGTTTTTTTTTTTTTTTTTAACATCTTAAAAGTGAAATCTAATCATCAAAATTGGTGAATCAGTGTCTGGAAATAAGCAGGATGTAGAAAATGATATGCACTGTGCATGCTATGAAGTGGCCCTTTTTCTCATCAGGGCTTGAGTAACCATGAATAATTGTGAAAGTAGTTGGACAGCTGGAGGACTAACACCTGCCCGCAATCGCTGCTTCTCACCCTCCAGTCTGTGGGAAACCCAGCAGTGTTCTTCCTTCAGACCCTCATCGCCTGTTTGGTAAAGGGGTGTGGATGTGGTGACCGGCAGAAGGACCCTAAGTGGTATGAGGCTGAGTGTGAGTCAGCATTGCTCTGCGTTCCCGGACCGGACACTGATGTGTCTATCCTGGTGGACTGTGTCATCAGTATGCTGTTCTCCTGTGGCTGTCTATCATCTCTGTTGGATGGCCATACTACACTGTCACCAATGTGGCGAGGCGCTGCGGCACAAGGAGCCAGGCTCGAGTTACTTCCTTCTAGGCGCCAGTCTCCATTAGAATCCTATTCGTTTGTTTATTAAATATGTAAATACACAGTGTCCCCAGAATGCATTTGAACACTTAATATCTAAAGAATTTCATGGCAGGAAATACCAAAATATCAAATAAAGGGGCACCATAGAGCATTTTACAAAAAAACCTGTACTTTTCTAAAAAAAAAATACTTTTTTTTTTTTTTTTTTTTGGTGAAACGTTCTGCTTGAAATGTGTTCTTGCGCTGTCTTAAAATAAATGCTATTTGGTTTGATATTTTGCAATACAGTGATGATCCATTGGCCTTCATGCCGTTTCATGTGCATCTTAAGTGTTCAAATACTTTTTGGGGCCACTGTGTACGAGTACTGCAGAGCTCCAAATGAGAATGCAGGAATGAGCTGGTCATGTATCAAAACTGTCTAGACATAAAATAGCCTCAAAATCATTCATGCACCTTATGCAGTTTATTGATAGATGGCGTCTGATGGAGCTTTGTGAGGGCTAACTATAGAGATTTACTTCATTTGCAGTCCTCTAACGTAGTGGAGATATATCAGCACTAGTTTTGACTTCATAAGCTCTGAAGGCTTTTTACAGTTAGAATGTGCTCACCGGGGCTCAGAGGTGAAGAACCTTTGATCCTCACACTTAAATTAATCTGTGCTGGACTCTACTAGAGAAACTATAGCTATCAAACTCATGCCTGCTTAGTGTTAGTGTCTTCTGGGTACAGTATTTGTTTCCTAACCAGACAAGATTAAAGGATTAGTGCACTACCAGAATGAAAATTCTGTCATCATTTACTCACACTCCACTTGTCAGAGAGTTTCTTTCTTCTGTTGAACACAAAAGATATTCTGAAAAATGTTGGTATCTCAAAAGCTGATGATCACCATTGACTTCCAATAGAGTCAATGGTGCTCAACAACTGTTAGGATACAACATTTTTCTATATCTTCTTTTGTGTTCAACAGAAGAAAGATAGTCATACAGGTTAGGGGTTAGTTCACCCCAAATGAAAAACTTGTTATTATTACTCAACCCCATAAGACCTTTGTTCATCTTCGGAACACGAATTAAGATATTTTTGATGATATTAGAGAGCCACTCATGAACGTAATCGTTGGTTGTTTACGCTTAGAGGGAAAGTGTGCGTATGGTGAAATATTCAATTTAAAGAATAATTCTGTTTTAAAATATTTTGAGGTTTTGATATTTATTTCTGTGATGGCAAAGAAATTTTAGCAGTCATCAGTGTTTTTGCAATTTTTGTTCAGAAACCATTCTAATTTGCAGATTTTTTTCTGTTGTTTTAGTTTTTTCTGAATATTGTTTCTTTGAAAAATTCCCCCAAAACATTTGAGCTCTAGTGCTTTTAGACCAGTGGGATTTTACCCAGAAAAACAACGCTTGAATAGAAACCAAGCAGCCAACAAGAAGTCCTGGTATTTCTTGTCAAGTCCTGACTGGTTAGAGTTGTGGAAAGTGCATTTTTTTACTCTTCTGCCACTGACTTGTTTGGTAGGTACCTCTCTCGTATGTCTTCTCTCAGTACCAACTGTCCAAATCTAGGGAATACAAACTAATAAAACATTTGCTTTAAATTCACTAAAAGTCACTTTGGATAAAAGGGTCTTACAAATGCATAACCTAAATGTCTGCAGTGGGTCAGTGGCTCAGTTCCCATGCTGTCCTGTAAAGAGCTTCTGCTCTCCATATCTAAATCCTTTTTGAGGCCCCAGGGAGGTTGAGTGAAGGAAAAAAGGAGGAAAGGAATACAATAAAAAGATGACCAAGCGATATGATCCATCTGCTGTGTAGAGTGAGATCAGGGTCGTCTTGGACTCTTACTTGGAAATTAAATGCATCATGGAGTTTTTCTGTTTGCATGAAATGCACAGCATGTACTACTGTATATCTCCTCTCCTTTTGACTTTTCTTTCTCTTTCGTAACCTGCAATCAGTTTGATAAGAAAGTAATGCACAATGGAGGCAGTCGTTACGGTTCGTGCAGCAGCTGTTGCACTAAAGCATAATTATCAGTGCAGAGCACCTTTTTTTCCAGGGGCTGCTTTGCTGTTGCAGAGGGCCTTTGCTGATTAGCTTGTTTCTGTCTGTAAGGCATTCATGCTGCTCTGACGTCTTCATACGAGTGTGAATGGTTACGACCATCGCTTCATTGTTCTGTCTGACTGATGCAATTTCAAAACAATAGACACTAATTAAGATTTAATTGCTAACTGCTGGGTTCCTCCTGCTGCAGCAAAAAAATGAGTACAATCTAATATATCTCTACCCCTTTTTTGGGGTGCAATTTATGCTCCCAAAGATTGTTTAAAAACCTTGGAAAACATTTTGGAAGATAAACTGCATTATAGAATTAGGTCAGTGGTTGTTTCTTTTAGGCTATGAAATCAAATCAACAGAACAATTTTGTGTTAACGATTATGAATTTTTTTTAAAACTGCCAAGTAGGATGTGGTCTATTGTTCAGTCTGTCTACACTACTGTTCAAATATTTGGTTTTAGGATTTTGTTCTTTAATTTAGTTTCATTTTGGAAAGAATTTAGGAGTATTTCCGTGACATAGTAACCACTGATAAGCTACTCCTAAATTCCAATGTAATCAAATGTACATTTTCTGGGAAGCTGCTAGGATAGGATAAGCTAGGATGACAAAAATCAAAGCACACAGTGTTCGGAGAAAAACGCTGGAAGATATGACAGAAAGATGCTTGTCTATAGCCTGCTGCAGTACAAGCTGCACGCGACAAAGACTGCCAGTGTGAAAGCACAATTGTCGCGAGCTGCTCCTGCTCTGCATACGCGCCGCTTCCATGCTGCTTATGTTTGGAAATAAAACCGGTGTGTTTAACATGCCGCTTAATTCGTGCGAATCGCGCTGCGGGATGTCTAATTGCGTCTTTGTATTGACTTAACAGATAAATCATGCTGTTTTAACGCTTCATTCACGTCTAGTGTGAACCCAAGAATCAATGTCTTGTTACGTCCATGAATGCATTTGTTTATTTAATAAAATTGCAACATTCGCTGTAATGTAATCGCACAGGCTGACATCGCGATTGCGATATGATTAATCGTGCAGCACTATTTGCAACAATTTGCTGCTTCAGTTAAATTTAGAAATTGAATTGTATTTTATTAAAATGCATTGTCCTTTCTATTATGAATAACAAACAGCTCCATTAGAAGATTTCCGGGGGTCTCGTATACCTAAAACCATCGGTGAAATTGTACCCGTGCACATTAAACCTGTTTTCACATGGCTAAAGAACATCTTATTTCTTAGTTTTATGCCACTGTATTCACAAAGAAGTGTCTGAAGTCATTAAATTATTATATCTAGCTATCAACTATATTTGTGTCCTGTTGCTTTATATTCAAGGCTTTTTTTATGCAGGCTACACTAATCACTTTTCATAACGGTAGTTTGTGACGTCTTACTTGGTACAATCATAGATCAATGCATATTTGCTTTGTTGCTTGGACTGCTTTTTATCGTATTTTTATCATTCACTTTAATGGACATTTATCTGTGGAGTTGTTTCAAAAGAAAACAGGCAATTATTATAGCAGTCATTGTGCTAATGAAATTGATTCAGGCTGTGCTCTCTTTGATAATTGTGTTCTGTACTCCATTTCATCCCCAATCTCTCACTCTGAATAATAATTAAGCACTTCATGCCACATTTTGCAACATTTCACTGAATTGCTATCCTGTTTTTTTGAAACATCCATATTTCCCCTCGTTCAGTGACGTCCTTCTCACTTCCTCCCTGCGGCTGAGAAGGGTTAAGTGTGCACCCTGGTCACCGTGTGAAGGAGTTAGTAGCCAGGGAGTGTGTAATCCTTCTTTTATTAAGGTATTGTTGTCACGGGGGTCAGGTTCTCTCTTGCAGCGACAGCTTTTGAATGTCATTACTCAAGTGGAGACAAACAAAGCTCACGGCAGGCCCCCCCTTCGACAGCATGTGCACAGTAACAAGACCAGGCCTGACCTCTAACAAGGGAGGGCTCACACAAAATCCCAATTTACCATCCGAAGGGAAACCTTTCCCATTGCAGTGATTCCTTAATGAGCGCTACTGTACACTATATCAGTTCTTCATCCTTCAACTCTTAATTGGGCCAGATATAAGCAGACCAGTGTGTCGTGATTTATTGCTCTACCTGGCAGAAATAACGAGATCTATTTTCTTGTTGAGCATAGCATCTTGAGGGTGTTATTTCGAGGAAGATGCTCCGAAGCTGGCAACATCGTACAGCCTAGAATCTCGAAACTGAAAAGCGTTGGCAGATGTGACAGGACATGGGTGCGACTTCTCAGCGTGCGACTGCTATGGTGTAATTAAACATGGAACGAATATACGGCGTGAAAGCGACAGGATTAGAAAGATAATGAGGCCGCTGCATCCTCGTGCCTCACGCTCTTGCCAGTAGACTGAATCTCAAACTGTGGGTGGATGTTGTCTTGCTTTCCAAACAGTGTGTTTGCGTTTTATGCACTGCTTTCTTCACAACAATCAGTGCATGCTAATTACAACATTAAGGAGAGATAAAGACTGTTGCCTGACAATTAAAACTTAATCTTCTAGGAACATTCATCTCAATTTTCATACAGCGCTAGCCATCCCAAAGCAGCTACGCCAGCCAACTGGGGAGGTCCTATGCAGTAAGAAGATTCCCATCAGACATATAAGATGTTTGTATGGGCGTCCGCACCCACTGAGTGATGTGAAGGTGTGAAGGCTTCTGCTTTAGCCCCTCACCGGCCTGGAAATAGACACGACAGGCAAAGGAGAGAGTGCAGGATCATGTGTTGATCAGCCCATTAAATAGTCATTAAAAAGCCGTCGCTTTGCTACGGTCCTCACTCCTACTGTCATATTGAGTTCAGCCCGACTTGACAACCAGCTACGTCAAAGCCCACTTTGAAAGCACACTATGTTATTGAGAGGCTCTGTTTGAGGACACTGGAGCTGAAGGGTGTTATCCTCTGTGATAAACAAGTTCTTCAGTGCGTCTGTACTGAACCTTGGCCATGGAAAGTCAAAGCTGTCCATGGTAAACAGAAACATGCACGACCACAGTGTCATTATATTTACTTTGAACGTTTGATATTTAACAAAGAAGCGCTTGCTATTCCTCTAACCGTTGTTCAGAACAATGATACAAAACTTTCAATTGGTTATATTAAACCGTGACTGTAAATAGTGTTTAGAATTAGTATGTGTCACATTTGCGATAACTTATTGTCATTGTCACAAATTGTCATTGTCTACAATGTAAGATGCCTCAGATTGCTACACAGTGGAAATTGAGGTAGTGTCTGCTTTGGTAAATGAAGTTGAACATTTATGCTTTTAGCAGATTGATTTATATTCATAAATGAGGCTTTGCATAAATGATTAACCTTTATTTAAAATACATCTTTTATTTGAAATGGAAAACTTTTGTAATATTATAATTTTTTTTGCTTTACTAAAGTAAGCCCATAAAGGAATAGTTGTATAGAATAGTCATGTACTCACCCTCAAGTAGTTCCAAACTGCCGAACACAAAGGAGGATTATTAAAAATTTCTTCTATTGTAAGAAAAAGATTGAAAAGATTGAGATATTGATTTGAGGAATCATAACAGCCCTATTTCAAAGTTTAATGAGACACCCTGTTGTGCCTCAGCTCCTGGGTTAATATAAATAAATCTGAACAAATCTGAAGTATTAAAGAATTTAGTTTCATGTGACCTGTTGGAGATGTCATTGCTTCTTTTAATTCATACCATGGGAGCTTCTTACGGCAGGAAAGAGACATTTAGGAAATGTAATTTCCTCTAAAAGACATATTACTGAAAAGGGGATAACTGTACAAGTACAAGTACAACCCCAGAAGTAAATCCTGGCGTCCTGAAGCTGGCTGACTCTTAATACATTTGATACTGTGTCTCTTCGTCCTGTTTAAAAGGCAGATGCTGCTTTTAGTGTAACTGGCTGGGCAAGCAGGACCAGTCCATTGTGAACAGTATCTCCACACAGATTATGCAGGGTGTTGGTTGTCCCTGTAAATCTCACTCTCTGGATGTTTTTTCCAGGTGCCACTTCTCTAGTGCCAGTCTGTAATGAATCCATGCTGAAAAACATTACCCAGAGACCAGAGTCTATATTGTGAATGCAGATTATGTTTCTATAATGCTTTCATACATGGCTATAGTCAGAGTTTATATGAGGTAAGGTTGTGGTTGGAATCCTTGAGACTTGTTCTCTGCTGTTGCTCTGCTGAGAAACAGAGAAGACAAGGCTTTAATGAGGCCTGCTGTGAGAGAAAGAAAAAATGGAAGAAAAACAATAGGGCCAGAAGGAGTAGGAACTAAAAGCAAGAGGGGAAAAAAGAAAATGAACTGGGGAATAAAGGAGCGTGTGCTTTGGCCCGGGAGAACATCTTCGTTTGAGACATACTAATAATGAGCTCATTCCCTTACATATATTGAAATAAATATGTCTCTATCTCACAGTGACTCATCTGTTGACATATTCATCATAAGAGAGAGGGAGAGGGAGCAGTAGAGACATGAAAAAATTATTTATATATGTCGCTGATGCACAGAAGAGGTTTTGAGAACTTTCATCTGTTAAGGACATGGTTTACTCCAAACTGAAAAGTGTTTTACTCAAGTCATGTTGTTCCAAACCTACAGTAGAAGGCCTACGAAGATATTTTAAAGAATGTTTCCTTACATTGTTTTTTTTCATACAATAGAGGTTATTGGGGTCTGAAACGGCACCGAACCCCACATTTACTGCATTGACAAAAAATAAATGTATATATGTTTTCAAAGTAACTTCTTTTCAAAATTTCTGAACTACATTTTGAAGGCATGGTGGAAATTATCGATCTAATGCAATATGATAATTCCGCAAAAGGTTCTATTTACAACGAGACCAATTTAAATGTTTGTGTAGAAGTTTAAATGTTTGTGTAAACTGCTTTAGTGCAGTTGAGTTATATTTTTAGTAGGACATGGAAGCAGGAAGCTCTTGTGCAAGTTGTTGGTTAGTGCTGGTTTCCAATAACACAGTACAAAATGTGTCATCAGAGCACTATAGGAAAGAAGATTCCTTGCCTGCGGAATGATTCAGTGTTAAAGGAACACTCCACCTTTTTTGGAAATAGGCTCATTTTCCAACATCCCTAGAGTAATACAGATGTGTTTTACCGTTTTTGAATCCATTCAG
>JAUMHR010000043.1:8488775-8513220 GCA_032361145.1 Enteromius fasciolatus
TGAAAATAATTGCACACCTCAGAACGTTCGTCAGCCAATCAGATTCAAGCATTCAACAGCCCCGTAGTATAAATATAATTATTGCATAGCAGCTCCATTTAATCACTACTGAAATATCTGTGATTAACTGATCAATAAAATTAAATTAAGATAAAATATTATATTCAATTATTATTATATATAAGATTAACATTGTGACAATTAGAATTGGATTAAATATGAATAAATTAAATATGGCTCAAACTGCACTTGGATACATTTCTTTCTTTCTAACATCATAAGTTAATGCATTGTTATTTAAGTAAATAGTTTAAATTTGCTGAAAATTGACATCCCCCTCAGGCTATCTCATACAGTATGTAGAAGAATTTGTTTCTCAGAAAGAAACAGATTTGGAGAAATTTCCTCTGCAGTGAATGGGTGCCATCAGAATGAGAGCCCAAACAGCTTATTAAAACATCACAATAATACGCAAATTATTTGATTAAAAGTAAGCTTTAAACCAAAATAAAAGTCCATACCTCATAACGCTTCCTCTGTTCTCCTCTTACATCAAAATTCCACCTACATATTTTTCAGAACTGATTCAGATGAGGCAGCTTTTCATTGGAGGAAGTGTTATTATGGATAATGACATCTAATGATGGACTGGATTGCAAGAAGCATCTGTTTGAACTTTCATTCTGACGGCACCCATTCAGAGAACCCACTGGTGATTTCTTCAAATCTGTTCCAGTGAAGAAACAAACCTCTCTATATCTTGGATGTTATTGCATTAATGTATTGACTGCTTTGTGTTTTATATTTTCCTGGAGCCCATCAAGAAGTGGGATCCTACATCTACAGTATATGTAAAAAAACAAACAAACATTGAATTAATAAGAAGTTGCATTACATCTCTCAAATTTGTTCAATTTACAAGCTGCACTTTTAAAAATCTATTTTAGGACATCAAATGGAAATGGAAACTTCCCATGGAGGACTGAAACGTTCCTCTTAAACAATGTTTGAAAAAAATAATACTCTTTGGCTGAGGACATAAAAAGAATAACATGTATCTAATGTTTTTATTGAACATGGGCCTTCCAGCAAATGCCTGTAATCTGATGTAGTGGAGTTAAGCAGCACTTCAGAATGATTTCTGAATTCTGGGCAGGTACTCAAGCAGTGAGCTCCGTCTTGAAACTGTCCTTTACTTTATGCAATTCATCTGTTTCCGCTCTTTTGGTCTCCAGAGAGAAGTGCGTCCTCAGTTTCATTCTGCAAAACCTCCTCCAGGTTCCTATATGAGGAAAAACGTCAAGTCTGTCCTGTGCTGTCAATGACATACTACGATGGGAAACACATTATCTGATCAATAAAGCCAAACACTTGTGTCTGTTTCTATTTGTGCATGCCATGAATAATAATCACTTTCTATCCACCTCTTTCTGACAGATGTAAGGAGATTGCATTACCCTGGCGAGTAGAAAGATATGTTCTAGCTGCTGATGGCAATGTTTATAGTTCAGTTTTCCACATTGTCCAACCCCCATCTCATTAGAAAACAAGTTTTACACTACAGATGTAGTTTTTGGAAGTGGAAAAATATCAATTCTTTATCTTATTTAAAATGGAAAAATGTAAATTGACATTGCCAGAATTCCTGCGTGGAAGCTTGCATTTGATGCTTTTTTAAAAATGCAATTCTTTGTGTATCTTATCAGTTATGTACATTAGATGTTACAATGCATTATTGTTTTATGCATTATTTTAGTGTTGTGTGCAGAAGGAGGCAGAGAATAAGAGGGATGTGTTCCACACCCTTAGAAGTGCTTTGATGTGAGACACACAGCTCTTCCTGTTCCAGACGGACACCTCTGACACTAGGGAACTTCAACAGGAGGGAACACCCTATCCTGAATCAGCCAGAAGCTGTCTGTGATTAAGAGAAGCGCATATCCGTTAGAACATGATTACTGCCTTATTGACTCCAGATCTCCATCTCCAGGAAATCCCCCTGACCCTTCAGCCTCTACAGCACCAACAGTACTTCACACTGTCAGAGAGTCATGACCTGTATTTGCACCACACTATGGCCCGTTTTCACAAACGGGGCTTAGCTTAAGCCAGGACTAGACATTAGGGGGCAGTTTCCCGAACAGGGTTTAAGTCTAGTCCTAGATTAAAATAAATGTTAAGAGCTGTCTAAACTGGAAAAAGCCTTCACTGAGATATCTTAAAATACATTATTGTCATTGTTTGGTCTTTAAATGCTCACAGATAATGCATTTTTGTAAGACATTTTTCTACAAATTCTTAAATGTCCTAAATTAGCAAAGGTCTAGTCCTGGCTTAATCTAATCCCCATCCGGGAAACCGGCCCTATGTCAATTAAGATATTTAAGCAACTTTTACCAAAATGCCTCATAAGAAAGTATTACAGGTGTGCATCTTAACACAGAACAATGACACCGACATGTTTTAAGATATGTCAGAGCAAGATATTTTCATCTGAGACAGCTCGAACATGCAGCCTTGTCTGTGAAACTGGGGGTAAATGTCTTTAACTTTGTAAATGAAAGATTGGGCTTGACTTCTGCCTCTGAGTCTTTCATAGTTTTTGCTGCATAAGCAACACCGAACCCGCAAACACTGAAAGAAGTTGTTGAATAAAGTTATACATGTATTTGTTTTCTTTGCACACAAAAAGTTTTCATAAAATTGTTTTTTTTTAAAAACAAAACGGTTTAAAATTGTCCAAATGGTTCCATAAAGAACCTTTAGCTTCTGAAGGTTTTTTGCGTGAAAGTTGGTTCTTCAGATTCTAAAAAGGTAAGAAAGTGACCTTTTAAAGAACCTTTGACTGAATGCTTTTTTATGGAACATTTCTGGGCCTTGAACTTGGTAGTTGCATTGATTGCTGTCTATCTAGATTCAGAAAGCTTCAAAAATATTTTAATTTGTGTAATGAAGAAGAACAGCATGGTAAGGAATTAATGACAGAATGTTCATTTTAGATTTAAAAAATAAAATACAGCAGATCACACACCCACACACACACATACACATACACGTATGTAGGATTTTCATTTACAATGAAATCTCAAAAAAAAAAAATAATGATTGAACCAAAATTTATGTCAATGCATGTGACTCTTTTAATATTACACAGGGATAGTCGACACAAAAATCAACATTTTGTCATCATTTTACTCACCCTCATGCCGTTCCAAAATGGTTTGAGTTTCTTTCTTAAGTGGAACATAAAAGAAGATATTTGGTAATCAAACAGTCGATGGTCACCACTGACTTCCATAGTATTTCAAATTTTAATATAATAGTGTTTTAAAGATCGGGATCGGTAAGACCTTTCAATGGTTCAATATATTTTGAAATGTATTTTATTCCTGAGATGGAATTTCAGCAGTAATTAATGCATCAGTTGCTCCTTCATAAATCACTTTGTAGTCAAGAAACACTTTGACTATTATAAATGGAAAAACTAAAAATGAGAATTAAGGCTATGCCATGGTGGATCAATTCTCAAAGCACACAATACACTAGGAGCAATAAACATGCTTAGCTTTGTTCCTCAGCACTCTCTTGTCCTTCCATTACTGTAACTGTCCTGCTGATGGCAGCAGACACATTTCCACCGTGGGACCTGCCTGCTGCTGTCAGAGAAGTGAAATGTAGGACAAGGGGCATCGAGTTTGTTCAGCTGTGCTCCTCTGATTTTGAGTTTTAAAAACCTGCATACCTGCCTGCATGATTATTCCATGAGTCACGGACATGCAGTGGACTTATAATAGTTTGCATACTTGAACGACAGTTTAATGATCCATCTAATTTTCTAAATTTGTCTTGTGATGACAGTCTTGCAAGCATGCAGACGAGACTGCAAACCTGCAAAACTATCCCAACACACAGTGAAGAGTGTCCAATAATATAATAACAACCAGAAGAACTGCAAAGTAACTGTAAAATGTAAAGACTCTTTGGTAAACATTTTGATCATCTACTGTATCTGTGTATGTGACGAGATTATTTGCAAAAACAGGTAACTCAAAAGTCGTGTTTTTTCATTGTGCAAGTTAATCTCAATCAAAATGCAGTTGGGATATTTTGATTTGGTAAAGAAAAAAATACAGTTAACTAACACAATAAAACACAGTTTACTGTTTTTGCAAATATTCATATATATATATATATATATATATATATATACACACACACACACACACTAGCTAAATGTAAATGAAAAAAAAACATTAGTAACACTTTAGTTAATGCATTAACTTTTTCATTTTTCAATTATTGTTTATTAGGTTAATATTTGTTAACATTAATTAATAAAAATACCTCATAATTACTTCATGTTAGCTCATGTTAGGTCCATTAAATATAATATGATTTTAATAACGTAAATTAACATGTACCATGATTAAGAAATGATTTATTTCATGGTTCATACTGTATTAACAAATGATATAAATAGCTAACTAATATGAATTAATGGAACCTTACTGTATAGTGTTGGCCTACCAAACATCAAACCAAAATAAAATAATTAATCATAAATCATTAAAAATCACTAGTTGCATTAAAAACAAGAAAAAATAACCTTTTGCCATAAGCCTATCTAATAATTCATATCTTAATAATTAATAACTTTGATTTTATTCGAACCACTGAAAGCAGCGTGAGGAAATCGTAGTAAAAGCGAGCTTGTTTGCTGTTGTGATGTATAGTAACAGCTGTGTTTGTGTGTGGTATTTAGAATTGTTCTCTTCAGCTCTTGTGTGAAGTTCGTTTATATGGTTGCTTACGGTAAAAGGGGCAGGATCAAGCTCACATGTGCTGTGGGACATAATTGACATGGCCGCGGAATCTCCCCCGACTGAGCGCTGGTGGAGCAGACTGGAGCAGGGATTGCCAAAGTTGTGTCTGGGGTGAAAGTGGAGCTCTGGAGTTTCTTTCGAGATCATTTTATTGCAGCGAGGTGAGTTTTTCTTATCGCTTTTAATCGCTATCTTCTGCCACTGTTCGCGTTTGCGTCCTTTTCCCCCAAATTCAACGATGAAAATATGCTCCTAACGGAAAGTTGCGTGCATTTTTGTGTCTGGATGGCGGTGACGCCGGGAGTCTGGGTTAGTTGGCCAACCAAGGGGAGAAGAGACGGAAAACTTCATTGCTCCGCTGGAAAACTGACAGTTTTGCGTGGATTCTTTTTAGAAACCGTTATTTGCCCAAAGATGCTCAAAACTCGTCGTGCAACTTTCTAACAACGGTCGCAGTTTACGAGGTATCAAAAACGACGTTGGAATTTTGGGGAGTTTGTGATGTTCTGTGTAGCGCGCTCTGTTACGTAAAGGTTACATTTTTCTAAAAACGCTACACTTTATTATAAAGTATTGCGTTATATTCATGAGTCTTGGTGTGAAATTGTTTAAGTGAAATTTATTTAGGATGCTGAGTCTTTTCCAGGTGTCTTTCCTTAGCGAATATCATGTTCCAAAACAGGCAGTTGCTGGAAGGATTAATACTTGGCAAAGATTTCGGGATTGATGAAGTGAAGGATGAAAAGAAGGTGGTCAACTCCATCATGCCCTAGTATTCCAGACAGCCTATACTGCAACAGCTGTATCTGTTCATGAAGGAAAACATTATGTGCTGTCGTCGTTGTTCTGTCATATATTGGGCAGAAAGTATCTCGACTTGATACTTTTGTTTTCCTTCTTTTTGTTTCTTGTTTTGGTTTTGATGCAACGCCGTGCATCTTTTTCCCAAACGTTAGAAAGCACTGATTGCTCTTTCGTGCTGGGAATGAAAGCGCACTAATTAGCAGCTCTGGAAGAAGACTTTTAAAGGTCACTTTTAATCTCTCGTGTGATGTTGTTGGTCACCGAAATAACGCTTTAAGTTTGTACCATATGAGCTGTGCTCTCGCCTGGATCTAGAGGGCTTCTTGGAGAGAAAGAAACGCGTTATCTGTGAGAGGAGAAATGCGATCTGCAGAAAATGACGTCAGGTTTAAGTTCTCCAGCTGAGTGAGGGATTTCATAACTTTATATTCATAAAAAAATAATAATACATGATTGCAATGGGGCAGAAAAAAAGAAACAATGTTTATAAAATATAAATGCATATCTGCAGAAAAAATAAGATGTTTGCATTCCTCAGCTCCTTGACGACTTATGCCTACACTGGGGACTTGGGCCAAGATGCTTTAAAACAAGCTATATAAAACCATTTAAATACTGGTACAATATTTTTTTTATTTTCTAGTGTATTTTCCCAATAATTCCCACGGAGTGATAAAAACAATCCTCAGTTACAATGTGTAACTCACTTTAGGTCCTGTTACTGCAATCCTGCATTTTATTTCTTCGTACATTTTTTTTTTACATTGCACACAAAGCTGAAATTTGTTTCAATATTGTCAAAAAAGACATGAATGAAATCTATAAATAAAACAGTTGGTTACTGCATTTTATGTTTGGGTTATGCAACATTTTGGGATCTTTGTTTCTGATTGGCCAGTCGCAGCATTCAACAAACATATTTTTGAATAATACCCATTCCCCATTGCAACAATCTACAACCACTGTGCAAACCAATAATATCTTCGTAGCTGTGTTAAAGTTGTGTCTCAGTCTCTATAACCATTTAAAGTTACATTTTAATGACATTTTTGCAAAAGCTATGTGTGGGTTTATTCTACAATCGTGACAGTATACTATAGAAAAATTTCAAAAGTGACCAAAGATTGGTTGTTCAGTGTTACATATGCATATCTTTTGTTGAGAATCATTATTTAAAAGCATGCACTAATTAGGAAAATGTGCAAATAAAGAGCAGTCCAGCTGTAGTTTTCCACGTACCCACAACCAGAATATATCTGAGACGCATTCAAAACAAAATATCTGTATCTTTATTTTTTTAGCCAGTATCTGATGGATTTGCTTCGACAGCCATTGTTTCATCAGTCTAGGTGCTGTGCTGAGGGAGCTGGCACGGGGAGTTAAACTTCCTGATTGGGCATAGCTGCAGGAATGTGCTCTTCCTTTGAGGTCATGGGGTTGTACCTGGTGAGCTGGGGGTCTGTTTCCCCAGGGGCACCTCAAATACTACACATGCTCTCATACCCTCCCCCCCTACAGTTCCCCATCATCCTGGGAGCAGTTCTGTGCTTTGATGTGTGCTGATGTTATGCAGTGCAGCGTGATAAAATCTGTTGTGATTGTTCCTAATTGCAGAGGAGAGTCCACCTTCTTGAAGACGTTTCCTGATTTTCTCTGACTGGTGCCCTTTGAAACAACTTCACATCTCTTAGTCACACTTTTTAGTCAGTAGACATTGTACAATTTGATTTGTTCCATCTTGTGCAGGTTCGGAGAGTTCTTCTAGGAATGACTATCCCTATTTTAACATCCAGTGAACTCAGTGTCCTGTATATTTTGGAAAAAGGAGAAGTAGAAAAGTTGGTTTTGCTCAACAAAGTCACATGAGCTTATCATTAGACTCTCAAGTGCGCTATTTTCCCTTGACCTCATCAGACAGAGAAAGCCAGCGTCTCTCTAACTGCTAAGCAAGACAGAACAAGTTTGTATCTGTGCTTTAACCATTAGCACTTGGGAAATATGCATGCGGAGATGATGTGGCCGTCAGCTGGTCTGTGAATCAGGATCCTGCTGCTCCTCTTGAATCAGCCAGCCACGGCCACATATAGCGTCATTCAGTGGAGCTAAAAGCAGGGTTCTGCATAACAGTGATCAATGTGCTGTTGTTTTCAAGCATGTCTCCTTTGCGTTCTTAGCATCTTCTCGTTGCGTGTTTGTTTGGCACAGTGCTGCTATGTTTGCATGCCAGACTTCTCTGTCTTCTTGGTGATTTACTCTATTGTTGACAGTTGATTTAGATGAAGATGAAAGTGGCCTTTCAACTCCATGTCCCACCGTTTTCTCTAGACAGTTGCCTCTCCACCCAACTGTACACCCGTCACTTTAACCGGCGTTGTAAGTGACAAGCTGCAGGATGCTGTTGCTGGATTCCATAACTTGCTTTCTCATTCAGACTGCTTTGTTTTGCATCTCTTGCAACGACCAACTAGAGTTGAAAATAATTCACTATTTGATGTAGGTTCTAGATATCTTCAGCTTAACATGTTGACAGGATTTTGTGCTTCATTAGTCAAACAGTTTGCGCAGTAAAAACTCCAGACCGATGCCTTTTTCCATTCTGTGCAGTATTTGAAATATATTTTGTGGCTTGTCTCATCAGTTTTGTTTATCTAAAAGAGAATGTCGTACTTCCAAAATAGTCCTACAGTGCAAGAATGCGACTTGGGTGTATCTCTTGTTTTTCAGTTGGTGGACAGGGTCAGATGCAGCTCTTTCCGTGACACTGATTTCTGACATGCATCCACTCCGTCATGCCAATGCATTATTCAAATGGCCAGGATCGCACATTTAGCTAAAAGCGCAGCGGAAAAACACTCAGTGTTTGGTCAGATGGCCTCTGGTGTACGTTCGTGCTTGCATTAGCATTCAGAGTGCAGAGACGGCCGTTGTTAGCTGGACGATGGAAACTTCAGATGCGGCAGCAGCTCATTAATGATGCTTTTAGCCCGCATGCATGTGCAATGAGAGCCTGGCAGAAGATGCATTTGTTGTGTTGTATTTATTGCCACTTTACAGCCTTGCTATCCATCTGATCTGTTGTAATTCGCACAGTACCTTCTAAGGATCTGCAGGACGTATGCTGTGGCTGATCCCATCTCAAGCTGCTCTGCGCAAACACATGTCAGCGGTGCCACTGTGCATATATTTGTAGTCCCAGACTTCCTGTTTTCTTATGCCAGCCCCCCTACCAGCAGAACCTTAGACCAACACCTCCCACAATCCCCCCATCTCACCAGGTCTTGTTAACCCATCCCCCTACTCAAGCATTCCCCCCTTATAGTGTGTGAAATCTGGAGGCCTGATGGAAGATGAGGAATTTCACCCTTTGACCTCTGAGAGCAAGGAGGGGTGGACGGGGACTATCCATTCTTACTGCCTAGATCTGTTTCAGCCCGGTGAATTTTTCCAGCTAATTCATATTATTCTTTTGGATTAGTACCGCTGATCTCTCTTTGTTGGATGGCCATGTTTTGGATGTGTGAAGTTACCAAAATAAAGTAAACAGGGAGGTCGTGGGAATGGCAGCCATTGCTGTGAGGCCTGTGGCATCCCAGGTGGCACCGAAGGAATGTGTCAATGTTGAATTTTCGCTTTCTACAGCATTCCAGAGTCAACATGGGGTGAAAGGACTGCTCCTTAACATTCTTGTTGGGGACTGCCGGTTTTTTGATTACAAAAAATATTTATCAGTAATTTACATTTCTGTTTCTTTCACGCGTTGATTATGCTATATTTAAAACGTAGTATCTAAATGAAGGATAAAGCACTAAAATGAGTTTTATATGGTGTATTTACATAGACATTGCATTTATTGGTGGGCATTACATTTTATTCATTAAGACGACTGCACAAAATAAGTAATATAAAAATTAAATGGTTAAGAATGAGAATTCAAAAAACCTGTAAAATGTATTTCACCTAAATGTATAACACTTACTATATATTACTGATAATATTATAATGCACATTTTTTGTTTTTACATAATATAGTATTGTCATTTTTTGTATTTTTTTTTATTAATTTATTTTGTTTTTAAAATGTAGTTCTTTTTAAAAAGTGAATTCAACATCCACCAAGGAATATAAAAAAACGAAACAAAAAATACATATTAGTGACACTGGCTTTTTATTATTATTTATAAATTACACATAATGCCTTATTCTGCATGACCATGCTCTACAGTACATCCCATAGCTAACCATAACTCTTACAACAACTACTTACAATACTACTAATAATAATAAAAGAACCACAAATTATGAGTTTATTGAGAGAGAAGTCTTAGTGAATATGCGGTTCCTAATCTAAAGTGTTACCAAAAACATTAATATCGGTCGATAACTGATTTGGTACCAATATATGCATAATTTGACACTGACACTTGTCTAAGATCTTGTCTGCAGGCACACGATTAGACGCATGTCTTGTATGGAAGCTGAGTGTGCTGTATGTGTGTGAGGGTGAAGTTGAGGAGCAGGGCCATATTTGAGTTTTTTTAGGGTGTCTGCAGATGCTGAGCCACACAGGACCAGCTGTGTTTTGGCGGCTAGCTGTTCTTTCCCCCAAATGACCCGGCAAGGAGCGACGGACCGGTTTCTGTTTAAAGGCTTTGTGTGCAGCGAGGAGGAAGTGGTTATGTTTGTTTAAACTGAGCTGCCCTCTTTGAGCGTGTTTAGCCATGTGTGACAAATGAGCGAAATCTGTCCCCCAATTTCAACACCCCCCCCCCCCACCCCATTCCCTGTGTCTTCCTCCGACTGAATTCATCACACCTCGCTCGGCTGGGGGCTGGGGGAGCCCTGAATGTCGGCTTGGGGCAAAAGATTCGACCGTTCCAAAGTGTTGACTCATTCAGCATTCCAGGACCATAAAATGTCCATCCAAATGTGGACGGAAGTGGCCACTTCCGCAGTGAAATGCAAACTTGCCTAGAAGATTGTGTGGGGACATTTGTGGTTTGAGTTGCTGGCTTGAAAATACGTGTTAAACACTTATTGCAATAATTGATTCGGAGTTAATTTTTTTATGTTTTTGGCTTTTAATGGGAGGAGAAGGATGAACGTGCTTTTTTTTCTAATTGATTAAAAATGGCACGTGTGAGTGCAAACATTGGCTGAGAATTCCTGATTTGTTCAGATTCTAATTCTCATTTACTTTTTGCTTCTATTACTATTTTGATTCAGTTTTTCGTTTGGCTAGATTTCAATTATAGAGTCCATTTTGCTAGACTATAAATCATATTTGAATCAGACTAGTAACTCGTCTTTATGAATAATTTTTTTTAAAGGGCCATTTTATGAGTCATTCATTTTGGGAACCCGGCTACACTCATCCTGGTGTTTTTCCCTTTAAAAGCACCGGTTCAGTAGAAAGACATTTCTTGCCTTTTTTTTTTCATCCAAGTTAAGCTTTCTATATACATGCTTATTGTCATGTTTTAGTTTGCAATAGCAAGCCTAGATATTTCACATGTAGCTGAGTTTTGTCTGGGATGTTTCTGCACAATTGGCCTCAACGTTGTCCGCCTTCGATGTAAGAGAGAGACATTGCACTTTTAATATAGTAGTGATGCATTTCGTTGTATATTTGAACAGACGGACACCTGGCTTTGTAAAATCCACTGTTGCTCTGTTATAACTGCACTGAGTGTAGTGGATGCATGTACTGATCTCCCTCAGACTGAACTCTTTTTCTAAGCTTAAAAAAAGGAAAAGAAAAGAAAAAATCTTGAAGCACAGCCATGGGTATGGAGTGAGTCATTTTCATGTGTTTGTGGGAGTTAGGCTGCTTCCTCTCAGCTTGGTCTAAACACAAGTTCAGTGTGCCAAAAAAAAAAAAAAAGCTCAGGAGAGCTGAGATCTGTGAGCTGTGTGGTGACCTGGCTGTTTACACTCTTCGTAGCGAGGTGCATATTGAAGGTATTTTAGACATTACTGTTTTTTCCTGCTTTGTAGACGGACTGAGTCACCAGCAAGTCTAGACCGTCCCACTACAAGAGCCACTGTTGAAGTTCGTTCTTTAATGTCACACACCAAATAACATTCTTCACTTTAAATCTTGTTATAAGAGGGTATTTACTTTAGAAATGGAAAATTTGAGTTTGAAACATCACGCATAGACAAGTAGTTCCCACAAAAATGACATTTCTCGCTTCTATGAAATGATTTTCTTGGTGTGTATATATACACTTTATATATTTATTTTAAGTTTATTAGTTATTTTATAGCTTTTTCTATTTTATTTTAATAGTTAGTGCTTCAACTTATTCCAGTTAGTTGATAAGGCATCATTTAACATAAATATTACATTACGTTTTTAATTGTATGCAATACATTTTAAATTATTTTGACTATTTTTAGTTGAGCTTAACAACACTGTAAATTATTGACCTGTGACTTGATTTGATTTGTGAATAATAAAATGAATTGCTTTTTGACTAATTTAGTGAATAAGTGAATAGAAGTGAATAAAAAAAGAGTTGGTGCTTGGAAACTACATCAAAGACTTGTGAAAACGTCTGCTACCCATAAGTATATTCTATTAATATGAACCTTTCCAAGTGAGCATTATCACATTGTTAAAGTACATCAAAACTGTGATATTACAGTTTAGTAACAGTGTGCTGTGTAGGCAGACAGGCAGATGTGCTTATGTTGCTCTGTGGGAAAGTGTTTTTGCAGATATAAGACAGCCTCCTGCCTCCTCTCTGTCCTCCTGCATTAACAGCTACGTGGCAGTCGCACGTCGGTCAGGGACTTGGAATGAATTTACTGCCTCCTGGACTTCTGCCTAGTCCACATCCAGATGGTTGGATGGGTTTTCGCTCTCTCCTGCTCTCTTTGGCAGTGTGAAGCTGCTTTGCGCTCATTGCTGCTGAAAGATAGACTGACTGTTTCATCTCTTCAGCTTTTTAAAATTTTTTTTTTATTAAAGGATCTCTATAGAGTTCCTGTCCTTCCTGACTTGGAAATCTTTGTTTATAACAATCTGACCAGTGAACGTTTGGTCATATGGGACTTTTTGAGTACTGGTTTCTCATTGTGTTGGTTTTAGTTTAGTCTTGTTTTTTGTTAAATAACAGGGCACTTGAGGCATACAAACTTTGAATATTAATAAATCAAGCCAGTGGTTGCCAATATGTGACAGGCCAAGATCTTTCTTATTTAATCAAATAAATATGGTTAAGTGGACAAACAAGGCTTCTAATTGTCCATATGCATAAAATCACTTCATGCGGCTGTTTTCAATGATAAAGTCCCGTTCACACCAAGAGCTATAAAGTTTCATAACATGGAAACATAGAAGCGACTAGCCTGGGCCCGCCCATACATCCTTTGACGCTACATTAATTTCGCGAGCAAAGTCTGGCCAAGCTGCCATTTTAGAGCATTTCTCTTCCCAAAAAAGTGGGAACCAATGAGAAACAAGCTGCTTCATGACAGGTTTTCTTTGAAAATGGAGCAGAAGGAGATAAAGGAAGTAAAGACATTTTCTTACTGCTTTAATGAAGCTAGCTACAATTGGTTACGTGTCTTCAGGTTCCATCGCTACGCATACTGTACGTTATCGGAATAAGTGGTCTGATTGGTTGTAGATTTATCCAGTAGTATAAAGAGGCATCTGATGGATGCAGGTTAAGCCCGCCTCCCAGAAGGTGGGAAGTAAGATAGCTTGGCCAGACTAAACTCCTATGAGCTTTAAAGTCGCGGAAGCCAGGCTAGGAATCGACAACATTATTGCAGTGTGTGCATGTATTAGTGTGGACACTGTACAGTTATTGTTATAATTCTCTTTATAACCTAGTTATCCTTCTCGGTGTGAACAGACCTTAACTCAGCGCTAGTGTGCTGAAAACCCAAGGTGAGGTAGTTCTATTTAGTTCAAGGAAGTATTGGCAGATTGAGCAAAGATACTGGAGCAATAAATACACCTCAAGGAGAAATTTTGCCATCTACGTCTGTTCCATCATTAGATCTGTTCCATTGTGGTTTTAGGAAGCCAGTTTAGTTTAGTCTGAAGTAGTCTGAGGTAACCATTGGTGATAATGATGCTGTATGGCTGGCAGAAAGAATGAGAAGGAACGTGTACAATTGGTCCATGCCTGTCTTTCTGCCAAAGTTGCCTCAAAGCATAGTTAGGCTGAAGTTCCCAAGGCTTGTCTGATTTCCCTTTGAAAGAATAGCATTGTTCGGGCATTCAGGGCCTAATTTTCATATAATGGCTATAGGCCAGACTTTTCCAGAAGAGATTTTTCCTTTCCCATAAAGGCTAGTTGCCTGGCACATGGCCTTTAAACCATGATGTAGGTTAGTTTGGCTGAGCTTCACTGTGTGAATGCAGGTTTGGCTTTCATTACCATCAAATGTGAGACTCCTTGATCAGATCACAAACCTATTAACCTTAATGTCTAACGTAGGCTACTTAACAAGACTTCAGAGAGCTGTAAAATGGATTTGCATTGTTGTGAGACCCTTGAGACCCCCAAAACAAATCCAGTCTAGAATCCAGTTGGCTAATTTGTACAATAACCGGGATAAAATGTAATCTGGGGTTGGCAGAAATCACAGTGAACACCAGTCTCAGGCCTACACAAGAGCCTGGGGTTTTTATGACCTCAGAGGAATGTATAAACAGGGCAAATTCCAACACATGAGGAATTGTAAATGTTAAAAGGGTCTTTTATCATAGATTTAGTTCAAATTGCTGGCATTGAAACTGAAAAAAAGAAACTCTGCAGTGTTTGATAGTGACAAGGTAGGTCGAATTATTACAAGCTGGAAATTTTAAATCATTAGTGTTGCTATGCCAGAACTAGGCAAAGTTTTCTTCTCTGAAGAAATTCCCTGAACAAAGGAGTGTTTGGAGGCAGAAGGGAGATGTCGGGGGTGGGGGAAACTCCTGAATGACGTGCTGTGGAGCGAGTCCTCTCCTCAACTGTCTGAAACCGAGAGAGCAGTGTTGCTGCTGTCTGCACCACCCTTAATGCCCACTGTGTGTTTCTATACGTCTTGATTGTTTTGATAACCGATTGGGAATGAGGCTGATGTTGCGGCATTGTTTCCTTCCCTGGAGTCTCCAATTAGATTTCTATCTCAGATTCCAAACACAAACCAGGTTCATTTGACTAGTCGTTCTTGAACTGCTCCTGCAGAGGAAACATCTGACTGGACAGTTGGCAGTTGGTCTTTTCCAACAAATACCTGACCCTTAATGCAAAGCATTTTTTTCACACAGTATGATTGTTAACACACACACACACACACACACACAAGCTTTATGTATCAGTGTGTAACTACAGCTGCAACTATGAGGAGTACTACTACTACTAATAAAACGATCAATGATAATTCTATCCATAATAATATAATCATAAACAGGAACAATTTTCATTTATTTTATTTTTTACAAAAATAAGATGCACATATTAGTGTAAGTTTTAGATTGTTATATTATAAAAAGCAATTTTTATAATATAACAATTATTAAATTATTATTATTTTTTTATATTAACAACATTTATACATAAGTGTGTACTTAAGTAGGCTACTTAAAAATCCTAATTTTACTGAATGAGAAAAATATTGTACTAAGGTACAGTGAATTTAATAATTTTATCATTATTCAGCTTAAATGTTGGAAGACAAAATATTTCTTTATTCTCTTTGAAGTTTTTAATACAGTTTTCCACTCATTTCTGGTCTAAATATTAATATAAACAAATGAAGCCCTAACAGAGACAAAATATTTCAAAATAAAGCATCACAGTAAAAGCCTGCCTGAGTGAAGCTGTGGTAATTGGTTATATAAGGGAGGCATAAAGCAGTGATCCAGGACAGGGCCACCTGCCCCTGACAATGTACAGTGTCACATAAATTTCAAAGTGATTCAAGAGCTGTGTGTTTAACCTGGTGGACCTGAATGTGCCAGTAAGGCCTGGAGCAACCTGTCATAGTGTTTGCAAACAGCTGTCCCTGGTGATGGTGTGTACACGTCCCATTGTAAGCTGGAGTGACCTGTATGTTTCTTGGCTAATCTATTAGATATGGTGTTATTGCAACACTCGGCCAGGTGGGTTCTGACCCAATGCTATAGCAAGTGCTTTGTTGTGTTACACTTTCCAGCTGACAAAATAGATGGCCAAGCTCAAGCTAAATCCTTAAGTTTTTTGAAGGTGTGCGTGCATGAGGTGTAATGGCAGTTCACACATTCCTTTAACATCTGCAGGCTCCAGATGTGTAAGGGGGTCACAAGGATGGAAACTAATGCCAAAAGCGGAAAGCCATTCTGGCTTCGTGTTACTGTAAAAGCAGACCCAATCTGGTTCTGATCCAGCACGTTACCGTGTCTGTCACTGAAGTCAGACGTAATGAGAATAAGGTGCCGGGGCGGGAGGTTCTGTCAGATGGGGTTTGAGAGCAGCACTGATTTTCGTGCTTTGGGATTCTGCACGCAGCATCTGCTCCTCTTGTTTACCGGAAGAAATGTGGAGTGGAACCTTCTCTGCTGATGTTCCAAAACAGCTGGCCATAGTGGGCCTCCCAACAAAAACTGCAGTAAATCTCAGCATTTGTGTGTGTGTGTGGAATTACCGCACACAGAAAACCCAAAAGGCTCATGTGCAGTTTGCCTGGTTTCTCTAATTTGAGGCTGAATCGATGCCCAGACTTGTTGCAAGCTCACTTTACTGACCACTGCCATGGGAGCGAGCCGTGCTCTGAGGAGACCTTTGCAACGATGCCGCCTGGTCCAGACGCACTGACTCCTCTATCACATGGGAAATGATGCACGGTGCAGATGGAGCCAACTTGATCGCTTTCCCACAAAGCTGAGGTTCAACGGCATGATCTCAAATGCCCGTTGCCCCATTGGACGTTGCGACTGGGTGATTATGCATGGAAGTGTTGTGCGCTCTGCTGACAGGGTGTAAATAATGCCCTGGCGCTGTCTCGTTTCTGTAATGGCTTTCAAAGCAGCTGCCGAATGCTCTCATTCTCTGTACCGTGCCAACCTCACCCTTACTCTCTCAACACGCTGCTAACTCCTCTAAGTCACCTTACTTAATGGAACATTCCTTAATAGAAGTTAAGTTTCAACATTTGTGTGTGATGTTGATGACCACAAAAACAATTAAAATTTGTCACCTGAAGTTGAAGTTAGGCACTTACAATTGTTGTAAATTGCCTAATATTTGAAGTTTTTGACAATTTTATGGTTATTTTATGGTCTAATGAGAGAGTTCACCTGTTGTCACAGCCCAAGCTCCCTCTAAATACATTTCTGCAACACCTGACTGCATGTTTGTGGCAGTTTCAAAGTAAAATGTCCAGTAAGTGGCACTAAAATGCGGGTTCAATACTTTTTTGTTAGGTTAATATAGGCTAATAAGTATTGCTGTGTTTTATTGCATTTCTTTGGGTCCATGTTGCGGTGGTTCATAATTCAAATCTCCGAGAAGTGTCGTTCAATTTTGATGCTTTATTTGGTTGAAAACAGAACAGCCTAAACCAAACACAACCCTAAATGTACCTGGTAAAGTTAACACATGCAAAAGTGATCCTAAAAAAACATTGTACATGACCTTTTCAAGTGCAACACCTTATAATAGTAAGTAATTGTGCGAAAATTTGTCTTTATTAGTGTAAACTGTGGACCTGCCAGTCATACTGTGTGTGAATAGATGAAACGGTTTTACTGCCTCTTGTGTTCAACCACAAACTGCAGCGATTCGTATGTATAGGTAGGTTTTTAGAGTTTTGCAGAAATGCAAGTAGAGACTCGTATTTCCAATAATAAGCCTATGTTGCATTCATCATTCGCTCACCCTTATGTTCCAAACCTGTACGAGTGGGATATTTTGAAGTACATTGGTAACCAAACAGTTGCTGGTATCCATTGACTTCCATAGGAAGATAAACATACTATTGAAGTCAAGTTGAGAATATTGTGAGGTAAAAAAAAAAATATATACATGCACGAATCATTCTCGATTAGATTTTGGTATATATTTATCAATTATGCATTGAAGATGGCATTCATTTAGAAAATAAATATGAAATTTTTCATGCCGACACAGTTGAATTGCTCTCCTTTTTGTTTTTCTGTTTTCTCAATGTCTCTCTCACTTACTTGCACTGGTCCTGGAAGCACTGTTGGAAAAACTGAATGTTGTGTGCTACACATATATTGGCTTCTCATGCTTCTACTTGGGTCTTCTCACAACATTTTTTCCCATAAGCAAACCTCAGCTGCCATCATTTTGGCCTCTTTAATGGATTTAAGTCTATGGACCTCCAGAAATGTAGATCCACCTACTCAAAACAAGCCACGTCTCCTTTGTCGTTGTTTTCATGGACCAGTTGCTGAGGCGGAAGCTGCTGCCAGCTGATGTTCCACCAGTTCGGAGGAGAGCACGTTCTCTCCAAAAATATGCCTTAGAAAACTTTTGGGAACATTGGCTTGGTTGCTTTTATGAGGCTGGAGGAATTTTTCTACTGCTTCAGTGTGGTTGATCTGGAATGTGAACATCAGTTTTTGATTAGTGCTAAAAGACTGACAGGGTTTGAGATTTTAGGTTTTGTTTTCCCGGGATAACGGATTGGAAGAGAGACAATGATGACTCTTGTGCATCCATTCTATGGTGGTGGTGAAAAAAAAAGAAAAAGAAAAATGCTGAGACTGCCATTTGTCAGGGCCAGGTCTGGACACGTCAGATCTCAAGAACTTGGGATATTTTTCTGCAAATGACTGGTATTTGCTGGAAGCTAGATGAGGGATGTCCGCTGTGAGGTGTTACTGTGGAATGAGAAGGTCTTTCATTGAAACGTCTGTCGGATCCGTGATGGCCTCATGTGCCATTTGGTTTGCATGCTGCTTCTGCACTCTCTGCTCTTATTAAGGGCTCTTGAGGTGTTCTTATGTTCAATCAGCCTTATAAAAAACGCTTGTGTCCCAGGCTGGCTCTATGCACAGGGAACCCTTTGTTCCTGACAGCTCCCCAGTGGAACAAGCTAAGTCTGTCAGACAGACAGGCCTCCTCTCTTCAGGTTTACGAGTCAAGTGTCCTTCAGTCTTGTATATCTGAAGTGGCGTACGTGCCGCTAGCATTGTCAAAACATAGTGAGATGAGGTCTCGGGTAATTATTGACGGCGCTCTTGTAATTATTGACAGAACACAACTTCAATGGCTGTTTGATTAGCCTTAGAGAGAGGACATCGAAATGTTTGCTAAATTGTAGAGAGCAAGTCAGATAATGTTTGAGGCTGTATGAACCCTCACAGAAACAGTGACGACAGTGACGTCTCTTCACTCAGCCATGAATGCAAAGTGGTTGGGTCAGTGGCATAAAAATTAAATAAATAAATAAAATAATATTTATATTCTATTACATAATATATTTTTTGCATAATACATTTCAATTATAAAAAAAAATATTATTATTATTTATTTTTAAGTTTTTCTAAAGCAGTGTTTCCAAAGATTTTTCTGAGCAATATTTTTAACAACAACAAAAAGTGTTCTCAACATTTTTTCTGAAAAATATTGGTTATGTTATATATATTATTTAATTATTAATTTAACTTAATTATTGCTGAGATGTAAATGTGTGTATTTTTTTTTTGCATTTAAAAAACAAATTGGAGAAAAGGAGGGCCCTTGATCCGTTTGCAGGTGGCTGAGAGAAGTCACCAGGAGTGCACCAGGAAGCTTCCCATTCTTTCACCATCAGGTGCGAAGCTTCTTTTTGTCCCGCCCTGGCAATAAAAACAATGAGGATGAATGTGAGCAGTCTGTGTCCTTGTACCCCCTCCCCTTTCAAGTGTGGATATAAAAATCCTGTACATCCTCCCTGCCTCACCTCTCCTCCCCCACGCAACCCTATTTCTAGCAAAACCTTGCCCTGGGGCTGCAGCTTTTCCAGGAGGGAGACCGGTCGAGACATGACTTAGCAGCAGGGGGGGGAGGTCTTTCTTTTTTCTGTAGTGGAGAGAAGTTTTAGCAGAGAGGAATTCCTGCGCTGCCAGGGCTCCTCTGCATAAACGGCATGTCATTACTTCAATTACAGGGAACGGATAGACTCCGCTTCACTCTGCTCGGTGTGGGCCGCCTCAAAATAAACCCTCAGATAGTCTCTCTTTGTCACTCTCTAGTATGAAGTAAACTGTTCTGTGTGTGGCACGTAGACCACGTCCATGCCAAGCAGATTTGGTGGGCAGGTAGGCATGCTGAACGCGCACCTCTCAGTACATTATGCAGGTATGCACGTGTCCGCCCTCAGCGTCTAAACCTGTTGAACCCTCTGGCTCGGTCTGAATGGGTGCACTCATTTAGCTCCTGAGACCTTATTACACATCTCCATCGCTGCTCAACTAAGCCTCTGTGCAACTCTGTGTAAGCTAACAGAAGTCTCCTGCATTCTTCCCAACCCCCTACACCCGCCCTCGCCCCACCTCACCCAGAGCTGCCGGCACAAAGGTGCTCTACTCTGGGGCCAGGCTTTCTGCTCCCCTCTTTTCAATGCCTATTGTTGGGTGCAGGGAGCTTAATGGGAGACGTGCGAGAGCCGGTTTCCCACCATATTCGAGTACCCTCCTGACTGCCAGAAAAGATGTGGCCAGACTGAGGTTGAGCTGGGGGAAGGTTTGCTCAGGTGCCTCTGTCAATGAGCTGCTGGCCATTTTAGGACATCATGGTGGTTGATTGACTAGTTTTCATTAGTTATTTTTGCAGATTCTTTTGCGATTTTAAGTGATTTTAAGCTGCAGTTGAGGTATAGAAATGCTACAATTACAATTTTCTGTAACGCTTTAGAATAGACGGCACATATTCGATGTTAAGAATTTTCCTCGATAAACTCCTAATTTGCAGGTTTTTTTTTTATAATAAGTGGTTAAGTTTAGCTATGGATTAAGGATCTTGAATATGGCCATTCAAAATGTTACACATTAATATGGGCCATTTTAGCTTTTTTTATATATGATTTACTGTCACTTTGCTTAAAAATGACAAGAGCCCTAAAATTACAGAAAGAGACTCATCATACCATACATGCTTTATAAAGATCTTACTTCTCTTTTTGACGGCCTGCTATAGTCAGGAGTATAGTTATTCAATCCTCATTCTGATCTGAATGCCTCTATAGAATATTCTCAAGGGTCCAGCTTTCATTGTATGGTGACACCCGAGAGCATTCCTGTAATCCTCTACGGATGTTGTGAACCTCTGTAGTGAAAACAGAGGTATTAATGATGTACAGATATCACACTTGTAGTGTACTGTACAGCTAGCTCTTTTATTCCTCGTTTGTAAGTCACTTTGGATAAAACAATCTGCTTTATCTGCAGGTCAAGTATGGAGCAGGTTTGACTAATACGTTTTTTCATGGCATATCCCGATTATTATAGATCAAACAGACTGTAAAAATTGTAATTAATGTCAAAATGTGCAAAAAAAAAAAACCCCACCTTTTTTAAATGTGTTTTTTATTATTGGCTAATCAGTTTTGAAAATGACCGATAACGATAACCTTCTAAAGGTTTAATATTGGCCAGGCCCCTAGTATGATGTGCTTACAGTCATTGTGCACGTGCAAACTTGCTTGTGATCAGCAGCTGAACTTCCTGTTTGTGCAATGCTGTCTACCTTTAGATCTGAATCTTGAGCCTAATAGAGGGCTCCACTTTTCTTATTATTTTGGTAACTGGATACTTATAGCTAAGATTTAGTTTCTTTATATAATACAAGCAATTGTTAAATACATCTTGTTAGCCGTGTTAGAAAATGACGGCGTTCACTTCTTCTTTCCCTCAAGCTGAGCATTAAAGTTCAGCGTGACCTGGAAAAAGGTGAGTCGACACTTAAAGAGATGCTGTTGCTACGAGAGACTGCTGTTTCCATGGCGTCGCCGCTCGGTTTTGTAAAAACAACAGTTGTGAACCCGATTGCCTGAGGTGTACGTGCCGTGGAGGGTTTGGCCGGTAATTCCTTATAAAATAAAAATACACAGGCGCCTATGGAAGCATCCTACCTATAAAGAACAACCTATGCTTATGGCTGTACAGCAACAGCTAGATTACTATTTGTCTTATTCATTATTTTAGAACTTTCTTGGGTCTGCATGGTGAGGTATATATTTATTTCTGTGTGTATATGGGTCAACAGATAGATATAATGAAAGACTGACATTTTTATATTTGTTGGCAAACATCTCACTGTCCGTGTTGGTATTGAGTTTTTGAATGAGTTGTCTTCCATCCATGACGGAGTGTGACTTACAGCTCCAAAATGGGCAAACTCAATATTTTTCATCAGATTGGATCTCTGTTCTTCATTCAGTATCACCCTCAGTCCAATATCAACTTAATCTCACTCTCTTTTTCAGTCTGTTCTCATTTGGATTTCAAAATGTATGTTTCAGAAAGGATGGAGCCTTTGGAAATGTTACTTTGAACCGCAACAGGCCAAAGGCATAATTCCCGGGATCCAGAACACCCAAACACAGCGCAGCTGGACGCTCAACCTCTCAGTACATCATCTACTCATTCCAGGTCAAATTATAGGCCTTTTTCTCCCATTATGCAGATTTCAACCCAAGCAGACCATTAGAGGGAACACTACACTCTCTCCTGCTTTTATTTATGAGGAGTTTCATGGTTGAAGAGATGGTATGAATCATCTGCATGGTTGCTTTTCATCTTTTTCTGTTTATAAGAGAACTCTCGTTTGCATTTAATCCTCTGTGTTTACAAGACTTCACTTGTCTGCCTTTCTAATTTTCTCTTTGAAGCACTTGGTGTTAATGAGAAGAAACTTTGATCAAATGTTGAAAAGGAATGAGTATACTTTGTCAAATGAACTATGGAAGAAGTACTATGGTACAGTGAGAGAATTTGCACCCCAGGTACTTTCATAATGTTATTGAATTCTGCATATAAATTCAATACATTTTTAGAATTTAGTGTAACATAGATTCTTAATATATTAAATAGAACAAGCACACAAACATAGTATTGCAGTTGTATTAGCAGGTCCCAACTTATTCCCGCTTCTTGCTGGTACAGGATCACCATGGTACTTTTTTTTGTAAATGTGAAGCTTTAAATGTCCTCCATCTTTTCGGTCTCATCAGCGTTCCTCTCAGTTCTGCCTTCTGTCTTCTCTCCCTGTGGTTGCTTCTGCCTGCAGGAGCCAGACAGCTACTGAGGATCTTATTAATTGCCTGTGTGTGTGTCTGAAAGTGTAATTGGCGTTCTCTGAGGCTGCGGGTCCGACGTGGCTTTGTGCAGTCTGTGACTAAACAGAGCTAATAAGCAGATATCAGACAGCCCTGGCAAACGTTCCTATCTGCAGCCAGCTGGGCGCATACCTACAGGTAGAGCTCATGTCTCCCCGTGGCTCATTTTATTTTTTTTCCCTCCCTTCTTGTTTCTATCTGTCCTCATTTTCCTCTCCTCCTCCTCTGGATGCACACTGTAGGGTTATTGGCTGATGGTGTACGGTGTCGGGTTCTCCATCTAGTCAGACCTCTTTGTGGTGTGTTGTTGAGATGCTCTGGTTTTCTTGTAAGCTGGGTTTGGGTCTTATCTTGCGGGCAGTTTAACAGAAGAATAGAGACACGGTAGTGGAAATAAGAGGCCATTTTGGCTCTGTTTACCATAGCGCTGAAACTAACAAAACAACCCAAGTTTCCGTGCCTACGGCCCTCTCACGTTTCTGCTCTGCATGTTAAGATTTGCCCTAATCTCAGACTGTACTGGCTGCAGCACTTCACACAAGCTTTTTCTAACACTCCTAAGTGTCGAATAAGATTCCGTAATTAAGATTGTTAAGACCGTTTTCGCCACATGAACTGTAAAAGTTGGATTGTTGAAGGTATATATGTGTTTTATACTTACCATTATACTAGGGTTGTGGATTTTTTAGTTAACGCTGAATAGTTTTGATTTGCAGGTTTTTGGTTTGATAAATTAAAATATTGTACCCCACTTCAAGTTGATATTTTTATTTTTATTTTTTTCTTCAAATTGAGAAGTCATATTTCAAGATCAATGCATTTGAATCAGCAGAATTCAGCAGGTAATTAAGCGAACAATTATTTCCTTTGCAATTAAATTTAATGGTGTTTATTGTTGATTTATACTCCACTGACTTTAATTGTAGGGAAAAATGGTTGAACATTCCTCAATAAATGAAGTTTACAGTTTTCAAAAATCATGCTTTTTGATTGTGCATTGCAGTTAGTTTCAATCAAATTGCAGTTGGTTTGTTTTGGTTAACAAATAACAAAAAATCCAGCTAACTAACACAAAACACAATAAAACATAATAAAAAAACGTATAATGAACTGAATGCAGAATATACAGTGCACTGAATATGTATTTTCACCATATGTTTATAGTGGTTTACTGCCTTGTTGAAATCTACAAAGGCAGTTCTAGGCAGAGGAGTCTCCTGCCTATGAACTGAATGACCATCTGTAGCTCTGCCTATTACAGCATGGTTGAATCATCCTGTCGCTGAATGTGCTTTTCAACGAGCATGCAGAGCATGAGGGGATGACAGACATTGTTCATTATTTCCTCATCTCACCCACACCCTCGAGAGAACCTCGGTCAGACGCAATGACAGAACATGTTTTTTGATTAGCATTTTCAGCCTGTTAGCATCCCTGACTCTCAGCAGTTGTTTGCAAAAAACTATTTTAGTTAAAGGAGTCATACAAAGCCAATTTTCCACAAGCTAATATGATTCTTTAGGGTCTTAATGGAAAGTTTGTAATAT
>JAUMHR010000043.1:8515910-8536582 GCA_032361145.1 Enteromius fasciolatus
ACACTCATGTACATCACAATATAGAAGAAACGATCTGCTGCTACTTTTCATTTCATCGTGACTTCAACGTCAAAGTCAGTTCACTCGGGAGCCATGTTGGCAACAGTCTAGAAATTGGACAAGTACAGCTAATATTGCCTCCTTGAACTGAGCAAGATTAAAATTTCAAATATTTTCAAGATTATATTTTTATTACCGATTTCAAATCCGCTATAGAATCCATCAGCTGGCACGTCACACATTTATGGAATATTGATACCCCTAAGCAGTTTTCATGTTGTGGTGAATAAATCACAAATATTGTGATATTCTCTAGCTAAAATATTTCACTGTAACATCTGATATAACCAATATGGTGCTGCTATAGATTTTCATCAGTATAAACTGTATTTTTTAACTGAAAAAGTGTGACTTTTGTTCTTATGTTGCCTTTTTTTTTTCTTTGTTGAGTTGGCTCATGTCCTTACGTTATCTCTGCTAATGTTGATTCTTGCAAGATTCAAGGGGGGTTAATAGCCAACCTTATTACCCAACATTATAAGCGTGAAAGGTACGCTCAAATCTCATGCTATGATCTCTCAAGGCATACTCAGCCTGTTTTCATCTACCTTTAATCTAAATGCCAATTAGAGAACTGTGTGTTGTGAAAGCTGCGGAGGTAGCAGATTAAACAAACCTTACGTGCTCATGGATTCAATCAACCCTTGTTTCTCAAGTTTATTAGGGTTTGTTGGTACTCGGGTTTTGACCAGCTGGTTTTATTCATTTATTTAAACTTTTTTTTTTTTCTTCAGTACTTTAGAGAAAGTGAAGGTTGTGGAGGAGGAGTAGAAGGAGAAACGAACAAGTGAAAGGATAATGGGGCAAACCAGACCCCTAAAATAACAGTTTGCTTTCCTTGCTTTGCCGTGCCGTCAGCCCAGCGCATGAGCTGTGAGAGTTTGCATGCGTGTGTCATTGCATGCAAGCTTGTGTGGCAGACTGCACAAGAAATTGAGTGCTGCAAACAGAGCTGCTTTTTGTTTCTTAAATTGTGGAGGGAAATTACTGTGAAAATGAGGTAATGAACAGAGGGTAGCCAGAAGGCCAGAGTCTCATTCATACATCCAATCATGAAACTCTTTTTTATGGCAAGCCAACATATTGTTATACTATTTAAAGTTATTGGGGGTTCGAGCATGTAGCGCTGAAACCCTATTGTAATTGTTAGGATTTTTACAATTATTATTTTTATTGTTCTTTAGTACTGATCGTGCAGCCCAAACCGTAAGTCCTAGAAAGCTGAAACTTGTCAGATGGTAGTACTCTTAGTAGTACTAGGGTTGGAACTGGTAGTACTACTCGGGCGCAAAGAACCGGCCCAATCGGGGGTGCTACAGTGCGAAAAAAACAAATTTCGGACAATTTTGGCTATAGCTTGTAAACCGTTTGTACACTTACAAGCTAAACCAACATATTTGATTATTAGCAGGGTCAGGGTTCATTAAATGACTGTCGAGCCAGAGAACTGTAAAAGATCATGGATCTGTGACCGATCAGCGCGAGCAGTCTGCACGGTCACAAAACAACTGCATTCATGCGTGTTTTAGACACTTAAATAAAAATATTTCAGCGATTTGCATGTAGTCCACCCATTAGAACACAACAAGAGCTGAATTCAGGTCTTTCAGGGCAGATCTGTATTAAACTCAAAGCCTTTCTGTGTCTCTCGTTCCCGAAGCGCGAACAGCGCGAGCTCAGTGCAGCTTCTCCATTTTTTTTACACGTATTTTAAGCCTTATGAATAAAAACACAAATTTACTGAATATGCTGTAATTATTAGAACATATCAAGTTGAGTGCATGTGAGCTTTATTCACTTTTGACTGAAATCTGCTTCATTTTTAGACTTATTTATTTTGATGCGTTTCAAAAGCTTTTAAGTGAAAACGCACCAATGTCTATCACATTGATCTATCACCAAACCTATCACGAACGAGTTCATGTGAGCTGGTTTTTACTGACGTGAAACATTAAATTGTTTATATATTATTATAATTGCTAAACTACTATTTAACAAATCACATAATAATCAATTGTTAATACTAAAAATGGTAATATTAATATTAGATTATAGGTAAACTAATCATTAAACTTTTTTTTTTAATCATTCAATAATATTGGTCATTGCATTTTATGTTGCTTTGCATATGTGCCTTATCAAGTACATTAAACTGAAGAAGAGACACATGTTATCTATTTTCATATTGTGCATATAATAGTACTCGCGTAATAGTACTCACCATTATGCTTAGACTTAGAAAACATGGAAAACAATAAAAGATGCTACTTATTTTGCATTCAGCTAGCCAGCTCTGTTAAAATGTTCATAGCCTAAAGTTTTATTACAACAAAAATTAGCAAGGGTCCATAGATAAACGTGAAAACCATTACTGTTGTACGTTTTTTTGCAGCTTGTAATCAAACTTATGCTTCTGGTGTCTATTTGTTCTGCTCTAGATTAACATACATACAGATTTTTTTATTTTTATTTCATTGTTATATTTTAATTTAGTTTCTAGCCATTTATTTAATTTTATTTGTTACTCTGTATTTGTTTTATTTATTACTTTAGTATTTTTTATTTTATTTTATTTTTTATGGCGTACGACACTTGGCCTCTAGGTATGTGAAGAACAGTGCTAAGGTAAAGGTCAGTGGCTGAGCTGAAAGGTTTCACAGACTCAGGGTTTTGGGTTTATAGCTCAGCTGGGCCTCTTTGGCCTCGGCTGGCAGATGAGGTGACACCTCAGTGAATTATCGTCTTTTACGTCCTCTGTTAGATTCGAGAGGCAGTCCTCAGTTTTCGCTTCCAGCAGCAAGCCTGGCCCCTTCACACAAGGCTGTCTCTCATCCCGCCACTTCCCTCAGCCTCTGCGAACAAGCAGCCGATTGTTGCTGGCTATCCTTAAAGGAATTTTTCAATTTAACATTTTATCGTTTTTTGGAATCGACACCTTATTAATCAGAAATTCTTTCGAAGAGGAGGAAACCTCAAGGATTTTACTGGCAGAACAGCTTTCGCAATGAAAGAATCCATGGACATAACGGCAAACACACCAGCTGGAGAACAAAACAAGACATTTCAAACAAAGAGATAAAAAGGCTACAGAGTGTGTGACATATTAGGCCAGCATTTCTGTAAACACACCAACTCATATCCATCTCATTGAGAGTTTCTACTGTAAGTTGTACAAATCCTAAAATAAATGCAGGCTTTAGTTTCAATGGAAATCCTAATTATAGCTTTTGGTGGGTGAGAGGCCGAGGCTTAGCCTAGGCCCCATTAGCTGTTAAAGCAGGAGGGATCCAGGCATCAAAGCAGCTCAGCACGGGCCGCTCAACTGAACTAATCTCAGCCTAACTGTCTGGCACTTTAACCTGAAACCACGACTGCATCAGGACCACTCTTCACAGCCGACAGCTGACTGAATTCATTCTCTTTTTGGTATCTCTTTCTTTTGTTTTCATCCATCTCTTTCCCTCAGCTCTCTGGGACTGTGGCTTGGCGGCTCTTAAAAGGTCATTAATTATTTCTGGTTAGCTGAAGGGTTTTGTCTCTGTGTGTGGTCTGTCTGTCTCTTTCTTCCTCTATTTCATGTACGATGGTGTACTTCACAATGATTCTGTCTGTTTATAATTCTGACACATTCAGAAGCCAACTTTCTTATCCATCTATTCTAACCTGCTGTGTCATCTTAGTTTTTTCTTCTTTCTTATTGTCGCTTTCTGTGCTTATTTATGATCTTAGCTGACAGATCAGGTTTTTGCTTATAAAAATATAATATGTCCCATTGGTACATTATTTTTTATCATATATTAAATAGGGTTTATCTTATGACAAAGTCCTGCCAAACTTGTGTTTGGTAATACAGTTCGAGGACACTTGCAGTTAATTCATGAACAGTTCCTTTCTAAAGAGACTCCCTGATCCTGGAGTATGTGAGTACGCTCTGTGAGCATCTTCATAAAGCTTGGGATGTAGCCAAGCATTGTCTTTCTGACACTCAAGCCAAGATGAAAACTAGGTATGACCGTTAGAGTGTTACTCGTAGTTACTCGTACTCCCTAGACTAGCCGGGTTTTGACACATTACTATTTATATTTCTGATTTAGTGCCCAAGAAACATTTCTTATTATTTGAAAATGGTTTCTTGCTTAATATTTTTGTGGAAACTGTAACATATTTTGGCAGCACTTTAGATTAGGTAGCACTTGGTAACTATTAATATGTGTAACCATAAAATAAAGTGATAACTTTTGTTTGTTTGATTTTTGTTTGATTCTTTAGAAATTACCGCAATACAGCGTTTATTCATGATTTAAAATATTTAGTATCTTTTCTAGGGTTGTAAAACGGTGGAAGATTTTCAGTAAATTTTGCAAATATTTCTGACATTTTCGAATGTTTTTTGAGTCATCAGGGATTTTTGGAAGGTTTACAGAAATTTTCTGAAAATTTTCCAACTAATTAATTGAATGTATTTTTGTTGAATCAAAGTATTTCTTTTTAAAAAATAAATGTACTGATCCCATACATTTAAACACTAGTGTGTATGCAGTTTAATTATTTTTACTTATCTGTTGCATTTGTTACAAATCCTGATGCATTCTGGACTATACACATGCCCTTGTAATGTCATCAGCCAATCGGCATCTTCCAAGCATTGTATAGTAAAGGCAAGATTTGACATGGTCCGACTGGGTCTCTGGTCAGTCCTGGTAATCCTCACTATGCTAGAATACCAGATAAAAGATGGTTTGTTCCAGGCTGATCTTCCTGCACATTCTGTTCTCATCACTGCAGTTAGAGACGTGTCTCTGAGACCGCATCATCAGGGGAAGCTCTGATCGTGACTGGGCCTAAAGGAGGTCACCACCTGGTTAAACTGTTTACTCTTGTTTTGCCATGTCAGTCTCACCTGATGAACTGCATAAACATTGAGCATGGAGAGTGGGCAGAAGGTAATCAAGGATGGATGGAAAGTCAAACAGAATGGAGAGAAGAATGCTGAAACAATGGCCCACATTATTGCACAGAGACTGAATCAGATTTTTGCTGTCTTGATGTCCACCAACATTTAGAGTGTTTTTTGCACCTCTCTTTTGAAGTGAACCAACTGCTGCCAAATTACTTGCAGATTTATGTCTCTGCTTATGTAAATCACACAAAACTTACCATTTAACTTTCATGGAAAGAACAAAATGTGGGTTAAGAAGGGACGTGGTGTGCTCTCTGTTTTTCAAAAGGAAATTTGATTGGTTGGTTGGCTAGGGATTGCTAGGGCTTCAGATTCATTTCCCCATGCTTTTATTTTATTATATATATATATATATATATATATATACATTTGTTCTATCAAAAATACGGTAAAATGGGTAGTGCTGTAAAACTTTATTGCAGTTTAAATATTTATTATTTGTAAATGTAATTTATTCCTGTCATGGCGAAGCTGAATTTTCTGCAGCCATTACTCCAGTATTTAGTGTCCCATGATCCTTCAGAAATATAATGTGTTTTTGCAACGATCAAGTATAAGAACTTTTGCTTTGTATTCTAACACACCCCAAAAACTAAATCAAGGCTTTGTAAAAAGGTATAATAGGAACCTATTAATTTTTGATGAATAAAAAGCTCAAAATAACAGTATTTGTTTAAAACATAAATCTTATGTAATATTACAAAAATCTTCACTGTCAGTGCTTTGTTGCTGAATAAAAGTGTGTAAAATCTGTACCACTTTCTTTCTTGTATGGAACACAAATGATGATATTTTTATTTTATTTTTTTTTTTTTATCACAAAGTAAAAGTCAGTGTAGTCATTGTGTGGACCTAATACATAAAAATTACTTAGACAATCATCTGAGAACATGACAACCATCGGTCTTAATTTTTTTGGCCCATCCACGACTTTCCTTTTCGATGTTCACTCCTTATGATGCGTAGTATTTGTTTTTTGTGGTATGCCTTCTGGTGAATCATGTGCAAGGGTCTGGTGAAGTCAGAAATGTTCTTTTCTTTTTTTTCTCCTCAATTTTCTCTCTCTCTCTCTCTCTCTCTCTGTGTCCTGGGGCTTTGCCACATGTTGTGCCTCTCTTACAGTGGTGGTAGTGTTTACGTGAGTGTTTATATTACAAATGCATGGCCTTGTATCCAAAATGAAGAAATTGTGTGTCTGTTCCTCCACTTCGCCCCTCATTGATGACTTCGTCACCTTTTCATTCCCCAAACACTTTCCTCTCCATTAGACCACAGTCACACAGACAGCACTGAACTTGCTTGAATGAATCATCCCCAGCTTGCTTGAATGGTCTTTTACCAAAACAGAGTTCATTGTTTGTGATGAAGTCACTTAAAAGCGCCCTACATGTTTCAAAATTCAAACTCTGGGGGGTGAGTGTCCACTTTTGCATCGGTTACACGCTCTTATTATTTAAGAGATCTTCCTTCAGGCTGTCCAGCTCACAATGACACTGCTGTGATCTACGGTTGGCTTCAAATGACTGCTGAGTCACAATGATGCAACTCTGCATCTTCCATTCATTTATGCTTTAGCTTAGTCACTCAGACCAAATGCAACCAAAGATTGTGAAATCATCTCAGATAGATGTACACGTCTACCTTACTCCCCGAACAAAACCAGGACACACCAAGAGGTTGCGTTTGCAAGTTTAAGATCATGTTATTTTGCAGCATTTCTTTTATTGTTTGATCACCAATGATTCTTTCTGTCTTCTCACAGAAAGGCAGTCCAGGAAAGTTCTCCATGAATGTACGTCACAATGATGATGACAGACCAGATTCCGCTGGACCTGCCGCCACCACTATTGAACGGGGAGGTGGCCATGATGCCACACATGATTAATGTTAATGGGGATGGATCACAACAGGTGAGTGTTACTCCAGGGAGTGCATAAATGAATAATTTATACCTTGAATGTAGTGCAAGTTGCTTTGCATAAATGCCTCTGCCAGATGCATGCGTATGAATGCAGTTGAATGGAAGCTACATGTTCTTAGAGCAGGGATTTTTAAAGTGTTACCTAGGACATCTAAAAAAAAAGATGATCCCCTTTAAATCATGGAAAAAGTCATTTTGGTTTTCTGAGAAATAAATATCACACATTTTTCAGTGATTTACTAAATTTACCCACTAAAATGTCATGCAGTGTAACAATCTTGTCAGGCATATTTACAACCCAAAAGATATTTGTGACACATTAAAAGACAAATTAGTTTAATCCCAAATACTACTACCACTAGGTTTTACCCATCTGTCAGTAAGATTTTTTTTGCTCATTTAAAACACAATACAATGTAATATGCTAATTATTTTTATATATTTTAATATATAAAAATCAGAATAAGCATGTTGTTTGTTTTTATTGTTACACTGAATGACAATGTAACATTATTTCAACCAAGTTTTGGCATTTTATTCTAAAAAAAATTATTTAATACCTTAAAAGTTGGCACTTTACTTGCATTTAATGTGCTTTCTATAGACATAAAATCACTTGTGAATTTATTTTAATTCAGGCATCTTAATGTCTTTGACTTTGAAACAAATCAAGAATTAATATCATTTTTACAAACCTGCAGGCATTTTATTTTTAAGTTAAAAAATTTTTGCCAATCAATGGAATAATTTACTTAATTAAATGTTTTTTGTTTTTTTATTGTTTCTAAGAATTTCCTACAGAAAAGATATAGCAAAAATATGTAAAACATAATATTCCAGTAGTAAAATGACGGGTAAACCTAGTTATTTAATATAACAGTTAACCATTATACTTCCTGTTCCATTTGGTACACTTTCCAAATTTTAAAAAAGAGAACAAAACTAAAGTTCATTTGAAGTTCAAGAACACATTTCTGTGGTTTCATGCTGTGCTGAAGGAAGAGTCCACAAGTTGATAAGTTCTTTGAGAGTTGAAAGTGAAAGGTTGACTAGCTTTGTGGCTGCAGGTCAGCCGTTACCTTAAACTCAGCTGGCATAGGCTCTTTCTCACTAATTCCTGATGGAAAACAAAGCCAGAAACATCCAGGTCTGTATTTTGGTCAATGAGGGAGCATTGTAGTCATCTTACATTAGACATTCAAGGAGCACTGCGAGCCCTCAGGCATGCTTCACATTTCCCTCGCACATCTCTCTGCAGATCTGCGCTATCAGAGCGGATCGGTCTGTTCTGATCTCTTCTCCAGGTGCTGCAGATACAGAGCCCCGGCCGTGTTTCCTCCGGCCAGAGCGGAAAAAGAATCAGACCCTTGAGAGATAAGGAAAAGGGCAGATAGTGAAGGTTAAGTGCTTTGGAGTCAGTCAGGTCCGCGTTTCTCTGCATCACTGAAAAGAAAAACAGACCGCAGAATCTGTTGTCAAGCATTCTTGATTAATTGTTATATTCGATGTAAGCCTGGTATGCAAAGGTGCAGTGCTTACGTAAGGATGTGGAAGTGTGCATTTGCATTCTGCCAGTGTTACGCGTCTATGTGTTGGGTGAGTCCTTTATCTGCATTAGGTGTGTGCCTGGAAGAGGAGGGAGGGGAGAACACAAGGTTTTCCTCTGGAAAGCCAGCTTGACTCTTCAGTGCATGCCGCCGTTCCCATAGCAACTGCAGCAGCAGCAGACAGTGTGTGTATGTGTGTGGAAGCAGGAAGTAGGTGCCCAGATCTCCAGGGCTGGAGTGGGGAGATGGGAGGTCTGCCTGACACACGACCATCAGGGTTGTAAGGAAACATAGGGTTCGTGAGACATGGCGGGTCAACTTTTTCACATCTACAGGCACATCTGCACTCTCAACAACCTGTGCACTGAGAACATGATGGTAAGCAGCCTGGAGCAGAAGAGGGCATGGCAAATGGACCGCTTCGAGGGGGTTTCACAACATCTGCTAGCAGCATAACTGCTTTCTTGGCAGTTGTGGTCACTGTAGTTCGCTAATGTTCCACGGCTCTTTTTAAAGTTATGGATTGGTGCATTTTAAGGATTGGCTCATTTTTTTGGATTGTGTTTGCGGTCAAAACTTTGGCTATGCATCTGTCTGAAACTCAGTGCTTTTGCAGGTGATCCTCGTGCAAGTCAACCCTGGAGAGACCTTCACCATCAGAGCAGAGGATGGATCCCTTCAGTGCATTCAAGGTATGTTGTACTTCTTGTCTCATGCAGTGTTACTTGCAACAGGTTCCTCAATCCTGCCTTCTCTGGAGCTTGTTTCGGGAGTTTGCGTCTTTGATTTGCGAAGTGCGTGATGGTGCTGTTCTAGCTAATCGAAAGCATGATCGGTGTGTTATTGGATTTGGAGCTGGTGTAAACTGATGAGAGGCCGGGCGTAGGGCCATGACTGGCATGCTTCTGAGGATAAAAAAGGCAGAACGTACAATGGCAGATTACAAAGCCTCTGTCTCATTACCCCTCTCCTTTAACATTCAGTGTCTTTGTAGCTAATTAACGATGGACAAGATGGATTGTTTGCACAGGCTGCGGTTGAATTCTCTGAACAGCTGCGCAGATTGAGACAGCTCTCGGAGGTGAACATTCGTTTGAGAAGTTGCTCAGTGTTCTTGTGTGTTGCCTTTTAAAATTTGCGGTGAAATACAGGAGATGTGAATGGTATGCTAGCTGGTCACAGTGTTATCTGGTGCATTGTTATCCAAACTTTTATTATGGTTTAAAAGTTTAAGTTTTTTTTTTTTTGAAGGAATACTTTAATATCTAGCAAGGATGCATTAAAATGTGAAAGTGATCACAAGTGACTGTAAAAACATTTGAAATGTTAGATTTCTATTCATCATAGACTACTGAAAAACATTGAAAATATTACAGCTTTTACAAAAATATTACAAAAACTACTGTTCAACAATGTTAAAAATGAGAATTTGGTCCCACTTTATATTATAGGTGGCATTAACTATTATATACTTAAGTACATATGTTGTGTTCATATTGCATTTTGCTGCTATTATACGGGTGAGGTTAGGGTGGGTTTAGTGGTATGGGTGGGTTAAGGTGTAAGGGATGGGTTGGCATTGTTATTATAGAAATGAATTACAAATGTAATGACATGCATGTATTTTTTTGAAATAAGTTAAGTAAAAACATGCACACAGTACGTGCATTGTAACAAATTATTCATTTAAATGCAAATATATAGTAGTATAGTTCTTTTTTTCCTAAATCAATTAGCATATTAGTATGGTTTCTATAGGATCACATAGCTGTTGAAAACTAATATAAAAAAAATGAAATGTAATAAAATAGAAAACGCATATATATATATGTGTGTATATATGTGTATATATGCGTGTATATATATATATGTGTGTGTGTGTGTATATGTATACTGTATGTTTGTGCGTGTGTGTATTATAAATAATTTCACAATATTATTTTTTTTCTGCTAATACTGTGCCATTTTTCTTGTAAATGTCCTATCAGCTGTCACTTTCTTTTTCTAGAGTTTCAGATTCAGACATGCTGACGCAGTGTGATTATTGGTTTCATACAACCGTCCTATACACTCAAGATCATCACTAATGATTAAGTTTAGACACTGGCAAGACGGATGTTTAGACATTTAAAATCACAGTCATGTAAGAAAACAATTGTACTCAAGGTAACATAACACCGATTTCCCTGCTCAAAAGTGATCTTCAGGTTGTGAAGGCATAGATGGGTGGAGAGCAGGCTGGATGGGCTTTGAAGGGCACACTGTTGTGAAAAGGTCAGAAACAAGGCTCCGTTGGGCTTGGCAGCAACATGTGTTGACACAAGAATAGAACAACAGACCGCAGGCCACAGCACTGGTCCTGCTCGCTGCCACAATGTGCCTTTGTGTGTTCGTCGGCTCTAGGTCCTCACCTGTGATTCCCAATAGCTCTTTCTTGTGGCATCAGTGCATTAACTTTCATCCATTGTAATCTTAGTCAGTTTGAGTCATGCCAAGTGTCCTTGTTGTTGCATTTTTGTCAAACCAGTTCCTCCTATAAGAAAAGTATTAATGCTTTAATTAATGACTGGACTTGGCTTTAACCTCTCCCTGTGTAAGGGCAAAAACAAGAAGGAAGCACTTAGGTCAAGTCTTTCAGGTCGTGCCATTGTGTCGGACAGAAGCACACAAGCACTTCCGACGCTTAGTGAAAGGCTCGGCTTATGGCATTGCGGCGTTGAAAAAAAAAAAATAAAAAAAAAAATAAGGAAAAGCAACCCCGAAACAACGATATCAAGGTGTGGCGCACGGAGGAGAGGGGCATTTCAAACGCACGTGTTTACAGAAAAGGTCACTGGGTTTAATTAGAAGTGTCGACTGAAGCATAGGCTCTGAAGTAGCTGCTTTTTACAGAGAGGCTTCTTTGTCATTATGCAAACCTCAGAGCAGAAGCCTAGATTTAGGATTTTATATAAAGTAACCGCTGTTTAGCCCGTGGACCGCTGGCAACACAGAACGCACTGAGAAACCTTTTTGAAAATGCTTGGGCCAAGATCACATTAGAAGTCGAAAAAATTTTTTTTTGAAAGGATAGTTCACCAGATCATTTGGGCATGATTTACTCATCTTGTATTGCTCCAAACCTGTATGGATCCTTCTGCAATGCGGGACGAAATTATATGAAGTTAAATAAAGTAAAATAAATGTTATTTTTTTTGGTGGACTGGTACAATAAATGTGAAAGTTAATTTTTGACTGTAGGCCTGTGGAATGATTGAAGTAGGCTAGTGGAAAGAGGAGGAGGATGGTTAAGAATTTTATAATTAAGGATTCTCTGCTCTTATTGGTTGCTTTCCATCCTCCCTTATCATCACCTTTCATTGCAAAAACAGCACTTTTCCCACGTGGAGGTCCCACTCACCTCTATTTTTGACACACTTAGACAAATATTGTGCTTTATTTTTAGCATCTTAAGCCTCAACTTTTTGACCCAACTCAAATCTTAACCCTTCAGCTGCCAGGATTCATTGTCGGCATCGCAAACGCTAGTGTCTTTAAGCTTTTTGGCTGAGTGGCAGGTCATTACAGTGCTCTGAGGCCTGTGTTTACTGGACTTCCAGCCCGCTCCTATCGCTGCTAATTAGAGTGGAAGAGGTTGAACTGTAATCTTTGTCTTGTTTAAACAGGGTGACCTTTTTCTTTTTCCAGGGGACCGCTTAACATCCCTCTGCCGCAGTCCGTTCGCGGCTGTAAGACTGTTTTGTGCTGCTTTCCCACACTTTTGCAGCGGTCCTGCTGTTTGAGCCTTTTTTGTTTTGTTGCGAGGTCAAGGTAGTATGTGAAGGCGTTATCTCCAGCATTTCCTGGCCGAGAATGCGCACAGTTGTGTTTTGACTAGCCTAGCGTAGAGATGTGGTGTTTATGAATGGCAGGCAAAGCTAGTTTTGAGGTTAACTAGGGACACTAGTTCCATTTGATGGGGCAATCCAGCCCATCTGTGAGCACTTCCTGTTTGTCATTTACCCAAGGTCCTGGCCCGATCAGCCAGCCACTTTCATCTCTAATGCTTTTGGACAGACATTAACCATTTTCTTTTGTTTTCTTCTCTCTCAGTATCTGCTGATAAGGCACTAACTGTTTCTGTGTTAATGCATTTTCTTTTCCCTTTAAGTCATGAAAACAGTTTTTGCAGCCTGTTTATAATTCTTTAATGTAACATTTCCTAGTTAAACAGGATATTCAGTGAAAAATAAAATGTTGGTTGGTGCTTGATTTTATGAAATTGGACCAGATTGACTGGTACTAGGATGAACAGTAGTTACTAAAACAGTGCCTAGTTAGCCATTTTACTATTGGTTTACATTAATATCCAATAACTTGCTTCATAAGCTAAGTTTTTTGAAGTATGTTTTTTTTTTATGTGAAACTGCATTCACTAATGAACTTGTTAACATAATTTTGTGACATTTTCATATATATTGAGCGAACAAAGTGAATTAAATAATGAGAGTATCTTATGATTGTTGAACACAGAACAGATGTAGACATTTATAATGACAGTCAAAATAAATTGTGGATGTAATTCATCTCAATAAATATGAACATAAAATCACTAGCATGCATTGATTTCAGTGTTTTCTTGGTCCTTTGATACGCAATTGAATTAAAATTTCACAGTTGAATAAGCCTGCAAGTACTCTTCACTTCAGCTTGATGAAATTACACAAAGAGCCCCAGTATCTGTGTCTGTACTGAGAGTACGTTTGTCTAATTAAGTGTGCTTTATTGTTTCTGCTCTGAGGAGCCATGGAGAACGGCATCTCTGGTGTAATTACAACTTTTGCTGAGAGCACATTATTTTCATCTGCACGCCGTAATTTAGCAATGATGCACAGCAAAAGCATTGCAGTCAGCAAGCGCTGAATCTGATTTTTTTACACCACACACTCCAAAAAGATTCCATTTATGCCTCGGAAAGCATATCGAAGTTAAACATGCTGAATGAATTTGTCAGGAACCCATGGGAGTCAATATTGGCCAGAAAAAGAAAAAGAAAAATGAACAAGGAAGACGTGTTGCGTCCTCCGACCGAAAGAGGACAAAAGTGTTCTTGTCCTTGCCATCGGACTGTATCTACATTGACTGAAGGTCATTAGCTATCTTTAGAAAAGCCCCATGAATGGCTATTGTGGCGTGAAGTGAGTGACTTTCTCAGCTTACTGTGCTTCTACAAAGCACAGAGACAGAGAGGCAGACATTTCAAGCCACAGCAATGGGCTTGGTTGATTTAAAGAAAAGACTCGCATCCCACCTGAGCAATCACTGCTCCCGCTTACTCCACTAAGCAGTCGTGGCCTAATAGATAGAGAGTCGGACCTGTAACCCAAAGGTCGTGGGTTCAAGTCCCAGGTCCGGCAGGGATTGTGGGTGGCGTTAATGAATAACAAGCGCTCTCTCTACCTTCAATACCATGACTGAGGTGAGGTGGCTGCCCACTGCTCCGGGTGTGTGTGTGTGGTTGATCACTTCTCACTGCTATGTGTGTGCGCTTGGATGGGTTAAATGCAGAGCACAAATGCACTAACTGCAGTCAGTTTGTAACTGATTAATCATCTTTCACGTCAGCAGTCCATGTGCTTATAATTGCGGAGAGTGACGGGCAGATAAAATGTAACCTTGAAGGCAGCTTTCCTGTCTTCTGCAGGGGTGAAAGTGTGTTACAGTCCCTCCTTTAGGGTTTATTTATCTATGTGCACGAAGCAGCTGGTGCTCTGTTTATGTTTGGGAGCCTCGTCGCCTGAGAGACAGGTCTAGTGTTAGATAATAGGTCAGCAGGAGAAGACACTCGATGTGCTTAAGTACTTTCTAAAGGAACGCAGAAGAAGAGAAGACAATTAGTGCAGTCTTAGATGTTCTGAATGGTTTAAAAAGTGCATTTAAAGACTCTGGAGGTGAGAAATTACTCTTAAGAAAGTTTTATAGACTGTCAAGATGAATGCATGTATTTGTCAGAAGATAGAGAGTGATGTCTCCTGGCCTAGAAGGTGCACAAGGTCAGGTTTGTCATCTGAAAAATGTCTTTTTTTTTTTTGTCCATTTCTTAGATCCAAGATAAACACTGACAAACTTGACACTTGTATTAGATATCTTTATTTTCCCCCAAAAAAGGTCTGGGATGTGTGGTAGCTCACGGAGAAGAGCAGATTCACAGAGAAAGACAAAGGGTAGGCAAATTGAGAGAGTTCCTCCTGCCTGCTAGCCCAAGCTGAAGCGAGGAGAGCAGTGTGGGGTGAGAGGGTTCATTTGGAAAAGGCCTGGTGGTGACCGTGGCCAGAGATGCACGGCCCGAGACGATTTGCCTTGCTTATTCCAGATGTGCCTTACAGGCTTTGGCAGAACATTAAAGCTCGGCTGCCCATTCCTCAGCCACACCCTCTCAGAGCTGAAAGAGTGTGAGCACATCAGGTCTGCATACCAGAGGCTCTTTAGATCTTTGCAGTTTCAGCACAATGTAACTTAAAAATCGTCCTTGCAGATCATTTCAGTATCTTAACCAAATATTAGAGCACAGGAGGCCAAAACCAAACCCTACGTGGAAACTAGATTTCATCAGGAAAGAATGTGAGCTCACTGGATTTAGCGGTGCGACTTTGTGTGGCACCAAGGTAGTTTGGTGTGATGTGGACCAGAACACAAGGAAGAACCTGGAAGTGCTTTCTTGTGCTTGTGACCTGAACTTGCAGATCCTTCAGGAAGGTCAAGGATTGCATGAGATCAGTTGAGATCACTGTGACACGGCATCTATTGCACAAACCTCACTGAATTCAAATGAGATCCGACATACTAAAGCGTTTTCCAGGTTTCCAGAAAGAAAGGCTTAGTCAGACTTTGAAGATGATTCTGGACCTCAAATGGCTGAGAAGAGGCATCTTTTCTCCTCGTATCAAGATGTTCACATCTGTCTGAAAGGTTTAGGAGGCCAGATGCTGCTTTTCCAAGAACGATTGCAAATTTTCCTTAGAAATAAAGGGGGCTTTAGTGTAACTGGGTTCTCAGACTGACCAGAACTCCTGGAGTCTGTCAGAAATTCTGCCCCACCTTTTCCTCAGCTCGCTCTCCTCCCCTCGGCCAGACGCTTGCATCCCGTTTTCTGTTTTTAATCTCTCCTCGCGCCTTTCTGCATTCTCACCGTCTCACTGGGAGTCTAGTCCTCCTTCTACAGTAATATTCCTTTGCTCATTCATCTCTCTCTCTCCGTAGGCAGTCTGCTCCAGACAGCTTGAGTGCGACCTGGCAGCAGTTTTGTTTCCTGCTGACGTGGCTCTGCTATATCAGGGACGCTGAAATCCCTTCCCTCTCCCTCTCCCTCTCTACCTCCCTCCATCTCCTTTACTTCCTGCTTCAGTAGCTGGCAGCCTATCCTTTCACAACTCACAACCACTCTCACAACCAAGTCCCACAGGCCTTTAATACTGATCAGTTGGTTTGCTTTCATTTGGATCTGGTCGTTTCTTCGTGGTGGCGTATGGAATGGAGTTGAGTATGGCTGGTGTGGTGCTGTGCCATGTCTGCCCCGCTGTGCTCCAGCTGAGGAGTCTGTGGTCTGTGCCGGAGCCAATGATGGATACAGCTCCCCGAAACATTCCGCTGATGCAAACCCTTCTGTGTGGAGACAGAATGAAGCCGTTTAACAGAGCAGTAAACCCCAAAATAAAAATTCTACCATAATCTATTGTCTTTCTGCTGCCTAGTTGTTTTGACTAGTCATTTAATCGCTTTTTTGTTTCCTCAGAAATATTGTTTTAAACCATTATCTGTGAATATTAGATTCAGTGCTTTATTTTTAGCATCTTAAGCCTCAACTTTTTGACTTTCTGAGTTCGGTTTCAAAGCAAACTTGGTTTTGTTCATAATGATCCAAATACACACCTTTTCAGTTTATCACATCTGGATTACTAATGCTGTCTGGAGCCCTACATGGGACACAGTGATGGAAAATATTAATTGGAAAAAAATATAATTTAAATTTAATACAATTTTTATATTAATATTAATATTATTTTTTTGTTTTGTTTTGTTTATTTTATGGCACCAAATTGTGGTGTTGTCTTTTTTTTTCTTTTTTTTTTCACTTCAGGTTACTAAGACTAGAGGCTTAAGTTTAAAATGCTGTATTTTTGGGCCAGCTTTAAAGTTGTATTACATTTTTGTGGTACAATGTTTTGAATAGGGGTGGCACGATTCATGAAAAAAAACGAACCGTTCGGTACGCTTGTCTCGGTTCGGTGCATGCATGCGTCGCACGGTTCGACGGTTTATGACATGCGCTATGTAGCCTCGTGCCCCGTATGTGACGTCAGCGTGTTTCCCTTTTGCGCAAAAGAATTGAGGTGTCTACGGTGTGGAGTGAGTGCTGCAGGTCACAATACTACTGTACGTGTAGAAATGGCAAATGGAAGAGAAAAGGAAGGCTGTCTGGAGTTGGAGGATGCGCCAGTGTCGTATAAATCTGGTGTGTGGGAACATTTCATGTTACCTATTAGAGGATGGATACAGTTCGGACAGATATTTAGAAAGGATGCTCGAGATCGGTCACATCAGTGCGAATGTGCGTCTGCGCTTTTTGCCCCGTGTTCGCTAATGCTCACATCTGTTGAGATTTCCGAACGCCTTCATACAGTTTCTTAATAAAAGCGGGCTTTCTACACAAAAAAGTGCATGTGTCATTAGTATGAGGAAAAAATTTGTTTACTCTGTCGGACACGGGCTGGGCTCGGACAGAAAAATGCATCTCCAGATCCGAGCTCTATTACCTTTGATGACAGCGGAAATAAAACCATAGATAGAACTGCGACTGTGTGCAATTATTGTGCAACACGCATCCAATTCTGTTTATTAATGATTACATAATATAACTTTAACACTGTATCCTAAATTGGGGATAATTAAGCTATATATAATATGCTGAAGTACATTACTGGAGTGTTAAAGATTAAAAGAAAAAATAACAAGAACCGTACCGAACCGAAAACCGTGACCCTAAGACCGTGATACAAACCGAACCGTGGGTTTTGTGAACCGTGCCACCCCTATAGTTTTGAACAACACAAACTGAAACTTTCATCCAGATCAAAACCAAAATTGAGTTTCTGATGTAATCTGATTTTATAATATTTTCTTTTGAACAACCTGAACAAAGAACAAATCTGATCTTTTTAATATTGTGCATTGTTGTAATGCCTAATTCACTTGTAATACATTTTAGTTTTAATTTTAATATTGTCTATTTATTATTTATCAGCCGTAACTTAAAATTGATTTAAGATTATTGACTATAGAATGATTGGTGATAAAAACCTAATTAAAATGTTATCCTTGCATATAAAGAGGTTCATTTTTAGTTTTTTTATTAATAATAATTTGATTATTTTTCAAATTTTAATATTAGCCATTTATCAACTATAGCCTCAACATGAAAAAGTAGCTATTGACAAAATGATGTATTGCCTTATTGTTCATAAAATCTGCAATTAAAAAGATTCAGACATGGGACTCTGGCATAAAATTTGCAATTGCATGTGATAGTAAATCAGTCTCTCTTGATAAATTGACAATATGTTGTCTCAATACAAAAACCACTGTAGACCGTATTATTTCCAGTGAATTTTTCAGTAAAAGATCCCTTTAAACAAACATCATCTTTGGTTCCCACCTCCCACCTTGTGGAAATGGTAAGAGAGGACGAGCGATCAGCGGGAGCTTTTCCTCTAGGTCTTGTAGGACTTCCTCTTGTACGTCTTCAGCTAAAGGTAATCTGTGGTTCAGGAGTGGGGTCATTGTTATCTCCTTGTATCCTTCTTAGTGTGGGGGTCATTCAAAATAATAAAACAACAGATCAGCAGGAAGATGTTTACACACACACTGTCTGAGTGAAATCTCTTTTATACGTGGTATTTTAACGCATACCTTTTGCTAGTGTCAAAATGCTATTGCATTTAATGAGTCCAAAAGCCATAAAACAGAAGAGGATGCCGGAGGCATAGCACACACCGCACTCATATACAACCTCCCCCCTGAGAGTTCTCCTCTAATCGGTCCCTAGGCACCACAGGCTCCAACTTAACAGTTCCTCTCATGTTAATGGAAACCATTAACTTGGTTGCTGAAGTCAGTAACATCCTCATAACCAGTGTATGTGTGTGTGTGTGTGCGTACGTGTCTTGCATTAAAGGAATGGCGTTTTTAGTCTCACAAAAAGAATTATCCTTAGATATAATGAGTAGCAGTAGATATTTATTCTGTAAAATGGGTTTAAACCTTTTCCAGCTTGGCATGCTAACTGGAATTGAACTTTATAATTCCAGAATGCATTGCAACATTGAATTATGCATTCTATGTGCATTCATGATTGACTCGTTAACATGTTTCTAAGATAACCTGGTATTCTAACAAACTTGACCCATACACACATTTAACGGTACGTTTTTATAATGTAATCTGGTCGTTATTCTCTTCTACGCAATGTTCCAGCAAGCCGTGCTTTGCTAAACTCGGGGTTTGTTTCTTTTATCTGCTGCTTCTGGCTGGAGATAGCAGATTAGGGAGAAGAATGTGAGGCCTGGGTCTGATAGCACCGTGAGGGACTGTGAATTTCAGCTATGGGAAGCATGGGCTTATCCTCGCTCTCAAGCCTGGAAGGCATTCAGGCATTCTTTCGCGTGTCCTTTCAGAGAAAGTTCAGCTAGACTTTGAGTCTAATGAGGCCAGACTCAGGATAGATGTGCTGTACACGCGGTCTCGAGCCATCAGCGGCGTGATGTTTGCCAGCAGAATGATCTGTCAGATATTTGTTTATATTATTGCTGTCAAATGATCAAAGTTTTTGTTTACATTGTGTGTGCACTGTGTATATTTATTATGTGTATATATAAACGCACATGCATGTGTATATTTAAGAAAAATGTGTTTTTATTTGTATATTAAATAAATTTATTTATAATATAAATTATAATAAAATAAGTTAATATTGATGTTAGTTACAGTCAGTCATAACATTTCAGTAGATTTGTTTATTTTCCATTGGGTGGCATGTGGGCATGTTTAGGCATGTTTGTTTGTGATTATGTTTTGAAAATGCCCTAATTTGTTGATTGTTATAATTATAAATTATTATAATTGTTATTATAAATAAATACAAATATTATTACTTATTGCTGGCCATTAGTAGTAACAATTGGTTAATAATAACCAATAACTAACAAAATGAGTATTGTTATTGATATTAATAATAAATACTAGTTTTGTTTTTTGTTTCGTTGAATTTTTTAATTTTATTGTTTTGTGTCCAGTCGACGATAATAAAATACTAATCTGGGGCCTATTTCAGAAAGGAGGTTAAGTGAAAACTTGAAGTTTCTTAACCCTGAGATATGGGAAACTCTGGGTTTTCCGTTTCAAAAAGGCAGGTTTGTCAAACCCGAGAAAGCAGGGTAACTCAAGCCTGTTTCTGAAAGAGAGGTAACTATTACTCAGAGTCAGTTACCTTGGTAACTTACTCTTTGAACCTAACCTAGTCGAGAGCAGGTTTTATTCTCTAAACTCTGAGTTTCAGTCGGTCTCCTCCCCTTTTTTAAAGACGCAGCTGTATTTTTCGCCATAGCCTTAGTCATTCAATGCCCACATTTCGGACACAAACAGAGAAGAAAGTTACGAGAATGTCTTGTCTTTACATTTACATTTTACATTACATATTACATTTACGTCGGGCGTAAATCTTGAGACCCAGAGTGGATCTTTTTGTCTATTCCCTTGTAACGTTAACAGTGGTATTGTGTGGTTGAGCTATCTGGGATAGTTGTTAAAAATCTGTGACAAGTAGATACTTTTCTAGCGGCTGAACATTAATAACAATTGTGTTTTGTTTTTTTTTTCTTTTTTGGGCTCAAGTTTCATCTTTAAGTCAAGTAAAGTCTGAGCGTTGATTTATACATTGAGTCCTGGTCTAGGGGTTTGATGACAGCGTCAGCACACGGGCGACTCGGGCGACTCACTTCCCGTCTCCATCGGAGTATATATATTTTTGCTTAAAAAACAAGTAAAATAATTCATTTGGGCAACCACCGTTACATCCCATAACGTTACATTTTTGTTTGAGCGTTACAGTTTTTCGTTGCTATCAATTAAGTTACGTATATCCATAATCTAA
>JAUMHR010000043.1:8540865-8551563 GCA_032361145.1 Enteromius fasciolatus
TTTCAGTTTTTCTTTTTTAATAAATCTGCAAAAATGTCAACAATTCTGTGTTTTTCTGTCAATATGGGGTGCTGTTTGTACATTAATGAGGGAAAAAAATGAACTTAAATGATTTTAGCAAATGGCTGCCATATAACAAAGAGTGAAAAATTATAAGGGGTTCTGAATACTTTCCGTACCCACTGCATATCTGAACTTATCTTATCAAGAACAGACAATGGTGATTGTAGACACAAGCAGTTAAAGAACAGTCTGCTGGTTTAAAAGTGATAAACACACACGTATTGTGGAGATTTAAAATTTCTTGCTCTACTGGTGGCATCCATCCTAAAGCAGAGGAGTTCTATGCTGGAAACCTCCCTCAGGTTGGCATAGGTTGAAGTCTGCTATGTTTAGGTCTGTTCGACTATGGTGCCTGAGTTCAGAAATTTGTCGTCCGCTTGAGAGATTTGGTGTGAAGTCCTTTGCTTTGTTTTTTTTTTGACTCGTGAAGAGTTGCATGTAAAACTTTGTGGTTTCACTGGCTCACTTTATTAACTGTTATCTGCTCAGCCTGTCCTGATCTTGTTTTCTGGTATGTTAAATATTTGCCGCAGCGAATGAGGGTTTGAAGGTGCTGCCAATAGTTTACAGGAAGTCAGCTCACAGATAAAGGTTAAAGCGGGATCTTGTGTATTGCAATGAGGTGTGAGTCGCTCATCGTCAGAGGCTGTGTTTACACGCGTTGTCTGCTCCTCTTCCTTAATCTCAGGAGCCACAGAGTTCAGATCTATTTGTGCATTCTCTCTCTGTCCATTTCTCTCTTCCCTTGCCAGTTTCATTGTTTTTTTAAATTTAACCTTTTTTGGTGAACTTTATAATATTGTTTTGCTTAAACGTTTGCCAAAAACACCAAAATGCAAACAAAAATCTGTGTTAAATTAACTTCTCTGTTGTACAGAAAATTAATTTAATTAAATTAATTATTTTGTTGATCTTTTCTTGCTTGTTTTGCTTTGTCTATGTGGTGTTTTGGTTTGGAAAGCATTATTGATTAATTTCTGTTTTGTGTTCTTGGTTTAGTTTTTGTTTTATGGTTTCGTTTGGTTTTGTTTCGTTTGTTTTGGTGCTTTACATTTTTATTTATTTTTTATTTTATGTGCAGAACTAGTGAATTTGAGAGCTGTGGTTGATTTTCTAAGGGTGTGGAGTTCAAATATAGATTTCCCTGTGACAGATGAGTTATTGCCCTCACCCAGTAACGTGCGTTTGGCCTTTTACACAGGTCTCTCTCTTCACCAGTAATCTTTCTCTCGGAGTATATGAATCACCAAAGCATTATTGGCATGACTGTAAAGGATGTGACTGTATTAACAAAAAGCTTTCAGGTGCTTAGAAAGTCCAGGTGTTGAGCATAAAGGAAACAAAATATCATAACGTAATAACACGACAAAGCACTTAAAATCGCAGTGGGGACATGGAAGTGTAATATTCTTATAAAGTGTCAGGAAAGAAAGGAGAATGCCAATAATAGCATATTGAGATGGAAAATGCCCACCCCTGCTATTTTGTTTGTTTATCCTTTTTTCCCAAAAAATGTAGGAAAGTGAAATCAAGCATAAAAACTCTTTAGTACTTCAGAAAAACTGCAAAACAACAAAAAAAACTGCATTGTTGTAATTGGAAAAAGAACAAGTTATATCAGCCTAACTAGATGCAGGGTTGATTTTAAAATAAATAAATAAAGATGCGCATCCCTGCTGTGTACATGTGTACGCTCACACAATTAGCTCTAGTTCTAGGCCAACTCTCTCTTTCAGAAAACCTCTGTTGGCGAGACTATAGCCAATAACAACAATGAATTTTAAACAAAGCAAGAAAAAGAATGATTAGGTATGTAAACTCTAAATGATGAAAGGGAGCGGAGTCGTGATTTACATAGATCGAGAGAATTCTGAGAGAAAATGTTCGCTCCCTTTTTGTCACTTGCTAGAGTCCGAGAGAGTGTTTTTTTTATAACTGGCCTGCCAAACAGAGGGAGAGAGAAGAGTATTGAGTCTGTTTAAGCCTGGAATTAAGACCCACCTCTGGTAATAAATCGGATAGCAAGTGTTTATATCTGGTATTAATATGTCTCAAATTGTATTAATATGCATCTTGTCTTTTGTATTGACTCCTGTCAGGATGTCCCTGCATGTCACACCGTGTTTAACCTGTTACACGTTGGCTATTTGCCTCCGCAATAAACCCCAGACCGTAGACTGGCCTCACTTTCACTTTAAAACAGGAAGTCGTCTGTTCTCAGCCTTATTTTTCATTTCCATGGGCCTGTTTACACACTCCCAGCTGTGACACCTCTCTATGAGAAAGAGAGAGAGCGAGTGTGTGTTTGTGTGTGAGTGAGTGGGGCTGCTGGGAACAATGAGTCACCAGGATCAGGGTTAATAGACCGCAACAAAATGCCTCGCCATAATTAAAACCAATCATGCTATGCTTAAACTCTCCCTGTCTATCCTTCCAAAGGTGTGTGTTTCTGAACAGTCTTCGGTTCACACACATCAGAGAAATGTCATATTCTGGGGCCGGTAAGACTTCTATTTTTTAAAGAAATGAACATGTTTATCCAGCAGGGATGCATTAAATTGGTCATTTTGTGGCAGTAAAAACATTATTATTATGCAATATTTCTTTTTCAACCAAATGCACATTTTTTGAGCATTAGGGATTTTTAAAATGGTGTGCACAAAATATTAAGGGGTTTTCAACATTTTATGAAAATAGTAGGTGTTTCACAATCACCAAATCAGGATATTACAATGATTTCTGAAGGATCATGTGACACTGAAGACTGGAGCAAGGACTGCTGTAATACATTAGAATTAATTAAAAATATATAATATAATAGTATTGCACAATATTATGTTTTACTGTATTTTTGATCGAATACAGTAAAAAAAGTTTTTTGGAAGCGTCCAGTTCTGGGATGAAGTTTGTTCTTCCACGTTCCCCTAACTGGGTCTGGATCTGCATTTCACATCAAGTTTTTGACCAAGAACCACTGACGGCGTTTAATCAGTATCACTGCTCAAATTCATTTTTTATTTTCGAGATCTGCGCTAAATTTAAAACCTCTTTTCTTTTCTCTCTGAAGAACGATGCTTCAGTGAAACCGAGACCTCCATTTAGTTTCCAGGACTGTGAAAGAGCAGATGTGTTGAGTTCCCAGACGCTCCGTACACACACCTCACACTCTCATCTTGCTGATTTACTTGTAGCGGCCGTGTGTTTGTTTGTCTGTCTGTCTCTTTCCACTCTCCACCCTTCAACATGAAGCAGGAAACAAAGGCAGGCCTGCCAGCCCAAGAGACATGACGTTAGCCCTGGCTCTCTGGAGCTCCTCCAGACTCAGAAATAGGTCAGGTTAGTAAAAATAGTCCCTAGCAAGAGAGGATCTGCTGCTAACTCTCCATGCTTTTGTTCCTCAGTGTCCAGTGGCCCTAAAACTCCCTCAAGTGTGCACATTGCTGTATGGAAATTGAGGTGTTGACTATGTAGGTCAGCTTGCTGAGCATTGTGACTTTGTTCTTAGAAAGTGTCTGTTAAGAGGCCCACAACTTTCCAATCGGAAGTTTATGTATTGTTTACTGTGGCCGATAAGACCACTTCCTTCTGATAACCGCAGAGAAACGTATTCATATAGTCAGTTTGTTTAACTTGCACCCCACCTCTATCAAGTGAGAAAATAAATAATAAGGTCAGAAGGAAAATCTTGACTCAGCATTGTTTTCTCCTCCAACCCTTTCATTATTCCCAGAGGAAATGATCATTGCTCAGACTTCATGTACACTTCAGTGAAAGTGAGATCTCCAAGTTTGTGGTGTTTCTCCAAAATTCTTAGGGAGAAATAAAAATGATTAATGTTTTAGATGAACTTTTCCCTTAATAAGCTCATAACTTGCTGCTTAAGTTAGGTAGTCATCGTTGTATGTGTAGCTATTGGGTAGGGTTAAGTGAACTATGATTACTGAATACTACCCCAGATAGTCATGCAGTGTGAAAAGATCTGTGACATGACTACTTTGAAAATCGTGCAGTCTGAACTCGGCATTAGTGAGAGAGATATGAACATCGGTGGCATTGTTTAGATAACAGGGAAAGATATGAGATATGAGTTTTGATGCTTGGCTTTGGTATGTTGACCGATCTGAACACAATGCAAGACGTTAAGACTTACTCTGAAAATCTGCAGGAGACACATCTTGGTGTGCAGAAGACACAACTGAAGTTGGACAAGTTGGATTTCTTTTAGGATTTTTTCAGATTTTATCAAAGTATTATTTAGACTACATTCTCTTCTAACTTACATTTCATCGTAGTTAACCTCCTTCTTGGAGGACCTTTCAAAACTGATTGTATAGATGCATCTCCATCCTGGCGCATGGTTTTCTCAACAATGTTAAATCACTCTCTCTATGAAACACCTCAGACACACAGCAGCTTATCAGACTGAGACAGAACAAGATAAGAACAGGAACTGTTGCCAGCCAACTGTGGTAACAATAAGAAGGACAACGTTTAGCAGTGACGACTCCTGACACTGACCTGTTTTGTTTTGTTTTATTTTTTTGTGTTTTGTTTTTTTCTTTTAGGCACCAGATGGATCAGTGTGAATAATTTGGATACAGACTAATGCAAATATGAACAGCAGAGCCAGGCATAACAGAAAGGCAGTGAGCAAATGTCCCAGAAGTCTGAGCGCAGGACCAGAACAGGATGACTGGGAGTTAGATCAGTGGAAAGGGAAGGTGAGGGTGAGATTTAGGAGTGTCTGGAAGTGGGACAGATGTAGTGTTTGGCCTTCAGAACCACAGCGCCACAGTATTAAAAATAATAAATAAATCTTCTTTAAAAAAAAAGTGCGCAATGATTATTTTCTGTTTATCAGCTATATTGTGCATACCTACCTGGAACTCCTGAACTATAACGAGGACGTACTCTAACAGGACTGATCTGGGATCTGTGAGAGAGAACAGAGCTCAGTCCAGCTCAAGTTGTCTGCTGATTCTTGTTATTTTCTCCTCTCTTTTCTTTGAGGAAACATTTATAGATCGCTCGTGTCTGCTTTGCCAGGAAACATTCAAGAAACCCAAATGTGGTTGGCAGTTGATATTGTGCATTTTGTGCGAGTATGTCTGTGTGTTGTTGTATGCAGCAGTAAATCTGGCCCAGGCTTTACTCTGTCTGCCTTGCTGCTATTTCAGCGGTGTGTCCTGTCTCGGTTAGTTCCTGCTCTCTCCCTCTCTCATTTTTAGTGTTTTTAAGTGCTGCTATTTGACTGGCAACAACAGATCAACAACAATAACAGACCTATTAAGCACACATCTGCATCTTGTTCAACACACTTTTGATGTCCACTTCCTTCCCTCTCACTCTCTCTGTCTCTCTCTGTCACCCACTGGAGCCCCTTATGCTCCTTTTTTCACAGAGAGGATACTGGTGCCAGGGCTGTTGCTCAATCTGAATCTGTTGTGAATGTTTACATCACAGAAAAGTCAGTTCTGGGAAAAACCCTGCATTTGAAATACAAAATAATGTATTAGGTAACACATACACATAAGAATTTTCCCTCAATCTCTTAATTTGTTGCTTATTAATAGTAAATGTATTAGTTATATTTAGGGTTCTAGATTATGGTCATGCATAATAGGGCATTAATGTGTGCTTTAGAAACAGCCAATATGCTAAAAATATGCATGCTAATAAGCAACTTATTAATAGTCATAATTGGTTCTCAAAATAAAGTAGCACCTAGTTATTCTAGTAATATTATTCTTTTTGTTCACAGTGTGTTTATTTTGCTGGAAACAAGCTCCAGTTCTGACGCAATAACAAGTGCCATTTTGGTTGAAAAGGGGTCTCTGATAGATTAAGCACCAGTTTGGACCCAACATCAACCCTTCCCCTTTCTCCTAATGGCGACTAGGGTGTTTTCCTCTCTCCAGCACACCCCTGTATGTAGGTCAGCTCCCAAAACAAAGCGGCAGTGATGTGATAGAGCTCTGCCGCACCGGAGCTTTGCCGTTTCCTCTCAATGTGGTCACCACATGTGCGTTTTTCTTGAGAAGCAATGAAGAGGGAGCACGAAGCAAGTGCTAAATCCACATGCCGTTCTCAGGCTGTTGTTTTCTTATTGTAACTAGGTTTGTCTGTTCTTTCAGACGCGTCTTTATCTCCACCCTAAAAGAATGACAACAAAAAGAGGTGGGTTTCCAGAGCGCCCGCTCAGGTTTCAGCAGAGAACATGACACAGCTCAGCATGTCATAATCTGTGTTGTGATGTGCGTGCGGCGGGGAGAGGCTCCGAGATGTGGTTATTGTGAAAAAGAGGACTGCAGGCATGGAGAGGAGATGGAATTGTAACTCTAGAGATGAATTAGACATCCGATATGTACATGTTGCCCCACTGAGGGATGTCTCATGTACGTCTTCCGGAAGAAGAAGAAGGTGCACTTGGCATGGTGTTGTGAGGGGAAATATGTATCAGCCCTGCTGAAAATATCTTCAGCTGCTCACCAGTAGTGATAGACCGTTATGTCAGTGTTTTTCATCACATACTGTACCCAATCATCCACTTAGTCATTAGGCCTTCAGTCTTTCAGATTATTTCCAGATGTACAAATGTTACGTTATGTGTTTTGTATCATTAGGTTTTGAAATAATTGTAATGATGATGGTTAATAATAATGATAAAGATGCTGATAATAATAATACTTAATAATAGGGATAAATAATATTTACAATGACAGCATGCCCTGGGGCCTGCATAAAACAAGTTTACCTAATAAGCCAGGTTTAGTTCAGTTAGTTAGTCACTCAAAATAAGCCTTTTTTTGTTTGTCAATTAATTTTTTAATTATAGCACATTTAAATTTTTTTGGTTCTTAATTTTTATCGATTTTTTTTCTCATTTTGTTTTATTTTATTTGTTTTGTATTTCTGGTTCTTAGTTATTTTTTCTGTTTCGTTACAGCGCTTTGGTCCAGCGCTCGCCAGTATAAACAACTCTGAAGCAATTCACCCTGGTGTACGCTGGTCTTTTCAGCAGGGAGTTACCACTGAGCGTCGTTTAAGAGACAGATAGAGAGTGAGAGATATTAAGACTCCTAGAGATTAATGCTTCTCCCCTCTGAGTGCCTGTTTTACCCAGCGGCCGATATAAATCTGTAAATTGCTCTTGATTTGGTTGTCTGCCTCAGCTGGGCCGCCTGCTGCCTCTGCAGTGTTTACAGGACATGAAGTGTGTGTCTCCGTGGCCCTGCTGAGGTCCATATATCACCCCCGAACACTTTCTGGGAGATCTTTCGCTTTTGGTGTGGTGCGTGTACCAGGCTGATGGATGGAGGACGAGCATGGCCCCAGAGGTCCTGTCGGTTTACGTTGTGTTGGAGGAGTTGTACTGCAAGGGTGAAGGACCACCCATGCGCTGGCCTCTCTCTTTCGGTCTTCCCTGCTCATCCGCACATACACAGGGATATACACAGACTTCTGCTCAAACACACACTCACTGACACAGGCATCCCGGAGAGAGCCCGGGTCCCTGAGCTCAGAACCCTTCAAACACACACATACAACATCTAAACAGCACAGACCTGTAAGTGTACACACATGCGATTTATGATTAGTGGGTTTACAGAGCTGTATTGTCAAGGCACCTGCATGTATATACACACCATTAGCCTTCAGGAAATCTGTAAGAGACTAACAATATGTCCGGTTAATGGGGAAAGTTCATAAGTGATGCTCTCTAGTGCTAGTGCTTGAAAAATTATGGTTTTTTTAGTGGCTGTCGGAAATGCTGGTACTTAGTGTGTGCATTTACACTACTGTTTAAAAGTATAGACTCTGGTTTGCTGCTTATTAATAGTTTGTAAGGTAACTGTTAAGTTATGTAAGTACTAATAAACAGTCAATATGCTGGTAATATGCTTGCCATAAGGAACTTAATGTATGCATTTACCTAAATAAATTAAATGGGTAAAAAAGTAAATAAATAAATAAATTACTGACCCCAGTCTTTTGTATTTATTACATTAAAGCAATTATTTATGCAACTAATAGCATTATTAATAAAAAAAAAAAAACTTAAATTAATGTGCATAGTCTAAACGGTTAAGAAACAAATGTCTGGAAGATTTCATGGTTTGACTTCAAATCAATTTATGAAATAAGTTTCCCTGGATGACCCTTGACAGAACGGTGGAGGGCAGGTAAATAGGCTCCAATGCTTAGCTGTAATTGCTTAAAATTTTTCAATTTCTAATAACATACTTGCTATAAACAGATGTTTCTGTAATACAGGCCAAGCCATTTCATGCATTTCAATTGATCCAGTTTCCTATCCACCAATTTCCAGTCTATCCATTTGGGTATTTACATTCCATGTACTGTACACTTAGTAAAAACACAAGACGCACATGACCTATTTTAAATGCCTCTTAAATCAATCACTGTTTTGTCCACGTGTACATGCTTCACACTTTTTTCCTTGGAGCATTTTTTTGGGATAAAGCGTGAGCTTTCTGTGTAAATATAGAGAAAGCCTGAGTAAGTCGGGAGGGGCGTGTGTTCTCAGGGGGGGATCAGTCTCGGTTCAGGGGCTTTCCTTTCCCACAAAGGCCTACTATACAGGGGAGCAGTCCCAGGGGAAGGGTAATAGAAAACTGAGCTGGCAGGGAAGAGCCGGGGCTGTGCCTCGCTGAGAGAACAAGTCCTCCTCGGGGCACTGTGCTCTCAAAGGTTTACATGCTCCCAAGGTTTCAGCTTTACGAGGCCCAATACTTCCACAGCTGCTTGACCTGCCTTTAAGCAGGGATGGGAGTACATACTTCAGCGTGCTCCTTTAATGGGGTGGAGGCAAGTATGGGTCGTCTCCTTTTCATTAAGGGCAGTGCTTTGTGTTGATGAGGTCATTGTAGAGGACACCGACTGATAGAAATAAACTAAAAGGATTCAGTGTGTTGAGTTCCTGACAGCTGTTTGTTTTAAGTTGATTTCTGTATTGTATTACGGTGCGTTTTTGCTTTGGAAAAATTGTAAAGTTGTAAAAAAAAAAAAAGAAAAAAAAAAGTGTATTTATTACGTATATTTGCACAATTTGTGGTAAATAGATGGATTCAGCTTCGATGATAACAATAATAGCAACAACTAATTATTAATATAAATTCTTTATTTTGTAGTCATCATTAAAATTATGTAATTTATTGATAATCAAAACTATACACTGCTGCCCAGGCAGTCTCTCTCTCTCTTTCTCTCTCTATATATGTGTTTGTGTATAATATATATATTGTTTTCCTAAGAAACGAATGCTTTTATTTACTAAGTAAGCATTAAATTGATCAAAAGTCACAGTACAGACGTTTATAATGTTACCAACGATTTTTATTTTTGTTCATCAGAGAATCCTGGAAAAAAAGAAGTATCAATTTTCACCAAAGCATTAACCAGCGCAGCTGTTTGCAACATTGATAATGAGAAGAACTGTTTATTGAGCATCAAATCAGCATATTAAAGTGATTCCTAAAAGATCATGTGACACTCAAGTAGTGGCTGTTGAAAATTCAGCTTTGCCTTTACAGGAATAACTAACGTTTTAAATATATTGCACTATAAAAGTTTTATTAAAACAGTTTATAACAGTTATTCTGTATTTTTGAGTTTTCCTTGGTTTGAGGTATCATTTATTTCTGTAGCACAAACGTTTAAACAACTAATCCAAAGTATGACCAATAATATTGATGTTTGCTTTTTAGTTACAGGATTTATGAACAAGAAAAAAAATTAAAAGCAGACATGTAAGGGAGAATAATAAGTGTCCTCATTAAGGAATTAGAGACTTGGCTACCGAGATGGGTGGAGACGTGCAGCATTCAGCTGGAGCTGCCAGAGTTTAAAAGGACAGACGTGTAGGAGCACACCCGACACACGGCCCACGCTGCACACACTCTGCATGACTGGGAGCCATGTTTGACAGAGTTTGCAGCAGCGTATGCCTGTTTCTGTAGCTAGCAAGAGCATGCAGCTGCTCAGTGTTTGCTCCTGCAGGGCATGTGTGCTTTTGAGATGGACTGAGTGAAAAAGAAAATTGGCGAATGATGGAATTCATAGGAGGGGGGGGCAGGGGGGACGTCATCTCAGTTGGGCCCCTTAAATGTATTGGTGTGTGCACATGTTTATGTTGACATGGGTTTGCTGGGGTCCTGGCACACATCTGTTTTGCTCTAGTAATATTTTGTCAGTTGAAGGGATAGTTCACTCAAAAATGAAAATGCCGTCATTAATTACTCACCCTGTAATGGTACTGTATGTTCCCACCAAATGTGAATAGAATCCTTTGTGCAAGTAGATCACATACTGTACAAAGTCAATGAAAAGATGTGAATTACAGTAGAGGCGGATTCACGTTTGGTGATGCAAATGACGCAAAATGCTATTTGCCTCGATCAGTTGTAGTGGTTGTTTTATTTTATTATCACGGCTACAGTGATGCTATTATAATAATATCAGTGTATATACAATAGGATTAGGAAAAATGTACGCACGTTAATGCAGGATCAATAAACATTACTCATCCTCTTCTGGGTCCCAGATAGCACACGTACGTCTGCAAGATGTCTGTTAAAGATCTCTTGATCTGGAAAGCATCTGCTGACTACAAAC
>JAUMHR010000043.1:8551663-8563725 GCA_032361145.1 Enteromius fasciolatus
TTTATGTTCACATACAGCTACATGACACACTGCATGAAAGATCATATTTGAAAAGGCATAATAGGGGCACTTTAAAGGAATGTATACATTTATTCAGCAAGTAAACTTTCAATTGAACACAATTTGCAGTCAACATTTTTGAATTGTGACAAGAATTTTTTGAAGGATCATGTGACCTAGAGTAAAAAAAATTTTAACTTTGTCATCCCAGGAATAAATTACCTTTGGAAATATATGGAAATATAATGGAATATAATGGAAATCAACCATTCAATCCAAGCAACCAAGCAATCAAAATCAACAAAAGAGCAATGTTCTACAAGAAATTAAATTGAAATAATATAACTGTTTTGTTGTATTTTTGATCAAATAAATGCATCTTTTGGGAGTATTAGAGACATCTTTTATACATTTAAAAATATTACTGAGTCCAAACTTTTTAATGTTAGTGTACTATATACATGCAAATAAATAAATGCAATAAAAAACCAGCAGTTCCATTAATGGAAGAAATGTGATGTAAAATTCAAGAGCACAGAAGGAAGATCGATAGATGCAGGGAGGCTGAAAAACATCTGTGGCTTAATGTGCCTCAAGATGAGGCATTCTGGAGGGCTGTGTGGGACTGGAAGTAATGGACTTCAATTTGCCCTCATCCCCATCTCTGCAAAAGCCAGTAATGCAGCTGCCTGATTCAGTTTCTTCATGAACTAGAATTCAGCTGATGTAGCTCTCCCAGCAAAACACAAAAGAGATAAAGTATAGTATATAGTATCTCTGGATACTACAGCCAGCATGTTTGATGTTCAGTGGCAGGTGGTGCACTCCAACTACAGTTGGTGCAGTTTAGAATTGAGTCATGATCCAAAGAAGCAAAGCAAAATTTTATTTGACATCATTAATAACTTTGTACAGGACAATAGGTGGCACTGTCACCAAACATGTTACCCTGAGGGCTTCTAAGGTCATATTCTAAATTTAATTTCAGTGTATCAAAGGCAAGACACAGCCTAACTACCTTTTGAGTGTCCTCACCATGAACTTTATTAATGAGTCACCAGAAAAGAGTTTACATTAACAGAAAAGTATAGGTCTCTGAGCTTTTCAATTGGGTGAAAGTGTTAAAGTGACTGTCTGAGAAAGCCGGGTTTGATGGCAGACGGTTTATTGAGAATATATTGCCAGTGGCAATGCTAGCTGTGCACATCCGAAAGGCAACAACCATAGCTTATCCACAGACTTTAACCTGCAGGATAGATTGTGTTTAAGAGCGGTTTGGTTCTGGTGTTAGATTGCTTTTGCCTGACTGAAGCTAGCCTGAGACGTCTGCAGTTCGTTCATGTCAGAGTTAAGTTGAGTTCTGTGTTTGACACATAAACAGTTGGCCTTGAAGAGGTTTAAAGCTGAGCAGACCGTAGGACTCAGATGTGAGTTAGCATTAGCCTGTTGTTAAGAAATGTTTGTTTTGTTTTATGATCATACAACATGAATTTCCCTAAAAAAATGTTAAAATAAAGACCTTTGAGACATTTTTTACCTGACATAGCTCTTTCTCTTGTTTATTGATATATATTTCTTAGTCGGCTAGTTCTTTTTATCTGCAGGTCTATAATCCTGGTAGGTTTAGCAAAGGAATGGTTTTAGCTGTATGCTAACCTCATAATGAAATGAAAATCCCACAAACTCTCTTCAAAAGGACTCGCTCCTTCCAGTTTTTGTCTCAAATTGGATTTGGCTGGTTACTGGAGCCCCCTGCAGCAACATCTGAAAGCTCCTTTTGAGAAAATCACTGATGTTTGGACTATTTTTAAAATATCATTCTCTTTTGTTGAATTCATAATCTTGGTTTATGTGATTGCTGAATCATCTTTGATGATCGAACAGCAAAAACAAGTATTTTCATAGAAAGTCATTAAAAAAACAATATTACATACAGTACAAACTTAAACAATCAGTTGTTTGTCCTGCAAATAAATGATGCAGTGGTTGAAGTAGTTTTGTATGGAAACTAGTGTTTGTACTTAAAAATATTATAGAAAAAAGTTTGTTTCAGATTCTTGATGCTGTTTGTTCTCTGTTTATCAATAGGTTTTTAACATCCAGGCCCGGACAGCGCGACTGACCTGGGCTCCTCCAGCAGGCCTTCAGAATAAAGACAGGCACAGTAACGGACACCCCTTAACCTGCAGCTACGAGGTCACTCTTTCAGACAAGGGTCGTAATGGCCAGTACCGTGTCATCTATAGGTAAGATAGACAAGAGTATAATCACAGAAGAGCTGTGTAGTGTGCTTGGGATCCCTGAGAAGTCTTTATGCTCTCATAAATTAGCAGTGTTCACCACAAGGGAGCAAGTTAGACATGAATATATCATCCATCGAGCAGAAAGAATTATTGGATGCAGCCTGTTCTCCCATCAGGACCTGTATGATTCAATATCCAGAGAGCAGACGGGATAGATAATCAGACCCCAAACACCCTGTCATCGGCGCTTTGAAGCATCAGTCTCAAAGCATGACTCAAAGCTTCAGGCTTAAAATGTGAGAGCAGTGGTGCTGTTGAAATCTTGTGTTCATAATTATGTACTTTTTATATGCATGCATGTGTATGTGTCGTAATTTATGACATATTTTACACATAATTTAAATCACACAAATCAGGGCTTTAAACCATATCCAGACACGTTCAAATTTCAAGTTAACAGTGAAGTTTACAAAAACGGCACCATAAAAAAACAAAAATACTAAAATAGCAATTCATTCAATCTTTTTTCCTCAGCTTTTTTGACCACTCTTATAATGTTTTATATACATATGGAACATTTGTGCTAAAATACCCTTTTTAATACAATTTCTAATTAGTTTTTGTGAATAAATCAGTTTTTCTCTACTGCACCATTGTGGGTGTTTAACATGGTTTTAACTTGCACATTAAAAGCGTTTGCTGTTTCCATAGAGGCTTATGTAATAGAAATGTTTCCAATTGAAATGGAACGCACAGGTCGTGCTGCGTTCAAAATTGCTTTGTGCTTCGCCATTCAACTTGGCCTCGCGGTTGGGTAGCGCCGTTCCAGCCCACTTTTGAGTGTTTTCCTTTTATTGTTTTCTACACTCAAAAGGAAAATGACAGCCCATAATCTAAAAGAATGGGCCAATTTTGGAGTTGCACCAAAGCGACCTCTAACAAAATTTAGTGACACTGCAAGGAAAAATAGTTGCTGGAAACCCTAAAATCAATCAAGGCAAAAGCAATCCCAGGTTTTCCCTTGAGCAGTTGTGCTCAATAACTCAACAACATCTCTAATGAAAGTCAGTTTTGTGCTTTGAACACCACAACTCTATTGCTGGCATCCATTAAGGACGGTAACCATCATTTTTGTGTGTCCTTTCAGTGGAGAGGAGTTGGAATGCAATTTAAAAGATCTTAGACCAGCAACAGACTACCACGTAAGGTAAGTGCAGCTCTCAGCTTTATTTCTTGCAATCTGCCGTGAAGTTCAAGTAGCTCAAACTGTTACTGTGATTAGAGCCCATTGTCGCAGAAATCCATGCTGTTTCGTCCAATCAATGTTGTCATAATTACAGTGATCCAATTATCTGCAGGCTTCTTGTTTATATATAATCAAACCTAACGTTAATAGAATATTAGTCATCATTTTTTACTTCCATTTTTCTTTAATGACCTCAACTCTGCTTAAATGTCTCTCTAATGGTCTCGCCTGTTACCTGTGATTAATTGAGCTGAAAGTGCTGTGCATCACAGCGCTGGAAAGGTCAAGATTAAATATGATGCATGTACTCTGTTCCTCAAAGAACGTTTCAAGCCCACATTGATGTAATCTGTGCTTCCGTGAATAGTCTATTCTGTCATCGAGGACTCTTGTTAGTGGAGGATCCAGCGCTGGAGGTCGGCTTGCCTGGATCCTCATTAAAAGCACTGAAATTGTCGGCCGGGTTTTCGGTCGACCTTTGACCCCTGGCAGCAGTTGAACATGGAACTGAATATATGTTTTGATTAAGGGAGGTTGGGAGACTCTTTGTCTCTGCAGTTAGCAGTGTTTCCGCGGGGTCTTAAAAAGTCTTACATTTAGTTTATCAAATTTAAGGCCTGAAAAAGTCTTAAACTGTACAAGAAAGTCTTAATTATGATTTCAAGAGGTCTTAAATTTGGATGGAAAGAATTTCGATATGGCTGAATGCAATTAAAAGATGATTAAAACGACTGATTTCATTAAAAAACCTTAGTCCAGAGTCCGGTGAGTCCGAATGAATCTGCTAACAAGTTAAACTGGTGCGTGTTCGACTTCATGGTTCACGTCTTTAAAATATGGGGGCACAAATATGATTTAAAATATGATGCACACTTTCAAAAAAAGGGCTGGAAGGTAAAAATGCCCAGAAAACTTACTGGGAAAAGAAACATTTCAATCAATATCACTATTTCTGAATATATTAAGATATCAGCACAATAACACACTCAACATTTTTTTTGGTCAATAGTGCACACCTCTAATTCATGTTATTTCATTGATATAATAATTTAATAGTAATTGTACTAATAATACTTTTGACACCCATTTGAAAAAAATTGTTTAAAGACTGAAATGTAAGGTTTATCATTATATAAAATGTTTTGTTTTAGTGAAAATCTGAATTGTAAATTATGCGCTTTACAGTAGTTTTACAGTTTAATATAGTATTAATTTAATTTTTTACATGTCTTAAAAAGCAAACCCTGAAAAAAAAAACAACCTTAGTTAGATGTGTCCCTGTTTGTACCTAAGGGTTGTAATTTTTTGCTCTTTATAAATCTCAGCGACCTGCTGTGAAATGTCTTTTGTGTGTATATGATTTTTTTTTTTCACACCTTTTCCAGCACCAGAATAAGAGATGAGTATAGTGCTGCACTTTTTTAAATAAAATTCTGTTAGCTCATCTTTTTTTAAAAGCAATTTCCCAGCATTGTAAAAGCAATGTGCACTCAATCAGAAAATGCATTGAACTTCTGATTGTAGTGTATTAAAGTATTGAACAAGGCCCAGCTTGTGCTTTTCTTTTTGTAACTTAAATGCCACTAGAAGTGCTAAGGTCATGAGTTCGATTAGTGATAAAAAGCGCCTTGAATGCACTGTAAGTTTCTCCCTTATGCGATCTTCTGTGGAACACGCAGAAGTGTTTATTCCTGCTATAAATGCACTATAGGTGACTTTGAATGAACTACAGTATGCCCCAAAATCATGTGTGTTTTTCTTTCTCAGAGTGAACGCTGTGTGCAATTCTGTGAAGGGTTCGTGCTCTGAGGTGGGGGCTTTCACCACCCACAGCAGTACCCCAGACTGCCCGCTGCCCCCTAAACTATCCCACCGCACAAAGAGCACGCTCACCCTGCAGTGGAAGGTGAGAGTATGGAAGTCAAAGCCATAGCCAATTTCTCATGCATCAGATATCAGTTCCTCCCTTAAAGTACATTTTTACAAGTTTCTGAAGTTTTATTGCAGGTGAGAACTTTTTGCAAGTCTAATGAGCCTTGTAAATCTGAAGGAGATGTGCCATTCTTCTTATTAAAGTATTAAAGAGATCAAATCAGAGTTTGCCCAAAAAGGAAAATTGCCATTATTTATAATAATCCTCACACATTTTTTTTTAACTTTCTTTCTTCTGGGGAACATGTAGGAGAAGAAAAAAAATGAAGCTTTCCTTTTCTTAAAATAGTGTACATGAGTACAATACACTGTGACTGTTAGAACTGCTTTGTATTTTAAAATATGTTAAAATGTAATGGATACATTTTTAGCATAATTACTTCAGTCGTACTCATACTTCAGAAATCATTTAAATATGCTGATTTGGTGACATGTATTATTATTATTAATGTTGAGTTAGAAAACTAGACCAGTGTGCATGTGAGTATATAATATATAGCACACAAGAAGTATAGACATGCCAATGTAATTTATCATTTTTTTAATAGTAGTCACCAATTACATTAATTGTGCGACAAATATAAACATTCCGCTTTGTCTTTACGTGCTCAGCATATTAAAGAAATTCATAAGGGATTAGAAATAAAGTATGAGTATGATTGACTGAAGTATACTTTTTAATATGGATTGTTTTTTTTTAAGATAGAAGTCCTTGACACCATTTACTTGAAATCCAAACTTGACTTGGCATGACTGTCCAAATTGGGTAATGGCTTCATTCAGTCCTTTCTGATATAGTGCATTAAACTGTTAAGCACTATATAGGACTGGAAAAATGAATCAATGTTGGGCATGACAAAATAATCATCTCCTTATCACTACTTATTTTCCTGGTTCGCAGACAGTGCTTCCTGTAAATCATTTTATCAACAAATACGTTTTGCTTCTTTTTGTGCAGTTCTAATTGGTTTCTTTTTACGTCTGTCTTTTCAGGCACCAGTCGATAATGGATCAAAAATCACCAGTTACCTTTTAGAGTGGGATGAGGTATTGCTTTTTTGTTTTGTTTTGTTTCATAAGAAAGATTTGCTAAAGTTTCTCATTTTTACTATTAAATTTATTTTCACGTCTTTAGTAAAAGGGCTTCTGGATGAACTGCATTTCAACATTTTGAACACTAATGATGTCTTTTTGACTTCACATTCACTCTGTTTAAAGATTCATATCTGAGTGATTTCTCTGCATCCTTCACAGACCACAGCACACTGGTGCCACTCGTACATTTCTCACTTCAGCCATCATTACAGACGCTGAACGGCTTCAGTGATGCCGTGTAGTGACTGAAAATGTATGTGTTAATCATCTACTTTCATCTATTAGGGCAAAAAGAACAACATTTTCAGAGAATGTTACTTCGGAGGCCAAAGGCACTACAAGCTCACTCATCTGTGTCCAGCCATGGCCTACACGTTTCGAGTGGCGGCACGCAACGACATAGGAATGAGGTATCATTGCAGAATAAAGAATATTTTTTACACTTACACAAAGTAGTAAAATACACTTAAACGCATTAATGTTGCATACTTTGAGTATGCATTATGTGCAAATTGGGATAAAAGCAGATATTTAAACATTGTTTGACCAACTACTGTATGTTCGGAGGTAATATGAGGATAATAAGGCTCTTTCCATGGGTTGCTGTACAGGATGCATATTATTAAATCCAGTGTGTGACAGAACAGTACCATTATCCCTCTGTAATCTCATCGTATTGCCATCCCTCAAGTCTTAATGGAGGAGGAAAGCCATAAAGTCACCTTGATTCAGGAGAACAGACGGCCATTGGAGCGCTGTGTCTCCCTCCTTCCCTCTCGCTCTCTGCATTTCACCACCTGTATATTTTTTCCACACATTAAAAAAAAATGTTATGCAAAAATAAAAAATGGTAAATAATTTAAATTGATATAATTTAATATTGTTTTATATAATTTTAATTTACAAGTTGGTTAGTATTGAAAGCCAATTGAGCCTCACACCAGTCTACAGAATAACTTGAGAATATATGTTTGGGTGGAAATGAGGTTGTTGAGGGAAGTTGCTCATCACTCTGAATGCAGCGCTATCCCTCGTCTCCTCCATCTCCTGACATTAATACCAGAGACCCATTCAAGAGAGTGAAGCAATACGCTGAAATATGAGACTCCACCTTTTGCCCAGTCTGAAGAGGACATTTTTTATTACTTCCTTAACTGAGAGACGCTCATTTAATATCTCCTGTTCCCCAGTGGCAGTTATAGACTCTCCTACACAGTAAATACAGAGGGCTCTAGTAAACTTGTCACAACCAGTTAATTGGAAGAAACTAGATTTAAAGCCAATATCGAGAGGAGGAGGAAAACTATTCAAATTCTTTAAATCAGCCTGGAGGTTATTCATATTGAAGCGGTGTTTAAAATAAACTCAATTAAAGTGTTTGACCCTGAGAGGGATGCAAATGAACACAGTAAAGTTCATTCAAAACACATTTAAGCATTCGGATAAGCATTTAAGCATTTTTTGTTTGTCAGTGACTTTAGTCCCGAGGTGGTCTGCTGCACGACTGGAAGTCTGCCCCACCTGTCCCACGCTCCTCGGCTGGTGCGTGCCGGCATCACATGGATCACACTGGAGTGGAGCCGCCCAGATGGCTGCACTGCAGAGGAACCTGTCACATACACGCTGGAGATCCAGGAGGAGAACATTGTATGTCGTTTAGATGACGGTGTCATCAGAAAATAACATACTACAATTCAACATACTTGAACCCAGAGCCATTTAGAATTTAAAAACTGGAGATTTTAAAGAAATACTTAATTTTCCTAACCTTTGACTTAAAGTAGTGTTTGAACATATGCACAGTTCGACTGACAAATGTCTAACTTTTGCATTCATATTATACTTTAGTGCTCATGAGAATTACTGTACACCAGTGTAATAAAAAACATACAATGTCACTAATGCTTTAGTATGAAAAACCGTATCAGCATGATAGATTTCTCATGATTCCCAGTGCAACTTTCTGTGAGTTATTGATGGCAATGTCAGGGCACTAAGATGCAGTTTAATGATCATTTTCTGCAGGGAACAGAGTTTCACCCAAAGTACACTGGAGAAAACTTGACATGTACTGTAGAGGGCCTGAAAAGAAGCACGCAGTATAAATTCAGGGTAAGCTAATGTTTCTCTTATCTAATCCGTTCATGCACTCCTAGCTATAAATACATGCATATTATTTAAAGAGTCCCTTAATTGTCCCGACGGGCAAATCTAGATCAACTTATTTTAGAACTATGAAGAGTGACAAAAATGTGCAGAGCATGCTGGGAAATGTCTGCTACTTTACTAGTTGGGACAAGCCAAGACCAAGAAGTTACAAACAGACCTACAGTGAGATCACATTGGTCCAAAATGTGGACATACTTAATACATCAAATTGAGGACAGAAAGGTGAACTATCCCTTTAAAACTCACATTTGACACACATGCAAATGCATCGTTACTGACATACTCAAAAATACCAAAGAGATGCATTTGTGCTGCCAAGTCGCAGTGACCTAATGTTTTGGTCAAGCGTTGCGTGCTAATTATTAGCCAGAAGTGTGCAGCGTTTAACACCTGGTCTTCAAAGGCACACAGTGTTTTGTTTACACGTGTGGGCGAGTAACTGTATGTGCAGGAAGCGTGTTTGTGTTACAGGGACAACTGACTGATTAAGCCTAGAGACAGGCATTGTTAATTACGGTGGCAACAAACTGCTTTAACCTCTCTCTGTGCTCCAGTGACTCATACTACAGTTGTTTTTTATTATCATCGCAGATATTTTTTCTTCTGTCACGTTCATATTGTGAACTCTCCTATCCAATTATGAGTGAACCGCAGCCCACGTCAAGTGCTGCTGTAATGCAGTGAGTGGGGCTGGCTTAAGTGCTTTCATAATTAATAGTAATTCCTCTGAATGGTGTGCACACCTTTTGGGTTTTTTGAATATTTTAAGTGGAGGTGTCCATTTAAAGTTTCATGTGCAAATAACGGGAGTGTGTATTATTATGCTATATTTGGGGTATATTATTTGCGTACAGATGCTCTTTATTAGGCTGTGTGTTATTGTTATAATCTTAAATTGTACAGTATATGCATGAATATAAGTTCAAGCTGTCGGATTTATGTGTCATACACGTCTCTTATTTCCCAGTTTTTGACATTTGCTGAATTTTAGATCTTTTCAATTATTTTCTTAGCTACCGTACTTACGGTATATAGCTAGGTGTTCAATTATTGTTTAAATATAAATATTAGGGATAGACTTCAATACCCAAGTACTTGAAAATAACAGTTAGTAACACAAATATTACTGGTTATTTTGTTTTATATTATTGTATTTTATTTTATTGCAATTTTATACCAATTAAATAGAGTGACTGTTTTTGGTCAAGCTACTTTTTAGTCATTACATGTACCTTCATAAAGTATGAAAACAATAGGAAAACAAAGCCAATACTTGGACCTTTAGGCTATTTAGAAATCCCACCCAAGACAGTTTTGGGATCAAGGTAGCATACAGTATGGTCACCATATGAATTAATAATATCTCAAAAAAAGTGCTAGTGGTGCTTTCTCATACAAAGTTCACCTCATGGGTTAAAAACCCCCCAAATAAATAACTGATGTACAAAATCCAGCCTGTTTTGGGTTTAAACAGTCTTGTTTTTGTGTCTTGCAGCTCATAGCCTCGAACCTGGAGGGCAGGAGCAGTCCCAGTGAGGTGCTGGTGTGTAACACGAGTCCAGACAAACCTGGACCCCCCTCCAGACCCTGCATCAAGGGCCCTATCAGACCCTACAGCTTCAGTGTCAAATGGGGTATGGCTTTTTGTGCAGCTGAAATGCTGAATTGGATTCTGGCTGTGAGGGGAAATTGGAAATCTCATTTAGGTTTGGGAGCAGATGCAATGTTGTTTTGCATTTGAGCTCGACCTTTTGAATCATGATATTTGAGAAGAAATATCTGTGAATGTAATGCTAATATTGAAAATAAAGTTGAAAATTGGAATTTACAAACCTACATAAAATGCGATGTCCTGTAGTGCTGGCATTGAATGTGTGCGTCACAATACACCTCACCTTGAGGTCTTTTGTGATGCGCTGCTTGGCTTCTGCCACTTTCCAGTTCGGTTCCTGGTTTGCAAAAGCATGTTAGGATGACGTCTGCGCTTGTATTATATTCTCAGTGTGATAATTCCCTCTTTATTTCCCCATAGCAATGAACCAAACAGTTCTGCAGTAGACTTCAAGGGCAAATGTCTAAAATTAGTTTAGAATTTTTGCAGTTGATGCAAAAGGGATACAACAGTTTAAGCACAAGGTTTAAATACCTAAAGGTTAATACCATGGGTAATTAAATTTCCCTTAATCTTTTGAAAGTTCAATAAAGTTCATACAATAAAAACATGCTGTAGGTTAGTGCTTTTTTTCTTTTATTCCTTTAAATAATAGTTAGTATTTATCTGCTGTTGAGATTCTGTTTATAGGAAGTACTGTATGTATACCATGTGTATTTCTAACACCCCGTCTGTATTGTTATGCTACAGATCCTCCACAAGACAATGGAGGTTCAGAAATCTTAAAATACCTCTTAGAGATTTCAGAAGGAAATTCTGATGGTATGTATTAATATATGCAACATCGGTTTGTAACCTTGACGCACTTTGAGTTGGTTGCCATCTGTCTCCATGTTTAAGTATGTTTTTGTCCTTGGTAAAATTACATCTTAATCTTAAGTATTTTTTCCTCACACAAAGCCTTTTGTAAGAGCACTGCAGTTCGGTGTCCTTACACTGTTACATCTGTCCTCTTTTCTTACATGCATGCTCCATTAGTGCTGTCAGAGCATTTATTTCATATATTCATATAGACAAAAATACTCAAAGTACTTATATTGTATGTGCATTGTTACCTTTGTGTTTTAACAGACTATTCATTAAGAGTTCATTAAGCTTCGGAAACTGTTGCATGCATGCATAGCTGACTGATGTCCAATCTGGCGATTGTTTAACCCTTTGATGTCTTGTTTTCGGCAGCCAATCAGTGGGACATTGCCTACAGTGGGCCTGCCACAGAGTGTGAGTGTGAGGACTTGAAACCTGGCACATTGTATAGACTGCGCACCTGCAGCATCAGCACGGGCGGCCACAGCCAGGTAACAGCTCACAACACATCTGTACAAATGTGATCGCAAAACACAGACATTGAGATAGAATAGAGAACTGTTTGCATACGGAGAAATGGCTCTAATAGTTACAAGAATAAGTTGGTGTAGTGTAATTCACAACAATAAAAACACACAGTCACTATAAATAAGCAAACGATTCATTTCACAGGGTTTATTAAACATTAACATACTGTATAAACATCATAGTGCTGTGTGGGAAACGTATGGATTTAATAACTGGATGAACTTTCCTTAGGCAGCGGTAACCTCCATTAACCTTTTCTAAATGTTATTGTGGACACAGACCCCCACAAATAGTTTCACTTTTTTCAGTTCAGCAGTATTCTTGAGGTGTCTAGTGTTAGCATTAAAAAAATCCAAACATAGCAATGCTT
>JAUMHR010000043.1:8570714-8580955 GCA_032361145.1 Enteromius fasciolatus
TTTTGTTTTGTTGTGTTTCGTTTCGTTTTGTTGTGATTGTGTTTTGTTTGTTTTGTTGTGTTTTTTTGTTGAATCTCTGAAATGAGTCAGACGTCCCAAATGCTGCTTGAGTGAGGACTTCTAGGAAAATGTGTAATTATTTTCTCTGCTCACTTGCAATACAATGTTTGGCATATGACATGTTGTTGAAAGGTTTTGATGAAAGAGCGGGTTTATTAAGAATTACGTTTTTAATGAGTTATTGATTTTCGCCTCAAAGCTGCTTTGTCAAAAATCGGGAAGTCTTGTGGTAAAGGTCAGGTAAAGCCTATCATGCTGATTCTTGAAGCTTATTATCACCTGGCTGCTGGCTCTTGTTTGTACGTAACTGTTGTCATGTTTTTTTGTGAGACACATGCACAAAAATGTAATTTTATAGTAATCAAAGTGAAATTATTACTTTTGAGGAGCAAGGAAGAATTTCTTACTGAGCCCATCCATCATACTGCTCTGTGTATCTAATGGTAGTCAGAGATTTTCAGTCTCAGGCTTTTTTTCTATACAGTATGTAGGAATAGGAGTGACCTTAATCTTATTTACCATTACTGTGATATAAAATGACTACAGACCATAATTGTGACACATCATGGTATTTTTGGAGGGAATCCGATAATAATGCTTGTTTTTGTAATCAAGTAGATAAAATACTTTTACATAACATAAGGCGGTCCTGCTCACCGATAGCAGCACAAAAAGAAACGCTATATTTGTAGCAGTTTACAAATTTCTAGCTTTGCACCATATACAGGTCAAATCGCCCAGCCCTGAAGATCACCTGATTTGCATGTTTTAAATAAGGCTCTCTGTGCTGTGTCAGTTTGCAGATTCAGGCAGTGAATGAGATCGGTGCCAGTCCCTTCTGCCCTCCCCTACTGGCCCGCACCAGGCCACTGCCCCCTGTCCCACCCCGACTGGAGTGCACTGCCGCTGGACCCCAGAGCCTCAAACTCAAGTGGGGAGACAGCAGCAATGCCAAGAGCCTGCTTGGAGAAGAGTTGGTGTACAACTTGCAGATGGAGGACAAGAACAGAAGGTCAGTTCATCTAGATTGCACCTCATAAATGACAACAGATGCACCGCTAAGAGCGCACTGTGAGCAAAAATGTAATTTAGTCAAGGTGAACTATTATTCGATGGCAGCAATATTTTGGCATTACAGGTATGCTATTTATTCTTTAACTTTTTAGTTTGCTTGTTTTTTTGTTGTTTATACCTCAACAACTGAAAGCTTTGAGATATAATTAATGTAACAGGTCTTTAGGCCTTACTAGTATAGACACACCTGAAGATTGGCCAGGCCTCTGCATTTTTAACCTCCATGAGTTTTGAGTTTGGCTCGCGTCCTAATTTAATTGTAAGTGTTGGATTGTTTTCTTTGGCAGAGTGGTGTTTTGGCAGTATTTGTGAGCAGGCAACAGGCCTGACAGATGGGCATTTAATAGAAAATATAATGAATTCCCCAATTGACATTGTCGGAAATCCTTTTAGTGTTAGACTGCTTAATTTTCTAATTATTGTAATGATTCTCTTTATCCAGTAACAGTTTTCTACAAGGGGAGAGGTGTTTAAATCATTCATCTTTAACGTACATGTACTGTACCAAAGGTGTAGATGGTTTATAAATACTCTAAATTTAAATTTAGTCATTATGATTTTAAAGTGAAGTGCGATTAACTGCATCCAAAATATAAGCTTTTGAGTACATAATATGTACGTGTGTACTGTGTGTATATATATTATGCATAAATAAATACTGGCAAATACAGTACAAATTTTTGTATGTATTTACATGTATATTTTATATTTATATAATCTGTGTATATTTATTTTTATATATTTAGTATACAAATAAAATAAATCTTTCTTAAATATATACATCATAATTATACACAGCACACACACACACACACACATATATTATGCAAACAAAATGTTTTCTTTTGGATGTGATTAATCGTTTGACAGCACTAATATATATACTAACAAAGAAATCCTCTTAATCTTCACCAATGCTGTATTTATTTGATGAAAAATACAGAAAAGCAGTCATATTGTGAAATAGTATTACAATTTAAAATAACTTGTTTTCTAGATTAATATATTTAAAACTATTGTATTCATTCTCGTGTTGGCAATTACTCTAGTCTTCAGTATCACGTGATCCTTCAGAAATCATTCTTATTTGCTGCTTGAAACAATTCTTAATGTTTTTACATTTTAACTAGTTTTTAAACAATTCAATGCATCCTGAAATTTCTGAATAAAAGTATTCCTAACTGACCCCAAACTTGAAAACATTTTGGTGTAGTTTTCAATCAAACTATTTTGATTTCACAACATTCTTCAGATAGGTGATTAATTATTTTTTTGGATCTTATTCATGTGTAAAAACTAAAAGTTTCAAAATGAAATGTCATAGTCATAAACAGAAGGCTAACAATTGGTAACATAATGTCCTCTTGACTTGTGTGTTGTGTGTTAGTCCTGATTAAATTATAGCAATAAGCATATTTACTAAAAGCCAAAGATCCAATTGCCATCATCATTGTGCATTAGAGAGCTCTTTTTTTATTTAGCTACGTTAACAGTGATTGATTCAGCTGCTTAATCAAAATTAGATGACAATTGCACATTCGGGCAGACTAGATTTAGCATGCCTCTGAAATCAACATTTTATTTCTGGTCAGATTGCCATAGTAACCATAGGTATATTATCCATCAAACCAACAATAGCAGATATTGTATCAGAGCACTTCTGTTGTTCTGGTTTTTTTACTCTTTGAAAAATCCTTTCTTCTACAGTTTATTGTATAATTCAATAGGTGATATGTTACACCATATTTGAGCCGGACTTGCACAAAATATTGTGCTTTGTACTTTTCCTTTATATGCACATAAATATCTATCAATCCAAGCCAGCATTCCAACATAGACTTGGATGAAAAGAACGTGAAGAGAGTTTGACAGGCTAAAGTAAGAATGTTAAGTATGAACTGCTGGTCAATGGTCCGTTACCTTCATCTCATTAGTCAGACATCAAGCTGGCAGGAATTTCTTGAGATTGGCAAAATATCTCTGGAAGCAGTCATTAAATAGCAGCTGCTGCTTTGTTCTCTTTTTTTTTTTTTGACTCGAGTTGTTTGTGTAAAGACTAATGGTTTTGCGCGAGGACAGGATATGGCATGAAGATACCCAGAGCTTACCTGCCAGTACCAGACGAATTATTTGGAATTGAGACCCAAAAAATAGGTTAAATTAAATTTTCAAAGTCTGTGGCTGGTCTGCAGTGTCATTAAATCCTTTGTTTGTAAATGGTAAAACTGGTAACAACTTTCAACTAAAATCCATGAACATAAATGAAATGTTTATTTTTTTAGGTTTGTCACGGCCTACAGAGGCCCGAGCCACACATATAAGGTACAGAGACTAAACGAGTCGAGCAGCTACTGTCTCAGGATTCAAGCTGTGAGCGAGGCAGGAGAGGGCCCTTTCTCTGAAGTACACACCTTCCACACGACCAAGTCTGTTCCTCCAGCTCTCAAGGGTAAAGTATATTTATACAAGAATATTTCTTCAGGCCACGTTAGGTTCATGTGCTGGATGGGCACTTATTGGATACTTGTATATTATCTTTTAGCTCCCAAAGTGGTACAGATGGAAGGGAACGTGTGTGAGGTGAGCTGGGAGAGCATTCCACCAATGAGAGGAGACCCTATCAACTACATTCTACAGGTGCTGGTGGGCCGGGAGTCTGATTACAAACAGGTGAGATTCAGCTTTTCATACCTGAATTGCATGTTCTGTAGATTATGGCTGTCGATTAGCCACCGATTAATCTCGCAGCTTTTATAACTTACCTAAACACTGCATTGATGTGTTACATACTGTATAATTCAGTAGTCTTGTTAGATCATGTTTTAAAATTTGAGAATTGCAGAATATTAAAACACTTACCACCTAAAAATGAAAATGTGCTGAACATTTACTCCCCTTAGGGCCATGCAAGGTGTAGATGATTTGTTTCTTAGAGGAATGTGAATGATGTCAGAATAAGAGCTGATGAAAACTTCAAAAGTTAACCTAGACTTTATTCCCATCAAATAATTTCCCTTCAAGTCAAGACAACAAAGGATGGACTTGTTCACTGAAGGAATAATGCTCACTAATATTAGCATGATGCGAAATTTCTCCACATCTGTTCAGATGAAGAACTCATCTGCAGTATATTTTGGATGGTCTGAGGGTACATGTTCACACATTTTTATTTCATTTCAATTAACTTGAATTTTTAGTAGTATATCCACACCTAGGCAAAACGCATGAAGTTTCCTGACAGTCTTTGCAGTGCATTGTTATTCAAGGAAAGGGAAAGTCTGAGATAGAAGCAGGATGATAGGTCTGTGTCCTCTGCCTGAGACTCAGTATTCTGCGACTGATGTTGATGCCACTTCTGATGGCTTGATAGAGACCAGCACGCAGCTCATCTATCATACCTCAGAAAACTGAAGGAAACAACAGCATCCATTTCAAATCTGTCTTTTATCTATTTCAGGTGATTTTTCATTTGTGGTTGTTGTGATTTGGAGAAATTCAAGCAGTACAGGAAATCAAGATACAAGTTTAGCCGAATGAAACTATTAAACTTGTCTTTTTGAGTTGTGTGCCAGTCCCTGTTTTATTTCAGAGAGAGGATTATTATCATTCTCTGCACAAGAGACATTATTGCGCGCATTTTTGTCAGTTTGCTTATAAATGTGCCGTCATTTTGCATTTAATGGCCACATTAGTAGATCAGCCTGTGAATCGTAAATCCACTGACTGGTTTTGAAGGCCACGAGGTCTCTCTAGAGAGTTAGCGTAAGCAAAGATCCCATTCTTCACTGGGATATTTTTTGTTAGGGGCACAAACACTGCTGCTTTAAAGTCTAATGTAGCTGGCGTGCTCCTATTAATGTATAAAGGTGCTTCTTTTCCTGTGAGCGGTTAAAACGGATGTAAGGAGTGCGTGTTGTTTGCGTGTAAAGTGATGCCATCTTCTGTTGGATTTGGTTGTAGGGTGTCTGTGTGAACTCGTAACTAGTCTACATCTCCATTTTACCAGCTTATTTATAAACATGGAAAAGTTGCAGTAGCCTGATGCTTCCTTTGACGCTACATTGATTTCGCGTGCAAAGTTAGTCTGGCAAAGCTGCCGTTTTAGAGCATTTCAGTTCCCAAAAAAGTGGGAACCAATGAGAAACGAGCTGTGTAACGTGATGACGCAGCAGTTCTGCGAGCATACCGGCTTTCAAACATGGCGTGCACTAATCAGCAACAAATGTTTTGAGAAATTTTCATGACAGGTTTTCTTTGAAAACGTAGCAGAAGTAATTAAAGTAAGTAAAGACATTTTCCTACTTCTTTAATAAAGGTTACGGTGTCTTCAGGTTCCGTCGCTACGCATACGTCACCGGAATAAGTGGTCTGATTGGTTGTAGATTCGTCCAGTAGTATACAGAGGCATCTGATGGACGCAGGTTAAGCCCGCCTCCCAGAAGGCGGGTAGTAAGGTAGCCTGGCCAGACTAAACTCCTATGAGCTTTATAGTCGCGGAAGCCAGGCTGGGGACCCAGCACAAATCTCAGATCATTTTCACCCAGATAATGCATGTTAACTGTACCTTTTTGTTAATTCAACTTCACTTCACATAAATTAAAAATAACTAAATCGACTGTTTTAAATGCTGCAAGTGACATTAAGCATCACTACATTATGATGTAAAGAATAAAAAAATGGATGTTTAGTTTGAGATATGTTAAATGAACAATTTTATTAAGTTAGATTTACAACTAAAACGACAATAGTAAAGTAAATGTACAAATAAAATAAATGTGCCTGAGGTACATACAGTATTGAAAATGTAGAAGCTAAGTGATACAAATAGGGAAGCCTATTTATGCTGTTATATAAAATTCCATCACTTGCAGAATAAACTGTTAGGTTTCGTCGTATTTTATTTATTTTTTTATTTTGTCTGCTCATAAGTAATTGGATTGTTTTACTTTCATTAACAGAGACCATTGCCATCTCAGTTTTCCATGCTCTTTTGAACTCAAATGGCATCTGTTTCATTCCTCTCTGCAAATGGAAATGGAAAAATGAAATAGTAGCTGTCAAAAGGGCTTGCTAGAAACAACTCATATTAAGTTTATATCTTTTTTAATGCATTATACTGCTGAGAGGACAGTTTCCAAATGTATTTGCTTAGCATATGTGTCTCTTTAATACATTAGTGTTTTTTTATCGGCAGTCAAATCAAAAGTGGTCTGGTGTGCACTTGAAGCTGAAGTTCTTCTTTTCCTTTCTGAAATCAAGTATTTAGTCCCCTCTGGACCTTTTGTACAGGCAGTAGGTAATTGGAGGACGGAAAAAAGACTGAAATTTTCAGTGCAACTTGTCTAAACCGAACGTGCCGTGGCACTTTGTCCATGCATGTGGAATAAACAATGAATGTCTTGATGTTTAACTCCTGGCTCGGCGGAGCTGTTAGAGCTGCAGGGTTAGTAAAGCTCTAGCACATTTTGGCTTACTGATTTTTCGGTTTCGTTTGTGTGAACATCTTTGCTGTGAATAAAGGTGGTTACAAATTGTGGGTGGCTTTTTATTGAAATTAAACAGCTGCTGTTTGGCAGCAAAAAGCAGCCACATGTGAAAAGCCTTATCCATAGAAAGTGTTCTGTGTTATAGGGACCTTTCTTCCCACACATGGCCTACTTTGTATTTGAATAAAACTTCCATGTTGAGTGTTTCGTGTTAATAACAATGTTTCATGCATGCCATGTAATTAGAAGGTTTGTTTTTCTTGCGAAAAGTATCTTTTATGTCTTTTATTAGATGACTTGTATTAGGAATGCAACTTACTAAACGCTATCTGTGATATTGGCATAGCAAGAAGGTAAATAATCCATCCAAAGCCTTTCCCTTTGCTCTTACTTTAATAAATGTTGAGATCTCTCCAATATGCTTTTTGGAACTATACTTTATCCTGATAGATCACTAGTTATAGCCAATCTTTCAAATGAATAAATGTATTTATTTATTTAAAAGCAATTACATTTATTTGTATTAAATCCTAAAAGTATTAATAATATTACAAATCATACTTTTAATAATATTTAATATTATTAAATGTGAATGCTTAAACAACAATACAAGCTTCACATTTATTTTATTTATTAAAATATTTTACATTTTTGTTTTAAAGTATTATTATATTTATAACATAATTATATGATGTATAACCATACAAATATAATATATATTTGTAACAATTTCATGTTGTTGTCATAGATAATATTAATAGTTATATTTTATTTTATATGACTTTTATATGACTTAATAATTATATAAATAACTTCAGTTGAAGTTTTAATTTTTGTTTGTGAATATTTATTTATTTTTATCTACAGTGGGTACGGAAAGTATTCAGACCCCCTTTAAATTTTCACTCTTTGTTATATTGCAGCCATTAGCTAAAATTGAAGTACATTTTTTTCTCATTAATGTACACACAGAACCCCATATTGACAGAAAAACACAGAATTGTTGACATTTTTGCAGATTTTTTAAAAAAGAAAAACTGAAATATCACATGGTCCTAAGTATTCAGGACCGGAACCAAATGCACACAAACACACATACTACAGTATAAGTCCTTTGCACAATCTGATATGCGCTTAAAATTGAACTGAAAAATTCGGTGCAGGGTGTCCGGCCAGAGGAGAACTGGCCTCAACTAAGCCTGGTCTCTCCCAAGGTTTTTTTTCTCCATTCTCTCATGGATGGGGTTTTGGTTCCTTGCCGTTGTCGCCTCTGGCTTGCTTAGTTGGGGACACCTAATTACTGAGATTATCGTCATTTTGATTACAGAGACCGTCTCTGCATTTAATAAATCAACAGTATAATCTCATCATTATACATTCCCATCACTCTATTCTCCTGTTTGATAATGCTCAGTGCTTTGCTACAGTCTGTATTGTTAAAAGCGCTATATCAACCTATTGTATGTAGTTTTTATTATATTTTATAGTTTTAGTACATCAAGTTAAACTAAATTAACGTGTTGAGGATGAAGTAACTTTTTTATATTTTATTTCTTTTATCCAAGAAGCAATTTGTTCATTTTAGTTTGTAATTTGAACTAAATATAATAACCCTGATAACGAGTTTCTCATTTTAAACCACAGGCCTCCTTTAAATCCTTTGAATTTCTTTTCTGAAATTTATTTTCTTTGGTCATGAAAATAATGTGATATATGCAATGAGCTGAACTTGTATTGAACCCGCAACTTAAACAAATCTTGAGGGTGTCCAGTTAAACATGTTTTACTCAGTTAGAGAATATGAAGCTGTATTCTTCACAAACGCTCTCTCTCTCTCTTTCAGTTATATAAGGGAGAAGACACAAGCTTCCAGATTTCTGGCTTGCAGAACAACACAGACTATCGCTTCCGCATGTACGTGTGTCGGCGGTGTCAGGACAGCACACAGGAGCTGTGCGGTCCACTCAGCCCATCCTCGCTCTTCACCCTGCGGCGTACGGAGCTCCCCCTCCCTGGAGAGCTCAACTCCCCCGACACCCTAAAGCCCAGCGGCATGTTCGCCACGGACGAACGTTTTGCGGCGGTCTTAGTCGGGGCTTTTGCGGCCCTGTCTTTCCTCATCGCTTTTGTGGTGGAATACTTCTTCATGAAGTGAAAATTCCAAAACTGACGCAGAAGCAGCAGCCAGCCGAGAAAAAAAAACATTTTGAGGAACACGCGAACACTTAAAGTATACATCTGACGCGACGTACTGTAGGCTGAGTATGTTATACAGGCTCTCTTCTTGTCTTTCTTTCTCTTTTCTCTCTCTCTGATGCCTTCCAGCCTGCCTGTGCATCACTGTGTCACTCTTTTACAGCGCGTGGATTTCGCTCCGAACTCTTCGGCGAATGCGAAACCACATCATCAAGCCTTACGAAGAGTTGCGCAACAGCCTGTTTTTGCATGCTTCGTTTTTTGTATCCCTTTATGTGTACGTATATGTTGGGAGGAAAATGTATGGGTATTTTCTCCATATTCATGGCCTTACTTTTGTTTTATCCGAGTGTGCATTTGTTTCACAGCCATATATACATAGCTTTATCGTGACGTAACACCCACAGTTCACCCAGTGCCGTTATTGATACATAATCACGTGATGTTCCTATTTCACTTGTACGTCACAGCACGCATCACCACGATCCTTTTCAGAAACACGAAATACTGTTACCGTAGTAAGGCTGTTTGTAAAGCCCCCTGCATTTAAGCTGCCAAAGCAAGTTGCAATCCAAGTGTGGTTTAAGTGATGCTGCTATTGTGTGTTTATTTTTCCTACGAACGGAATCAGTTATCTAATATATAGAGATATAAATATAAATCTATAAGAGCTATTGTAATATAAGTAACGATGAGTTTGAAGTAGATCTCTCTGTTCACAATCTATGGTGCTTTATCTGTGGTCAGTAGTGGTGGCAGACGAGTACGCAACTTTTGCCACCACGCACACCTTCTCTCTGGCCATCTAGTCCTAAGGTGCAGTGACACAGGGCTATTTCCTCGCCTCCCCCACCCCCCGGATGACTTTGGCTAGGCTTACGTCGCCCTCTCAGACTGACTTTGGGCTCTGTGCGGTGTCTGTAGATCCAGGGAGTCACAATAGCCAGTGCGTAGCTGTGAAACCGAAATGGCCTGTTTCGTCGCTCTGTGAATGGCGTTGGCCCTCGGGACTTGCGTTCCCGTCGCCCGGCGTTGAATGTTTCATCCCATTTCTAAGGTGCTTCATATCAAGGTTATTGTCAAAAGCAGCAGTAAGTTCCTGCTGCGCCATGCCAAAACAGCCTGATGTGCTTGCTGTGCATCTTTAGCCAAGTAAAAGGTACAAACCAGCAGTTCCCGTCGATTCCAAAGAGTTTCTCCCACGTTAGAAGAGTTAGGAGGTTTCTAAAAAACAAAACAAAAAAAAAAAGAGAACTACATGGGGAAGGGCTTCTTCTCCTTGACTGACAGCCTGTATTGTACCTCAGGGACATGGACTTTTTAGAGGTGAAGAAGTAAATACTATGTTACTGAGAGGGTGCTGCGAAAACACTAAACGTTGCCGAGCGATTCTGGTGTTGCTGTCATCTGTAGCGTCATTCTGTT
>JAUMHR010000043.1:8595322-8608676 GCA_032361145.1 Enteromius fasciolatus
TCTGTTCATCTTACATTGCATGGCGTTTTTCATTACTTACCTCACTTTTTCTCATGCACTTGAGGCTCTGAGCTGATATTGTTTTGTGTAGTGCGAGAGAGACTGAGATGTTTGCTCATGGCTGTGATAAATGGCAATGGCTGCCATTTGAGCAAAGGTATGGCCGCTCTGGCACACCCTGCCGTGGTAATTATTACAGACTCCATAGAACAGAGGTCCCGCGTCAGACAGGGCGGAAAATTGAAAATATAAATGATTTATGGTGCTCAGAAGTCTATCTTCTCCTCTGTCTTTGTTGTTGGATACGCTGGGACGTCCTTTAGTGTGGCGTCTTGTTCTTCAGTGATTAATCCATTTAGACACAGTGGAGTGGAACTCTCCTCGCCATGGAAAATAGATGGATTGTTGGAGAGGAAAGGCTTCAGGAAAGTGCTTGCAGTTTGTTTGAAGAGCAGAACAAACTGCTCCAAGGCTAAACTATAGCCCTGACTGCTGAGCAGCCTGGAGATAAGTTGGTTTGGCTTTTTCACCTCTGAATCTTGGAGATGTTGCTTGTCATTTTAGCATTCGGCAGCTGCAGCGATTTCAGCTCTAGCATGAGACCTTATAAACAGCACTTTGTACGGCTGTTACTGTAAAAATACTGACTGTCTAGCATAATGGCATTTTTAAATAATATATATAAATGGATATATTGTGTATTTAAATAATCGTATGCATTATCAGAAATATAATGATCTATATTTTAAATAAAAATCAAGTGACAGTAAAAATGTAAAAAGGCTTTGTCTTCAAAGATGAAAATTACATTTTACGATATATTAAATAGATAACCGCTATTTTAAATCGTAGTATTATTGCCAGTGTATTTTTACTCAAACTCTTGACTGGAAGTGTGTGTGTATACAGATTATTTATGAATGCATCCATCCATTTTCCAGACTGCTTAAATTGTAATTTAGTGTTTTGGCAAGCCTGAGTACAGTCCAGATGCTGTTGAGCTCTCTTTTGGATCTCTAGACATATATGCAATTACTGTATATTCTCAGAAGGACAAAAATCTCAGTTTGGACTTGGACATTGATATCTGGAACTGACCCAGTATCGAGACCTAACTTGTGCTGCTTCTATCCCATGGGGAGATTTCAGTCCATCTAAATGCATTTAACAGCTGAGGAGAGGAGGAGCATGTTGTGACTTGCTGCACTTGATTGGCTGAGCGACTGTAACTGACACTTCAGAACCCAGAGAAGGCCCCGCCCCCTTCAAAAACATTGGCCTATGACTGATCTCTCCACTGCCCTCTTGTTTAGTCTGTTTGGAGTCAGAGAAAGGGAGAGGGACTCTTGTAACGCTGCACAACTATGAGTTAGTCTTTCATTGTTGTGGGAGTCCAACAGCTGATTCATCATGTGGGAATCACGTCTACTAAGGCAGGTCAGTAAAACTTGTGCTGTTTGTTGTCTCTTGCTGTGTTCCAAACTTCTGTCTCTCCGCCAGCAGAGTTAGAGAGTGAACACTTGGACATTTCTGTTATGGATGTGTGTGTTTGTGCGCAGTGGTGAAAAGTGAATGTCTTTCTGGTGCCGATAAGTCTTGGCTCCTGTCTCACCCCGGTGTGAGAGGCTTTTGTATCCGTGGTGGAATGTGTGACCAGTGCACAAGAGAGAAAAGTCAACTTGATTTTACTGAGGCTTCAAAATCCCCTTCGTCTAGAGTACACTAGAACTGAATAAATGACAACTCAATTTGCAATAAACAATGTTTGCAATAGTACACTCTTTATTCTGACACCTCCTCAGCTTTGGATAATTGTGTTTTCACTAGCTTTAAATGTGCCTCAGTGTTGTTTGCTTATCTCTTATAGTTTAATCATGTCATGTCATGTAGTTCATTAATCAGAACGCAGCGAGACTTCTGACCCTGAGCTGCTAGAAACTTCCTGCTATCACAAACAAGCCTTAGAGACAGACAGGCTTGTAAAAAGCCGCATGACAGAACAAGTGTAATTCTGTTTTGTTTGATGAACAAACTCCTGCCATAAATTGGCTTCAGGTGCAAAGTGCATTTGCTCTGAAAATCTTAATGCAAAACAGGATTTTTCACCAGGAGTAACAGTCCTGCTAAACATAACAACATGTTGGCAAAGACTTGGCTTCCCAGACACTTTAACCAATTTTAATATTTAATATAAACGAATAAGATGTGTTGGTGGCTGCCTCACTAAGTCTCTGTTTATAACATGAGCATTTAAAGTGAGTTTGCAGTACTTTCATCAACGCGGCTTCATGTCTTACAACAACAAAACCAAAATTCCCACAGTTCTTTAGTTGCATGTGTGCTCCAGAAGTGATTCAAGTGTCTGTAGCAGTTTCTCATGAATCTCTAATGTACATGGTTGCATAATATTGTTTTCCTCACAAAGGCACTGAGCTTTGTCTCCATGACGAATTGCAATGGGCAGGAACTTGTTGGCAGGAAGCAAGAGCTGATATCCCATCCACAGCATTCTCACTAACTCCCCCCCCCCCCCATTATCTGTGTATTGCTGCCGTTTAGCTTTAGCTTGTTGGATGGGTTCGTTCAGAAGAAAGTTAGTGCACTGCAAAAAGTAACTTTTCAATCGGTATTTTGTCTATACAATTATACTTCTCAAGTACATGTTTTTGTTTTAATCCCTGGCAATTAAGACAAAAAACAAGGACAATAAGAGAAGGCCTGACATGTTGAAAGTGTTTTTGTTTATACTGTATTATCTTGGCTTGTTTAACACAGTCTTAAAAGTTATTTGCTCTTCTTCAGTTATTTTCTACAGTTCACTGCACAGCCTGTCCTGCATTAGATTATTTACATCCAGATTTGTTTATTATTAGGAGCAGAGAAGCCCCAAAGTTCATATGTTTTTGTTTTAATTTGCTTCAGTTTAAACACACCATTGAGACCTCTGCTGGACAAGCATATTGCATATTGATGGACAAGCTGAAGTTGCCTTTGGTGCTTTTATATACAGATATGCATCTACACAGATACTCTGTACAGCAGGTTCAATTATAGAAACTAAAGCTACGGCGATGGTTTCTTCTGTAAAGCAGCCTTAATAGACAATAGCGTCTTTATTTAGTGTTGGCTTAGTTCCGATTAATAGCAGTGTGAAGATAATCAATCAGTTATAAGCAGTTCGAAAAAAGGCAGCAGTGTCGATATTCAGTTCAATGTTGATTCAATTAAGTTCAATACCAGTGTCGATGTAACCCTGCTGTAAAGCAGCTCTACAGAAGATAGTCAATGTGGTCATATCGAAAAAGACTAAAATTAAGTTATTTCAGACCCCAACTAACAAAGACAGATGGCTATGTTTTCCACTGTGGTATTTGCAAAAGTTAAAAAAAAATCTTAGCGTAATTATGTACTTGGCTGCTTTGAAATGGTGTGTGTTTTGGGTTTGGTTCCTAAATAGATTGACTTCCAGTAGATGAGGAATTAGCCTAGTCTTTGTGTGCCGTACAACACAGAACAGAGCTTTGTCTGTAAAATCACATGATCTTTATATCAGTAAACCGTAAATATTGTACATGCACCCTTACTCAGGAATGTTCCATGTTGAGATTGTAGTGGTTGGGCAAGAAGATATCATATAAGGAACCATAAAAATACAATATTGTGCTAATGGTGTGATAGTTGACGTGTCTGATTCACTGCCTGTCTTTGACCTGTGCACCTCTTTAAAGCTGGCTCTAAAGGTCAGTGCACAGGTGGGAGACATGCATGAGATACCACAGTCATAAGCGTTCACCCACACAGAGAGACTGAATGAGTGCATCCGTTAGGATCCTCCATAGAGTTTCCAGTATATTTATAGTAAACACAGCCACCAGAGACAATGAAGTAAAGCCAACCTGTTTTATTACAGGTTGAGTGAAATAGGGCTGCAGTCATTATACTTAATGGTCATAGATAAAACGTCCCATTCTGGGGTCCACAAGATTTTTATGGATATAACTAAAAGCATGTTTTGATTTGATAATTAAAAAAAACAGTCAAAATATGCTTGAAATAATTATTGAGCATAACAGATATATTTTTGTAAAAATGTGCTTTCTTATTCTGACCTGTGCTAATTTAAATATGTTCATGAAAAAAGGAAAAATAGTCACGCTAAATTGAATTATATTTTAAACGATGATATTATGGGTAGCGACAAAGATTGGTAAAGATTTAAAATCAAAGTTAATTAGTCTTTTAGTGTCGTCTGATGATTCTTTCTGTAAATAGCTTGGTATATGATTCCATGTTTACAGTTAGTTTAAATTCCGTCTTTTCAACTTGTTTTTTTGTATTTTGAACTAAATAAATATGGATTGTTTTGATGCTGAAAAACCTTTTCTGTCTTTGACTCTTTTATATAACCTGAGTGACCAAGTGATGTCAGTGGAAAACAGAAGTCATTATATTTTTCTCCTTGGACCAGTATGCAGGGATCAGAAGACCAAGAACATTAAGCAAGCAAAACAGAATTTCAAATTCATGTTGACTTTGGAAAAAAAACTAAAAAAACAAGAATGTCCAGATAGCTCTGATATCTCTGGTAAACAATGAAAGGAATTTGCAATAAAAATATTGTGAGATGTTTGTGAACAGATTTGATATATTGTTATATAAGTCTCCTACGACTAAGTTTGTTTCTCTGGCCCTCCAAAGGTTGCTACACTGGAAAAGGTGATGTCATCAGTTCAGATCATAGAGTTGCCAAAGAGCCACACCTCACCGTTAGACTTGGCTTACGCAAGATGGGAAGTTCATACGTTTTAGCTTCTCTCTAACACGCATTACTCCTCGTTCACATTTAAATGGTCATTAAGTGATCAGACTGAATAGACCAGCCAGTATCTACATGCTGCAGCCCACCGCAACCAGCCAATGAGAGGAGACAATGTACCATTATGTTTAATAGAAGGTTTTGTGGGGTAGTTATAGAGCGAACATGCACTTGGCAGCAAAATTACTGCAGTCTAAAGAAAAGCAACTAGACTCTTTATGAGAGAAATCGAGAAAGCAGCCCTCTGTGTTTTACTTATTTGCTCTAATAATTACATTTTTGTTTTAACAGCACAATTGATGACTCTGTTGCGGGAGAGGCTTGAGAATAGAATTGGTGGTCACATTTTGTTTAATGAACTTGTGGCCGTGTGAATTGTGTTGCGTTGGTAACAACTGGTGACTCAGCTGCTCAGCTTCAGCATTTTTCTATAATCTCTTTCACTGTCGTTCTTTTTTTATTCCATTGTACTTTAGCCTGTATCCTGTTGCTTTGTATTGTTTCCTCCACATACTGTGTGAAACTTTCTACTTTAGACCCACATCTGTGATTATGAAGCTATTAAAGCACTCCTCGATTCTGCCGCACATCCATTATTAACAGACTTGGTGATGTTTTATGAATATGTTTAAGGGCTTCAGTGTCTTATATGATTTCTTTGTTGTGGCATCAAATCACCTCCCTTTTTATGGCCTACCTGTATTTATAGTTTCAGATGGCTCACCAGTCTTGTCATTTACCTTTACTCAACCTTTCGATCATGTCACTAACTGACAAATTAATTTTAGAGGAATGGCGTAAAGGCATGAACAACAAACAGCTTCTTGGATTTTGTATTTCTGTCATTCTGGTGTTGTTTTGGGCGTTAGGGAATTTTCTTGGATTTGTTCCCAGAGATATTGAAGAAAAACAAGATGTGATCTCTTTTTTTTTTTTAATAGCTTTTTTTGTGAGGGAATGACATTGATGTGATCTTGTGTGTATTATTAATTTACTATTGACTGGAGGGATTCCATGCTTTACAGCAGAAGACATTTGACCTCTGACTTTTGGCCTGATTGAAAAAGGAAATGCTTTAAATAGAAATTAGCAAACCAAGGGGTCAAAGTATGGCTTGTTAGCTTAGTTTAGTTAGTCCATGTTGGTACTGTATATACTATGACTGCACTACTTGCAAAATGCATTAACCATTTACCTGGTAACTTTTATTTTTATTTTTTCCATAAAATTAAAAATAAATATTATGAAATATTACTACTATTTTTAAAATAACTATAAACTCTGTTTTAATATATTTTTAAATGCATTGTTATTATATTGTCACAACAATTGTGCTGCTAAATATTTTTGGGGAAACTATTATTTTTTTTCTTCCCTTTTAGATTCATTGATAAATAGAAAGTGCAAAAGGAAAGCATTTATTTGATAAAGACATATTTTGTAACCATGTAAAATATATGTATATAACTATTACCTGTTGATCATTTTAATCTATTCACTAAATAGAAGTATTAGTTTCTTAAAAATGATATTAAGACTAAAAGGTTGCATTTGAATTGATTTATGATGCTGCACAGAAGTATACTGCAGACATGGCACACATGTTAATTTCTGATTTAAAAAAATAATATGAAAAAGACAATTATCAAAGCTAATTAGATTAAAGCTGGTTTTGCAGTAGGACTCAGAATTTAAATTGGACATCAAGTAGTGCCCTAACACAGGACTAGACTTGTTTATCATACAAAATTGAATTTTAATATTTTATGCTCTTGGCAGCCAATTGTTGGTGGCTTGGCGCACTCCAACTTTATTCTCATTGCTAGCGAACCAGTATATAATATTCATGATTTTCAAGCATACATGCATATCACGCAACCTGTCTATGACTGAATCTGACCTAATTACATTTGTTTTGTCGAGTCACACATGAGCTAAAACTCTTCTTCTTCTTCGCTATAAAATTTAGTTTGCTTATCTAATTATGTCAAATTGCGATGATTTAGTCATAATAATTATAATTGGGGTGTATACTAGATGAGAACTATTGCTTTAGGGTATAATTGACACAATGTATGTTCAAACAGGCAATGCTGGACCTTCAGGCTGAGGAGTGCTAAATATGCTTCGACGAGCCCATAAAAAGTAACTCATTCTGATAAAAGAAGACATGAGTGACACAGTGGAGAACCTGGACACCAGGGACCTGGGCTTCTCAGATGCCGAGGATGAACCTGAAGAGGTGGACTGCGAGTTCAACCCCACAGGTAAGTGATTTTTCATAACATCAGATTTCATCAGATTCATTCGTTTTAGTATTTTGTTTTAATACTGTCAAGCTGCTTTGAAGCAATCTGTATCATATAAAGCACTATTTAAATAAAGGTGGCTCTTCTAATTTTGAAATAACTGGATACAAGTTAGACTTGAAGAACAGGATTCATTTTGCCAGTCATTTTTTAGAGGAAGTGACGGCAGGTCTTTGTAATCGGACATCTGTACTACATGGCACAGGTGTTAAATGGAGTGATATGAGGACAACTGCGTAACATGATGCAGCATGTCACAAACAAGCATTCAGCTCACATTCCCCCCAGGCATTCCTCAGTCCGCCCTGTCCTTTCTTACAGGGGTATCCCGTATCCCATTCTCTGCCGTGTACAGGACCATTGGCTTTAAAGAGACAGAAGCACAGGTCTATCTTACCACTGCCCCTATCACTGCCAAGATCCTCGATGTGGAACGCTTCACCAGGGCCCCGGATCGATTCAACATGTCCAAACACCGGAGCGTGTCCAAGGTCTGCGAAGCGCATGCTAGTTAAAAGCACTGGTGGAATAATGTCACAGATTTCACATCACTGCTGTGTTCACAGGCAATGCCAGCCGTGTTTAAGATCGAGCTCAAACACGGGAACTTCACCTGGATAGTCAAGAGAAAAGAGAAGCACTTTATGGAGCTGCACAGAGAGCTTCTGCGATACAAGACCCTCATGAGGATCCCGCTGCCCACACGAAGGTCAGACCTCTGCCCTGCAGATAAACTTAACCAATGATCCTTTACAACTGGTATTCAGTCGCACTAAATACATAACATATTATATTGTGTTCGCACAAACCACTTGGCAACCATGTCACATTTGGTGTGTAAATATTACATACCAGACAACATAAAAAGCAAAAACAAGTGTTTAAAAAGTAAAATAATGATTTGAAAGACGTGGAAAAGCCCATATAAATTTCACAGAACGTTAACTGTGTTAATATCCTTCGGATAAAAGTGACTTGATGAATTAAATGCATATATTAATTAAATAATTAATATACCAGAACTGTTTTCAACAGTACAAATGCTATTTTGGTTTGTGTGCTTTTGCTCACTGCCAATTTGACCAACAGTATTTTGAAAACCTGGGTTGCCAGTTGTGGGAAAATTCAGTTCTAGGTCAAACATTACAGATGGCACCTAAAAATCAAAAGTTAAAACCCAGGTATCTCGGATACATTTCCACACATTTAAAGTGACTTCATGACAATAGGCCACTAAGGATCCCATGACTAAAAATTGCATCAGCTCAACCAGAGGTCCCTGGCTAAAAGAGGTCAACCAGAGGTCCCTTTGGTTTTTCTAATATTTATTCTGAAGAAAGATAAACGTATATACTGTAGTAATGAAAGTTAAAATATTTAATGTCTTGGATTAATATCTACTAAGTAATACTTAGAAATAATGTTTTGTAGAGGAGGTCAAAATGCCCAATTACATTCAGAGCCAAATTACAGGGGGTAAAAGTGACATGAAGGTGCTGTCCAAATTCAAAATGCATGTATTAGAGAGGGTTTTTTCACCTGGCCTCTCCTCCTCGGACTTGATGAACAAAGGTTGCCAGATTGATGACGACAACAGGAACTGACCCCTTTCGTTTGGCAGCTTCCATGACTGAAAAGAAATGTGTGTTTTCTGAAAAGTGAAAAGTGTTTTCCGCCAACTGGCAACCTGGGGTACTGAAATACAATCAGGTGAACAGAGACAGGCATTCTTACAGGGAACACACATTTTCAAAGAACAACCACCAACTGTAGCATTGTTTAGCATTTGATATTTAAGAAACATCTGGCAACAAGTTTGTTAACTTGGTTTCTTAAATATCTGCAAACATTTGTTGGTATTTTTATGCTTTAGTAGTCAAAAACGTACATCCAGCACCTTTAAGACAGATAGCAGCATTATAATGTTACTTTTACACAGAGATGGGTCAGTCTATTAGTAAAATCTGTTGAATTAACAGCAGCAATCTTTATTGCATTCGTTATATTATATGTGCCAGTGGTGACTATTCAAAAATGGGGAAAGATTTTTATTTTAGTTTTAATTTTTTGAAACTGAACCATGTATTAATATTAGCAAAATCAAACATTTCAGCCAGGGACCTCTAGGTGAGTTCACACGGAATTACCCAAAACTACTTTCTCTATTTTATCCGGAAAAGACCTTGCTAAAAGGTTTCGAATGCTTGCAGTACTTTCATTTGGAAAACCCCTTCGAGTAGCAGTCTCTTCTCACTGTGCCATTCAAGTGCTATCTGAAATTCATTCTTCTTCACAAGTGGTCACAGGAGATACGTTACAGATGCATGTCACTGCTTGCTGTAAGCGGTAATGTGTCTCAACTGACCACTTGTGATTCAATGGCCCTAGACGGATTTAAATACCAGGTGTAGAGGAGCAGTTACTACTCTTCTCTTTATTAAAAAAAGCTATATTCTCCTTTCCTCTACACTCCTTTTTCATAGTTTTGTCCTCCACGTATCAATTTCTTCTTCTTTTCTCTGTTTTCCCATATGCTCTCTGTTCTCTTCCCCACTCTTTTTTTTTGTTCTCTTCTCAGATTTCATGGCTTTTTTTTTCCTGTCTCAGACTGTGATATCTTTGTCTTTCTTTCAGTCACACAGAGAGAAGAAAGAGCATAAAGAGGAGCGAGGTGAGGCAGATGCCTGCACTGCCTCGGGGAGGTGGAGATGAGTTGGCACGAGAGGAACAAGTATCTAGTCGGAGAGTGAGTCATTCCAACATGCTTACTGCAGTACTAGCCCTGGGTCACATGACAGGAAGTGATCACATACACTGTTGAGCATGACCTGATCTTGATCGTCCTGAGGCCAGACGTGTGAGTGTGTGAGCAGGTCTCTCCCACACGACATCACTGACATAATTCAGTGGTCTTTGAGTGTGCATTTAGTAACGGCACACTGCTTGTCATATCATTAGTGTGAGTCACATGTGAACATGAGAACATCCCTACTTGTGCAATTGCCTGACTTTCAGAAGTATATTTCCTGGTCATTTTCTATTGGATACAGATATTTAAGGAAAATCATTAGAAAACGAAAGAATGGGTAATTAATGAGCACATTTTTTTATACGGCTCTTACTTAATTTAGTCAATAAATTAGGCCTAATAGGCAAACATCACTTTCATAATTAATATTTTATTGTCTAAAGTAGAGTATAATAAAGTATAATAACTTTCAATAAAGACCTTTAAGGAAGATTACATAATGCTATATTTCTATGTTATGTAATGTTTATATTTAAAGTTTGCTTTCTTAATCAAATTATTAGATTTTTTTATAGGAGATATACTCATCATTATGATAAATATAATAAAAACATTGCATGTCTATAGAAATGTTTAAATTACATCACCAAACTATCATGGAACAGAACCAGTGCCACAGAATCAAAGCATTTAACAAACATATTTTCGTTTTCAGAAACAACTGGAAGACTACCTAAACAAGCTGCTGAGGATGGCAATGTACCGAAAATACTACGCAACCGTAAGCTCACTCGATTATGGAGTTCAGGCCCTGATAGAGCTCACATTGTTATCTTTAATGATGCAGTCGCCTGAGGATTCATATTACAGAAGGAGATGGCGTGTCTGGAGCATGTTAATGTGTATCTCTCTTTTTTAGCTCACTACTATGCAGGCAGTTTTAATCAAGGACATCCGTAGTTCTCTCTCTTTCTCCCTCGCAATCCTTCATCCTTCAATCCTTCTCTTTTTCTTTAATACCCTGCAGGGGTCAATATATCTGAGGATTTAGTGTAACTTCTTTTAATTGAAGCTGCGTCTCTGTCTCGCTGGTTTTAATCAGAATTGTTTTTCTTTTACAGATGGAGTTTATTGATGTGAGCCAGTTGTCCTTCATTCAGGACTTGGGCCCCAAAGGCTTGTGAGCACACAATCTATTTGTATTATTTAGTGAACAATACTGTCAGCTTTATTTATTCAGGGTTTGTTTATTTATTTACATTTTGTACATTTTAACAGTAATGTCAACCAAGCAACAGATTTTTAAGCATAAATTCATATTATTACCATATAATAATGTTGACTTTATTAAAGATGTATTTTTTATCATGTACAGTAGCATTTTTGTTTGAACTTGAATTTTTGATACTCCCATAATGTATAAATACCCTAAAAGTCATGGAAAGCAGGGGGGGGATGTGTTTGTCATGAAAATGTTATGATGGAATACATGAATGTGCAACATGCTGTGTAATCTATTATCACATTATCACATATGACACCGATACGTTGTTAATGGGCCTCATGTGATTCACTTTTGCTCATGCAAACCTGTAACTTTCAGAGAAGGCATTGTTTATAAAAGGTCAGGAGGTCACCGTATCCCTGGCATGAACTGCTGTGGCCACAATGAAGTCTGCTACCGTTGGTCCAAGAGGTAATTATTAAAAAAAGCACAAAATCTATTGCTCAATTTCTCAAGTAAACCACGAAAGCAGGTTAAATGCATTCAAGCAGCGAGGCTGTGCTCTTCACTTTGAGCTTTAACACTTGTGAGACTCTCTAAAGCGGTGTTATCTGTGAAAATGCATAGTTGAGATAGAGCGGACAGCCGCGCACACACCGCACAGCCTCTTTGAGTCCAGCGAGCTGTTTATCTCTGCTCAGCTGATATCAGGCTACTTTCATTCTCTGATTAAACCGACACTGTATCACTGCCTTTTACTGCTGTCTGTATAATAGTGCGTCAGAAAAGCACATTTTTACCTCATGGTTGAATTCTTTTGTGCTCTTTGTTTAGGTGGCTTGTTGTGAAGGATTCTTTTCTTTTGTACATGAAGCCAGACACGGGTGCCATTTCATTTGTCCTGCTGGTGGACAATGAGTTCAGTATTAAAATGGACTCTAAATACACAGAGACCAAGCATGGAGTAAGGATAGAGAACTTGTCCAGGTGTGTTCACTTAAACGTATGGTTCACATAAAAAATGTAAAAGTACAGAAAATTGACTGATCCAAGATGTAGATGAGTTGGTTTCTTCTTTGGTACAGATTTGGAGAAATTACACAATTTACGCTCCCACAGATCCCCTGCGGTAAATGGGTGAGTCTAACAGCTGATAAAAACATTGCAGTAATCCACATGACTCAAGTCTATTAATTAATGTCTTGTGAAGAGAAAAGCAGTTTTTAAGATAAATAATAATCTGTCCGAAAAATAATCCACCGTTAAGGCATCTCAAACATTAGTGGCCAATCTGAAATGCACGTCCTCTATCCATAATGTTGATTTCTACACTGAAAAAGTCATCTTGTCTAAATCAGGAGAGGTCAAGCAGCATGTAAAAAACAGTCCAAAGCAGCTTTAAACAATTTTTTTGAGATTACTTTTTTACTGGTGGAAGACGTGTTATGGGATATAGACTCATATTTTGGCCTGAAGCAAGTGTTTAAAGTTAAAACAACTTAATGGTTTCTTACAAGCTTTGAGTTTAATTAATGGGCTGGAGTCATGTGGTTTACTTGTTTATTATAGAGATGATTTTATCAGCTTTTCGGACTGCACTCCAATGGCACCCATTCACTGGTTAGCAAGAGATATAATGCTAAATTTCTTAATAAGGTCAATACACCGCCGTAGCTGAGAACATTAAGTAAATGTAAACATGACATGTATTTGTACAAACAGAAAAAAAGGTTTAAAATAAGCTTAAGTTTAAAACATAATCACAGCGGAATAAAGGAAAGACTAATTGTAGAATTGTATACTGATGGAATTAAATGGTATATACCCTAAAACGTAACATTTAACTACCTAATCTGTCATGTTGTAACGACTACGGCAAATGCCACGAAGTAGCAGCTAAAGTTGCAAACACACAATATGAGGTCGAAATGCCATTGCCTTTCCAAAAGTGGAGGCTGCTTAAAGTCCCTAATACCTTTTTTTTTAAGAAGAAACAAACTACATCCTGTATGGCCTGGGCCAATTAAATTTTCAGCAGTTCCTTTGACAACATGTTTCTCTCAGTTTGCAGACAAATGTTTTTTTTGTCTTGTGTTGTGCAGGAAACTAGTGCTGAAATTCACTAGTTACAGACATGCAATGTGGTGGGGTCAGGCCATTGAAAGCTTTGTCCGGAAACATGGCAAGGCCTTTTTAAGGTACCACCGCTTTGGATCATTCGCCAGAGAGGAGGAGAACATACCCTCTAAATGGTA
>JAUMHR010000043.1:8628016-8639947 GCA_032361145.1 Enteromius fasciolatus
GCAACTGACAACTTCCACTTCTGAGAACCCCAGAAACATGAAAAGGGTTGATAGATTTGTCTGGCAGATTGAACATGTTCATATATTCATTAAAAACCTCTAAACAAATCATTAAAACTCAATTAGTTTGATTCATACTGTTAATTGAAAATTTTGTTATTCTATAAAAATTAGATTTTTTTGATTAATACCAACAAGAGAGTGAGGATAATGCTGACAGTTTTAATTTTTGAGGCAACTATCCCTTTAATAGTGTTGTGGCAGCTGTTCACCTTATAAAAGTTGCAGAAGCTGCAGTTATGAAGGGGGAAAGTAGACAAATTTGCATAGGCTAATATTTAACTGTAGCAGTTGCTTCTGGTTTTCCTTGAGTTGCATCAACCGTGTATGTAAGCTTCTGTTGTGCCTCTGCCTCTATAAATAAACACCTTCCACTCAGCCTAGTGCTGCCATGTTAGTTTTCTGTCAGGCAGGTCAGCCTGATGGTGGGAACCATGACACGGTATTCTGCTCATGTTTGCTTGAACAACAGAAACCTGAATGATGTGCAAGGTTGTTAACTCCTCTCTGTCCATCACGCTCTCGCTGGCGGTTTGCAAGCTGACCCTCATTTTCAGATGAACCAAGACAAGGAGGGTATACAGAGAGAATGTGCATCCTTCCTCTGAGAAGCGAGAAGGAGAAATAAAGAGCAAAACACATTTCCATGGACACGGTGACTGACACGTCTGCTGATGCTGCCGGAGAAAAGGGCCGTCCTGCCAGTCTTGTCAGACAAAGCACAGACCCAGCATGAGATGACTGGGGTGAAGGAGAGGGGGAAAACAGCCACGAGACCTCTGTGAAGAGCAAAACGGCTGAATAAGGGAAATAGCCAAGACACTAACTTTAAAACGACATGACAAAAGACAACAGTTCTCATTCACTAAACATGCGCACGCACAAATTTTCACAAATAAATCTTCATTCTTCCGAAATGTTCTTACTAAAATTTATTCTAAATGTACAAAAAATTAAGAATTAATTAAGAAAAAATTATAAGAACAACTTATACCACATGTACACGATAATCATGTACACCCAGAGCCTTACGTATAATTAGATATGTTATTTACAGGGTAGGGGAAAAGTAACTATACATTAAAAATTGATAATATGGTATAATTAGAGGTCCAATTTTATTTGTGTATGTTTGCAAACAATCACTTTTAAATAGCACATTTTTTCCTAGCTTTCACCTTTGGCAGCAAAATCTCACGGTCATTATCATTTAAAGTATTTTCTTTGTATTTTCTTTTTTTAGACGTTTAAATGTGCGTATAAATATGAAAAACATGCACAGTTATTAGTGAATGAGACCCAGTATATTCCTGAGAAACAATTGTCTGCGTATATGTTGATTTGATCCTTAGAAGAACTTACAAGATCAAAAACAGCCATTTAATTTTTTTTAATTTTTTTTTTTTTATATATATTCAAAACCATGATTGCTAAAGTAGAATAATTTATTAATGCACGTTTTATGTCATTTTATTTTTACATTTAGATGATCTTTGCTTCAGTTTTAAATAACACTGTTAAATGTAAATTAATATCCACTTTTTTTTATGCTTTACATTAAAATGTCTAAAATGTAACATTTAAAGAGATTAATTAGAATTTAAAATGTTTAATTTTAGTTTACAGTGAGTTGCTGAATTACGACTTTAAAGGTTAAATCTCATGTTGACTTGTCATCTAGATTAAGAAAGTCATGTGGGGGTTTGAAAGCTTGAAGTGGGTTAACGCTGCCCCCGGCTTGGTTCAAATCATCCTCAGCGGTCAGTGTCATGTGATCACAGCTGTCTTCCCCCACGTCTTTGATGATATGGTTCGATTTGGGATTAAGATCTGCTTAAAAGCTTCTGCTACAAATTGCCTTATGAACCCACTGGACGGACAGACATCTTTCTGCATTAACAATGAAGGTTGTCGAAGCAATTTGAACTAAGCTCTCTGCGTTGAGACCACCTTGGCGTGAAATGGAGTCTGAGAATGGCCATAAACCCTGTTGTATTCCTCTAGTGCTATGGGAACAGCCAGAAGTCACTCAGAATCAAAAGATCCAGTTTTTATCAAAGATGAAAGCTTTAACGGGTATAAAATTTTGTATAGACAAATAGTTCTTCTAAAAATATAACGATCTGCTAATTCTGTGTAATAGAAAGATGAGTTACTTTGTGTAGAATGTATTATGAATAAAAATCAACTGAAAACAAGTGAGCCCTTGTTGAGTAATTATTGGCAGCTCAACAGAGGAACAGGATCAACAGGTGGATTGGATTGCCTTCCTGTAGTCATCATCCATCATGATTTATAGGTGTTTGTGTGTGTGTGTGTGTGTGTGCATTCCTTATAATTATATGGTAAATGTCTATTGATGTGCTTTAGGTTTTACCAAAACAGAAATTGCAGACTGGTAACATTTGTGCATCTGTCTCCTCACTTTTTCACATCTCATCCTGTAGATTGAGTCATCTTGACACTGGTTTCCCAGTGGCCTTAGAGCTTTGGCTAACAGTCAAGCCACATTTCCTATCAATTCAACATTTAGTTTCACATTTAGTGTTGTGTGGACTGTCTAGAGTCGGCAGCTGGTATTTTATTTTTTATTTATTTATTTATTTTTTTAAAGGACAAGATTAAAAAAAAATCCCTAGAGAGCCAAACCATGTATATATCCACAGCTCTTTAGGTGATGCAGTGAGGGAGAAATAAGCTACAAGGCTTCTAAGCATTGTGCAATGCTTCCTACATTGAACAGGGGATGTCTGTAGAAAGTTACTTAACTTTAAAAAAATAAAATAAAAAAGTGTTAGTTTTGAGAGCCCTGCATAGTCCTGTGTAATTCATTATTATTGAGCACCATACTTGAATTCCTAATTTGTTGCAATATTAAAAATAATACATGTGGTAAATTAATCTCTTCCCCATTTACAGTACATGTCATCTAAATGGTTATGAAACCAAAAACCGTTTAGTATGACCTAACTTGGTATTGTACGAAAGTAGTACGCAATCACTGGTGAGTAAATTTCCTTGTCTCTGTATCTCAGACAGTTTGTTTTCAAAATATACAGGCCTTACGATTTGGTTAAATAATACCCTGTTCACTTAGCTGGACGCTATTGGGCATTTGGAACGTACCCATAGTTTAGGATTAGCCATAATGGTAAATGTTGGATTTCAACTCTGCAGCTTAACTATTAAGAGCAGTACATGTGTAATCACGGAAAGAAGTCACATTTGTGTGGACCTCCACTGTTGTACAGTATGTGATGGTTGATTCTTGTCTGAGTTTAGATTTGGGATCTGACCATCTGTCAGTAGTTCTCAGTGGAGCGCAAACAAGAAAAACATCCATTCGCACAATACCGGTTTTGTCCTTTGAGCAATGTCATCTTGAAAGATATCACTCCCTTTTCACCGTTTAATCGCAATTGCTTTCTGTTGCACAGAGATTGGCGATAGTGAGCAGGCTTTTGATGTTTAAGGTCACAAACTCACCCAGGTGGTGTTTGGGTGAAACCAGATTAAATGGCACACGAAATGGCCTGTCTTTTCTCCCTGCATCGACTCTTTTATTTAGAGTTTCTTTATTTAGGTGTTAGATGGAGTGTTGGATTTAAATCTCACACTTGGTTGGGTGCTGGCCATGAGAGATGCTACACCGCAACAGTTGTGTGATGGAGGACACCAGGGGTTTTTGTGTTTGTGTGAGCTGAGAAGCAATTAGCTTGCTGCTGGAAACACTGTGCTGTTTATTAAAGCCAACATGGAATCACAGTTTCTTTCCTTGATGCATGTTCCTGTTGTTATTGTGAAGGATTCACTGGTGCGCTTTATTTTTGGGGGAAAAAAATTCTCCTGATGTCTGATGCCTTTTTTCTTCTGTGAACACTTTCCTGATGGAAACGGTTAAGTTCCTCTCTCTTTTTCACTGTAGATACACCACAAGAAAAGTGAGTTTGAGAATATCAGAGAGAGAAAACATCAGAAACTTCACAATTATGCTATCAGAGTGTGCACTTTTCCTGACCATAAACTCTGCTCTTCTTTTTTTTTTTTCTTCAGGACCCTGCAGGAATATTTGAGCTGGTGGAGCTTGTCGGGAATGGCACGTATGGTCAGGTGTACAAGGTAAGAATCTTTTATTGTATTCTTTTTTTAAATAATTGCATTTCTATAGCATTTTGAGCTATGGAAACCAAAGGCAAAGGGATTTATGTATTTCTTTTTTGTCTGAATGTCTGACTGGGATTAAAGGTGGATTGTAACCCAAAAATAGATTCCATCTAATAATCCACATTTCTTTCCAAACCATTGTCAGTGGCTGCATGACGCAACAAACAATGACATTTAAGTGTGCTTCGAATATAGTGCACTAATCTTATGGGCTACTTAAATGATACATATATTGTGCTTTTTTGGACTATTGAGCATGAAGCAGGGCTGTCCCAAGCATGGAAATGGGTCTAGTTAGTGAATACAAATCCCCAGTCAGTCCCAAAATCAGCCTCTGCTTGATTGACATGGTCACTATTTACTTCCATTAAATGCTAGAGAGCAGCATCAACATTCTACTTAACATCTCCTTTTTTTGTTCTGTGAAAGGAAGTCAGTGGGTGAACTCTCCCTGTAAACCCCGAAATGTGCTGGGCATCTTCTGATTAGAGTATTAAACTGTTCAGTCAGATAAGGTCCTTCTGCATCCCACCAGAACAGCATGCGGTCACAAAGCTGCGCCCTGCTGCGGAACCAGGACATATGCTTGGGAGGAGTAGACAGGAACGACAAGAAGGGTGGCCATGAGATAGAGCGGGAAGCAGTGGAGGGAGGGAGATGAGAGCTGGCTCTGTGCCGGAGTTAGCAAATAGAGCCTAAAAGAAGTTCTTTAGTGGGTGGAATGTGATAAGAGAGAGTCTGATGTGCATGCATCTTTCTTTGCCTTGAAGCTGCAGACACAGACACACGATTTGTGAAGCGAGACGATCTGTGCTAAGACGGGGAGGTGAATCTCTTCTGCTCGGCTTCTTTCTGGTCTCTTAGTAGGGTTCTGCTCTGTCATTCCAGTTTGCCCTTCACGTCTCCGACATACAGAGCAGGTCTGAGTGCACAGGTGTATGTGGAGGAACTCTGGTTGGTGTACCTTAAGCACACCTCATCCACTTCAGCTGGATCTGTCTGCCCCATCATTGGTCACAATGACTTTACCTTTATTGCGGATGAGATGAAATCAAGCTTTGCGGTTGATGACATTAATATCCTTTACTTTGACTAGATAAGCTGATGCCATATGAATACACAGTGTTCCGAGGTATGAAATGCATGATGGTTTGGGGCCAGTGTGAGAGGTATTCTGGCCTGTTTATGGAACATTACTTACTACCGATTAAGCTGGAGCAGCATTTATGCCTCTGATTAAGCATTGGCGAAGATTCGCTTTTAAACAGGGGTGTCCCATTCTACTTTTGAATGGCTGATATCCTGCAGAGTTTATCTCTGGCACACCTGCTTGTAAATTTCTAGTAATCCTAAAAACTCATTCAGGTACGTTTAATTATGGCTAGAGCTGTGCTCCGTAAGATGGTGGCCCTCTAGGAGCAGAATCAAACACCCCTGAGGGAACCAAAGAACTAGTTAAACAAACAAGGGGTTGTGCAAAGATAATTTTTAAGTTACAAGTTATTTGTTAGATATGACTTTGTAAAGGAGGAATAGCCAATCTAGTTTCTAGAGGGCTGCCATCTTGCAGAGTTGACTGTAACTTCGACCCTAATCAAACTCCACTGAACCAGGTGTATTTGAGTAATTTTGAACTGATGTTTGCAAGAGGGTAGTCCATTAAGAGCAGGATTTGCTACCCCTGCCCCAAAGAGATGTTAAAGTTTAATGTACGTTTAGAACAAACATATAGCCAACTGTTTCTGCAGAAATTCGCTCCAGCCTTAAGCAAACATACCTGATCTTGTTAATCAAGTTTGAATCACAGATAGGTGTGTTACTGCAGGGTTGGACACTGGTTCTGACACTTACAATTGTGCTGCGTTCCAGTCAACCCGTAGCCTGTGTTTTTCCAACTTTCTTCCAAGTCAAACCCGTGACTTCCCACCCGTGAACTCGTACTAGATCGATGAACACAGCATTAGTTGCTAAAAACTAGCAGGATTCTTTTAGTTCAACCTCGGGGATGTTGAAGTTTTCAGCGCAAGTATGTGTGCTCCAAAATCTTGCTAACTTGTACTGTCCCATTGTTTTGAGATTTATGAGAAAGCGATGGATGGTCATTTTGGCTGTCCCGAGAGCCAGTCGATGTAAGATCTGCCTGGTGAGACACTTCAAACCACCAGTGAGCACCTTTCCTCATCTCATTCATAATGGAGAGGCAGCTCTTCCAGTTACTGGAAAGACAGGTGTGTAGACGGATCCCTGAGGGCTAACTGTCACCACCTTTCTTACGCTGAAGCTGGATTTGGATGTGGGTCATTTCATAATTCCACTCTGTCACATTTATTTTTAATGAAATCAGTTCTCTTTTCCCCTTACGATACGTTGTGTTTGACAGGAACTGATATGGCTGAATTGTGTGCTGCTTAGCATGGGATAGGTTTACCAGGTTTTTAAATTTTTTTTTTTACATAAACCCTTTTGATCATAACTGATGCTATGCCTCCTTCTCGTAGAGCTTCATTTGACACAGGAACCTCAAAGGAGAATTGAGGTTTCTTTTTATTTATTTATTTTTTATTTTCAAGAATATTTTCAGCTCTGCTTGGGACAGCACTTCTTTTGTTGCTGTAGTAGCAGCAGCTCTTTTTTTTTTTTCATTCAGCCCCATAGGACAAAAACGGCAGGGATGTGGGCACTCCTGAAAGTGCATCAGGAACTGCAGGGGCTCATCTGAGAGCAGAGCCATGGTGCTCTCAAGTTATTTTGGATGACATTGACCTATTTTTGGCTCTGCTGCTGGATAAAAATACTTCTGTCTAAATGTCTCCTTGTGCATTACAGACACCTTGTCTGAGCAGAGACACCTGCTCTAAAGACCTATGCTAAAGCTCTCAATTCATCCCTCTCAGGCTTTATTTCTCTCACAATATGTGAAAGTCAGGCTAATGCCTGTATGTTAAATGTGTTTGTTGTTGTTTTTCTGTAATATGTGTAAATCTTATGCGAAATCATGATAGCGTACCTTATAAAATCCAACCAGTGCTGCTCCCTCTACTTTATAATTTTTTTATTGTGCCATTTATAATGCAATTTTAAAATGCCCCTTCCACACATATACAGTAAGAGCCTTTGAAACGGGTCAGAATAATGCCTGTTGAGGTTTAAATAAGCCACATCACGTCACATTGACTCATAGGATGAAATCATTTTAGAACTCAATGTCATGAGCCTGGGTGGAGCGACATTAACAGAACTCAACGCTTCTGCCTTGTTGGTGTGTTATTCTCTGTTAGGGCTCATTTAAAGTTAAGAGAGCGTTGAATAAGACCTCATTTGTGTTGTCGTCATTGTAACTGACGGTGACTCGGATTCTCACAGAGCTTGTAGATCTCGGTTGGTTTCGGGTCTGTAGGGTGACTGCTGCTGTAAACGTGACTGGGAGACAGGTCCACACTCCACACTGCTGATGGAATGCTAAATTATGTTGAATAAGTGGATCGGTTTATCCAAAAACAGCAACGGACGTACAGTATACTCTTTGCATTTCAGCTAGAGAGGTTTCACAAGTTTTCAATTTGCATACCAAAACAATCTTTATTTAAAAAGTTAAATATTAGCATTAATAAGTTAAAGTTATGTAGCAAGTGAACTGCTATTTCCCAAGTAAACAGTGCTTTAAAAATTCCTGGAATTATTTATAACCGGTCAACAATTAAGAAAAAAATGGAGTATTCAAGTGGACATTCATAACTTCAAAATACACAAGCATAATCCAACATACTATTCAAATATAAAGAGAATAATTGATGAATGTTAGTTTTACTGCATTAATACCAGGGATGTTGCAATTATTCAGTCTACGCAAGATTATTTGAGTATTAAATCATCTTAAATTAAATTAAGTGTTAAAATTGTAAGCAAATATAGACATGGTATAGAATGAGCACTTTCCTTGTCTTTGTAAATATTTTGGTATTCAAATCTTCTTATTCAGTCAACCCTCTGCAATATAATACTGTAAGTCTTATTGTGTAAATCCAGTTTCAGTGTGACTAAATGACTTGCTGTAAGATTTGTTTTGTTGCGGCTTACAGTGAATGTAAAAATGAAATAATTATTTGCAATTATTTGACAGTTTCATGACCTTGACAGTCTTGAGCAATACAAATTGAATGCTTTCAGAGTTTGACTGTGAATCAAGTTTGTAATTGGCAGTTAACTCCAGTTTTTTTTCTTCCTCCTGGTTTAGACTGCGTTGTGTTCAGCAGCCTGGTTAAAATGAATTAAAACTCTGTTGACAGACCATCAGTAGGTACCCTTGGAAGTCGCCCTAGGACACTTGATCTCGCTATGCTCTATTAACATCCGTGTACAGTTTGTCAGCAAGGGAATATGAGTCTGCCAAAGCTTGTTTTCACTATGGTACAGGTTTCAATCAGATCAGCATTGTCTCATCTTACACTCACCCTTATAGCGCACAAGCAGTCATATGATTTTGTAAGTCTTCAAGTGATACTTTGCCTTGACCGACAGTTAATATCTAAAAGCAGCACTGTTTTTGTATGATTCATTGATGAGTCATGGATGAAGCAAACGTTCACATGGTGCATTTAGAAATATGTTGTCTCAAAGTGTGTGTTTGCATGTTTGTGAAATTTCCACAGTTTGCTGCTTATGATACTCCTGTCCAGTCATATGTTTCCTTATCATTTTGAGACATAATATGCTGCTTACCATTTAGACTGCCATATGAGGATGCAGATCATCTTAACCGATATCCGGTCATTTGCTCCCCTTTCCTCATCATATTTCAAACGTTTAACATCGTGGGGTGTGGTCTGTCATGTCTATACTTGTCCTTCTCTTAAAACAAAATGAGTCTTCTTGCCAAACGTCCAACTGGATGGTATACTGGAGACTTTTCAATTACTCAACGAACGGCATTTGTGCCAAGAGCGGCGTTAAGGAAAACCAAGTAGGTGTTTTCCTGTCATGTTTTTGACTAGGACAATGCCCATGAAGGAAATTGTGTTCTGCAGTGCCTTAATAATGGTTGCACATACTTGTATGATTAAACATGCAACACGGGTACGAGACATGGCACCAACTCTTCTTTCATTTGATTTCCTTGTACACTAGCTGTATAAAAGTTTGAAAACATTTAACTGACTTTCAGACATGCTGCAATTTAATGAGGTTCACCTGTCCTTTGGTGTGGACTTGATATACTCAGTCTGAAGCTATTTAAACAACATTGTTTTGTAATTGTTAAGCATGCAGCTTTTGTGAGTATTGATTTGTAAAAAAATTGTTGTTTACAAAAACATCATGGATAAACCACCCAATTTTCTTACTCGTGATGTAATGTTTTGATCTGAAGGAGATTAAATGCTTAATTAACATGATTTTTATATGTGTTAAAAAATAATCAAAAGTATTTTTTTTTCAGAGTAATTTAAAGTCATTTATCACATTGATTTTAATAGGATATTCTCATAACATGTTGATATAGAGAGAAAGAAAATATATTCTCTTTGTTGTAATTAATAACATGAAGTGCATTAAATATTACAACACTTCACTGTTTCCCAATCTGGGGTTTGTAAATTAACTGCAAGGGCTTCATGAGTTTAATGAAAAGCTAATATTTCATTAAATCATAAAAAGTGATTTCTTTTTACAATATCAATTAAAATAAAACGCATAATATACATAAAATATTTTTTGCTTACCTGCAGAGAACCGTGAACATGCAAATGTGATATTTATTAAATTTTTTATTTTAAAATCTCAGGTCACTTAAAGTAAATATGTTACAGTAGGTGAAAGATGTTCAGAAGCTATGTGTGTGTTTTTTATTTATTTTTAATAATAAATAAAAATTGGAAGACTTTCTGAATGTGTGTATATTTTAGAAAGGAACATTTAAAAGATGAAAAAGAGGAATCAAGAATCGCACTACAAATAATTTATTGCTGTTGTGTGAATATGTAAATAATAAAAAAGTAGCTGTAGTCTGATTTAAAAGTATTTTTAAATGTAATTTAATCTAATTGCAAGTTATTAATTTTTGGAATCTGATTATGTAATCCAGATTTCATGAAATCAGTTAAAACAGCCCTGACGTATGAATATATATACACAAGTTTTTGACTGGTAGTGTATGTAACGGATTTGAAAGACAGATTTAAAAATCCTGACCTATTGATTTTTCACAAATTTGTCTGAAAGCGCTTTTAGGTGGGTTTCCTTTTCCTCTCTTTCTCTTTGTCTAGAAAGATGTTTCACTATTAGCCCACACAGGCTCGTTGTATTTATATCATCATGGGGGACATAATTTGCAGTTAGATTTATTAGCTCTGGCCTACAACCATCAGTCTTGCACTTCAAAAAAAACACATTTAATCTCGTTCTCATTCTGTCCTCCTCTTTGTAAGTTAATTCCCTTTATTCCCCAGCTCTCAGAAGCAGAACATCTGTCGTTCTAATACATATTCCTCTTTTTCTTTCTTTGACTTTGTTCTCATTCGGTTAAACATTCTACTACTTTTATTTTTTTATATATATATATATGAGCGATGTGGAATCGCTAAAAGTTCCAAAGATAGAAAAGATTGTTAAATCTGAATAATTTAAAGCCCTTCCTCGGAGCCCGTTGAATATTTCATGGGGCTCTTCAGTGCCGAGGTTCTACTTTATAACACACATATTTGCTTGTGTATGTTGCCTGTTGCTAAAATTTAGCTAGTGGGAATGATGAGCTCATGCGGAGATGCCTTGCTAATTACAATTCGTACTCTTTACATAATTCATGCCACAATATCACGGAGAGGCGGTGGCGAATGTCAAAAACATGGAGGAAATGGAGAGGAGGTGGTGGAAGAATGTTGGTTTTGCTGCTTGCGTTCGTTTGTGTCTAACTAGAATTTGTTGGAGGCAGCTCTCTGGGGGGCCCAAGGCAAATGAGGCATCCGTGGTGTTCGAGGCAGGCCTGTGATGAGGGGTGATTAAGCTGCCGATTGCCCCACTGCTGCAGTAATTAAAGCAGTTCGCTATCTCTGTTGTGCTCTGCTATTTGCCCATTCATGGAAATGCATGACTGGAAGCGGAAGAAGTAGTTTTAGACAGCCTGAGCTCCTCTACCCTTCACCAACAGGTCCCTAAACGACAGATGGCATGCATCCTGGCATTTGCCCGCAATGCTCTAAGCGCTCGGGCATGAGGCAGTGCTTTTTGTTGGCTTGTGAGTTCCCTTCTCAGACTGTTATGGAACAAAACCATTTCCTATTCTTGAATGGAAACAAACAAAGATAAAAATAGCTGCTTTTTTATTGGTGCCTATAACTCATGAGTGGTATTTTAATTGACAGTAATGGCAAACTAATGCATTGTAGTCCAGGAATTAGGCAGGGGCCTTATGGAGTACAGAATGCGTGTGTTCATCTTCCTTATGGCAGTATGTACCACCTGCTCCCCCAGCATGCTTTATTATTATTTAAAACGCAAGATCGCATATCACCCGGAAGATTAGGGGCAGATTAAAAATGAATATGTAGTCATTTTATCCATATATGTCATGATCAGCCACCCTCAACTGCTGATTAGGAAATGTGGATTGAGGAGAAAACAAATTATGTAAATAATATTTATCTTTATTTAGAACATTTACAAGTTTTCAAAGCTCTGGATTGGCTCGACAATATGGAGATTTATTTAATCTTT
>JAUMHR010000043.1:8655897-8666724 GCA_032361145.1 Enteromius fasciolatus
CTGGTGGTCCCAAAATTAGCATAGCTTAGCATAAATCATTGAATCAGATTAGACCATTAGCGTCGCACTATAAAATGACTAACTAATATTTTTAGATTTATTTAAACCTATTTAAAACTTGACTCTTCTGTAGTTGCATCGTGTACTAAGACTGTACTAAGTTGGAAAATGAGCCTATTTCCAAAAAAAATGGAGTGTTCCTTTAATAATACTAATGCTCATAATATTATCATCAGTGTTATATTATATTATTATAATATTCTCATCATCAGTATTATCAGTGTTAAGTAAACAATACTACTACTGATAATATTATTACTTGTAATAATATTATCAGTGTTGTTGTTGTTGTTACTTAATAATACTACTAATGTTATTATTATTACTTAGTAATACTAATACTCATAATATTCTCAGTATAGTTGTTGTTGTTGTTGCCATGTTCATAAAAACAATCTGAATTTTTTAATTTGAATTTAAATCTAGTAAAAGTGTAACAATGTGATTTAGCTCTGAAACCACTGAAACTCATTTTTCACCTCTTATTTGCATGACATTGAACATTTCTCAACTGTTTGATGCTCTCACTGTTTGCTCCACTCCATCATCAATCCCACAATCCTCTGAGCTTGCCGCTCAGCTCCCATAGAGAATGAATTAGAATATTCCACTCAGCTCCGCACCAGTGGACGTGCAAAAGTCTTTGGATGTGGTGTAACTTTCCTCTCCTCCCATCGGTGAGTAGCTCAGAATGTTTTGGCTGGCTTTCTGCGGCTCTTATGTGGCACTTCAGTAACTCGTGGAGTGTTTTGTGGATCAGCTGCTGTGAAACGACAGATTGGAGCAGGCCGGTGTGCACACGTTTTTCCCGCTCAGCACTGCTGCAAACACTGAATAAGCTTGACGGTGTTTAAACCCTCAATATTAACAGAACTCAATATTAACCAAACTATTTCTATTTTCCAATTGTTGATCGGGTCTTAGTATATGTAAACTGTCTGCGGTTTTTAGCCACTTAGAGGTCAAAAGTTTTCGCTGGTGCGAACTGGCTGTGGCGCCAATTCAAGGCCAGCCGAAAGAGCGCTCAAAGAGTCAATTTAGTCTTATCAGGAACGCTCACCTTGCACTGTGCCTCTGCAGTCATGCGGAGAAGCCACTAGCGGATTGGTTTCAGTGGGAATGGAGCAAGAAGCACGCTTCTCTCCTGCATCTCAAACAGTTGGGCTATCTCATTAAACCCAGTTGTTTCCCTGATCCCTGTCATCTCACCCCTGGAGCCCTTTGTCTGTAGTCCTCTCTCTAACTCAAACATGTAATGCTGCAGAATGAGGCTGTGAGACTCACTGTCAGACAGTGACGTTTAACTGTAGATGTGTTCACTTGTGCTATAGGCAAATGACAATTGGCTGTCAGTGAAACTGCAGAAATTAACTAGAAATCTGACATGTTATGGCAGACTCCTAATGATATATTCAGTATCGGGCCTCTGTTGCTAATTAGTAAATATTAAAAAATTGGATTGAATTCATCCAACAACTCTGAAATCAAATAGTGGCTTTATCTGTATTTTCACAATTTTAAATCATTTTAGCCACAGGGACTTTATTAACGTGTTGTGCACAGCTGTTATTAGAAAGCAGAAAGCTGTTCCCCTTAAAATAATTTTCCATTTAATGGTTCTCCATTTCTTTATTTCTTTTTTTTTTTTTTAGTAAACAATTATATTTACATATTGTATTTTATGTAATATATAATATGCAGTATATATTTAATTTTAGTAATCATCATCATTTGAATTTTTTCTGACTATATTAGACTTTTTTTATTGTTAATGAATTACATATTAGACATAAACATATTGACTGACATTTGACGCAGCTTAGTTTTACGATAAATTGTTAAACTCAGACGTTTGTCTGAAAAAAGAGAGTCATATACACTTAGCATGGCTTTGGGGTTAGTAAAATATGGGGTAATTTTTATTTTTGGGTGAACTATTCTTTTAACTTACTTTATTTTACAACAAATATATGAAATATAAATACTCCATACAGGCATTTGTACTTTAAAAATGAGCATACACTGTAAAATAAATCTATAAAATAATAGAAAAAGTACTGGCAGCTCATTATTAATAACATTATTCTTTAATTTTATGGATATTTCTGATGCGATGAATGCAATGAAGTGTAACATTCAAAATACTGATTAAAAAGTCTGTAAAATAACTAAATACCAAAAAATTCCTTTAAATTATACTGTATGTTGTGCCCTATTTAAACTTTTTTTTTTATTTTATTTTTTTATATATATATATATATTTTTTTTTTATTTTACAAAATACCTTGTTTATTCAGAGTCAGTTTTGACACAACCTCATCTACGCTGTAATAGTCTTACTTACCTGACAAGTGAAATTCAAATCAAGTACGAACAGGGGGAAAAAGTAAGTCAGGCATCAAGCAGAGCCAGTAAACACCCAATTACACGGCTGTTATGCGAGTCGTTCATGTACTCATCAAGTGTATTAAGGTAATGCCATCTGCCTTTCTCTGGTTTCCTTCACACTGCGACCGTTAATATATCAACAACCATGCAGATGACAGTTTATATTGCCATCAAAACCATTAAAAAGGGACTTGATACAACGGTGGTAAGCTGATTCAGAATGTGAATGATTATCACATTCATATATTCCGTGTTATTCTTATTGGCTTTTGAAGTGTTTGGTCTGTGGCCTTTAATTTCATCAGCAGCATTGGAGGAAGCAGACCCATGTGTTACGGAGCGTCATGGAATGAGCTCTATTCATCTTCATCGCCCTCTTTCATTCCTGCTCTGTTTACTCCGGCAGAGAGCGAGCGATTCTATTATTATTCCTGCTTGTAACCTAGTGTTGAGCGATACCATTAGGAACCAGAGCGCTAGAAATATACTTAAGTATACAGCATTCATAAGATATGTTTTTAAATCCAATAATCCTCATTCACGCGGGCTGTTACCGCAGATCTGGGTCACAAAGAGCAATGGCTGAATGGAATTGCGTTTCTAAAAGCACACGCTCTGTGCTGACTCCACGAAGCTCCCATATAATGCAATGCAGTGCAATACACAGTCTGTCTGTATCATATGAGGTGAGAATATTGGTGTATTAGGGGCATGAAACCAGTTCTGTTAAGGTCAAGAGTTTGTAGTGTTTTTGTTTCGTCGTAGACTGCGTGTTCTGGATTGAAATCAATGGCTGAACACCTGCTGATGGTAAAATAACTCTCCATGTTCAATTTGGAAGAAAAGAGGATTGGATTTTTCTTTTGAATGACAGCCGAATCTATTCACTGAGGCCTTGAAAGGCAGTGCTGTTTGGCCCATCTGCTATTTGTGTGTGAAGCTGCGGTTGTTACACTGTGCTAAGGGACTGTATGTGTTTGCACGAGTCGAATTAATGGTGCCACTGAAGTGGCCTCGTCATTTGCCTGCATCTTTTGGCCCTACGACAAAAAGGCCAGTCAAGGACATTGGCCTTGTTATGTTGAATCCTGCATCCCATGCTTTTCTACAGGGGCTATTCTGAATTCCTTTCCTGCTGACATTTAACTGTCAAGATCCCTTCATCTTTGGTATCTCTGTTTACTTCCTCTAGTGCTTTGCTATCTCTATCGCTCTATCTGTTTGTCTGGTGTCTGAAGGAAGAAGGGGAAAAGCATATTTCTGAGTGTCAAGGGTGGAAGCCGTTGAGATTTAATTAATATGAGTGCTGGCTGCTGATTGGCTGATATCGTAGGGAAGAATGTCACCACGCTTGTGACATAAATCAGGAGGATGTGGCTGATAGATGAATTAGGAAGCTGCTACTTGTATAACTGAAGCAGTTCTGCCCAGTGATGCCTCTTAGTCATGGTTTCACTCAGGTGCGAATGCTGACTTATAAGGGGGGGCTGATGTGTTAATTAGGGCACTAATGAAATCTATTTTATTCCTAATTCCATTTTTTATCCTTTTAAGTTTTCTTGATTCGTTTTTATCAATTTTAATTTATCTTCACACTCTTTTAATGGTTAAATTAATTTTTATTCACCAAAAAGTGTGTCTAATTAATTGAAACTATGAAGCTTACAATATTAAACAGCAATTTGTTCAATGTTTTTTTCAAACAGTTATATTTTTATGGCCCAATGAACAGTGTCTTTACCAAATTCTGTTTTAACAAATTTTAATGGCTTTATTAAGTATTAATAATCAAAAGCTTGTCTGTAGTTGACTTCATAAAAACAATTTACTATTTTCGTTCTAGTAAATATTCTAGTAAGTAAATATATATATAATTTTTTTTTTTTTTTTTTTTTAAATAGTAATCATTTTATTATTGTTAGTAGTTCTGTCGTTACAATTAAGTAATACTCCTGTCATGGTTCCTTCAAGTTAAACTGAACTTTTATTTTGATAGGTTACCCTGAAGATCATTAAATTTCCAGTTTTATATTACGTTTTTTTCATAAAAGACATTCTGTGTTATACAGTAACTTTCATTATTATTACTGGATTCTGGAAATCATTGGACCCTAGTTAATGAGCAAATTAGAATGGAAATATTATGAGGATGAAAATGTCATGTGTGCCTGTGTTAGTGAAGCTGGTGCTCACATTTGTTTCCTCCTGGTTAAAAAAAAAAAAAAAAAAAGACCGTAGTCCACAGTGAAATCTGGCTTTAACAACTTGGACTTCGGTCAACAGAACCTCCATGTGACTGTGATTTGGGAATTTTATGTTCCGGTTTCATTGTTGGTCTGTGTTTAAACTAATAAGCTTCTGCTGGGGGTTTGAGACCACGAGTTGCCGAATTGAGTTGATTTACAGTTTTCTCTCTTTAATGATTTCTATTAGGAATGATTTCCAAAAGATCATGTGATGCTGACGACTGGAGTAATGGCTGCTGAAAATTTGGCATTGTCGTCACAGGAAAAGTAAATAAATATGCTAAAAGAGCATTTATTTAAAATTGTAATATTACACAGTATTGCCGTTTTATCTCTATTGATCAATTGATTTAGTTTGATCAAATGAATGCAGCATGGATGAGAACAAGAGAACTAATTTAAAAAATCACACTGAGCCAGAACTCTATTATACCTAGTGCTCAGGTTTATAATTAGAACTGAAGAACCGCATAAATATCAATTCAGAGCAATTATTCTTTGACGTAAAGTTCTTACCTTTAAAAAAAATAAAAAAGCATTTATTAGTGCCTTATTATAGACAGAAATCACATAGGGATGTTATGAGGTGTATATTTCAAGATTTTTTAATTTTTTTTCAGAAATGGTGATTAAGAGCTGAAGAGATAATAAAAGATTGTTAACTAAACTAATAAACCACTTTATTATTGAATTTTATTATATAGAGTTTTATTATTTGACAGACATAATCAAATGTGATACAGGTGTAATCTGTACTGTTAATGTCAACAAGCCTCTCTTTCACGGTAATTAATTGCCGATTTTAGAACAATAGTGTTTTTTGTGTGTGTGTATTTATTTCTCTGGGTGTATTTATTTGGATAAACAGAAAAGGCTGGAATTTAGGTCAGCTTCCCTTAAAATATCTTACTGAATCATTAAAGATGATGTTGATGAAAATCAAGCCTTATTTCATAACTTTTGCCTATATTGCAGCTGAGCATAACACTCTTATCTATGGAAGGACATTATCAATCATTTCACTTTATTTGAAATCTGTGTTTGTTTGCATGGAATAGGAATATATAAATATATATTGAAGCTATAAATATATGATATCAATATGTGAATCAGGGTTGGGGTCAATTCAGGAATGAACTCAACAATTCCAATTCAAAGAAGGAAATTACAGGAAACAGAGTTGGAATTGAATTGAAATTACAGGAAGTTGGATTCAATTCAGGGAAATTCCACTGAATTCCGTTTATTGCTGTTTCTGAGCATTTATTTGTGATTGCATTTAGAGACATACATTTGAACTTTATTTATTGTGCTTTACAAATACCAAGCAATGTATGAAATAGAGTTGATCAAATGCAGGTGAATAAAAATGAGAATGGTACATTATAATAGAATGACAGTGGAGATACGTTTCTGGATGTACTGTACATTCTATATATGATTATCACATACACCCAAAAAAATGTCAGTCTTGATTTTAAACTTTATGTAATTCAGTTACATTACATTGTTTCCCAGGCATGATGAAGTCCCAATAATATTCCAAAATTCAAGCTTTGTTTTAAGCACAAACTATGTTTCTCTGCAGGGCCGACATGTCAAAACAGGTCAACTTGCTGCCATCAAGTGCATGGATGTCACAGGGGTGAGTTTATTTTCATCTTATTATGCTGTGAAACTGTCTTTCACCAACAAGATGTGAAGCCTCTTGAAGAATCCTCTGCTCAAATCTGCAGGTTTATTTTAGGCTTAGTTGATCTTATTTGTGACGTTTTATTATATATCCTCAAGGCTTAGTTTTCTCCTCATTATCTCTCTGGATGATGGTTAATAACCTTTTAGCATCCTCTTTAAAACAGAGAAGAAAAGACAAGGCTACAATTTTGTGTGTGTTTTTAAAGTCGAGTTTCCTTCAGTGACAGTCATTGGGCTGCAGTTTTTTGTTTTTTTTTATTCGGTTGTGATATTTCAGTCACGTCTGCTCTTTTTAACGGCAGATTTTTCCAATCTATCTTTTTATTTTTTAATCTAAAGTCAATTTAGCATTTAATAAGCTGTTGTAGATTTGGAAATACCGTAGCGAATTCAATTCACAAGCTGTTATGATTTCACTGGCCACCGTTGGTTGTGTTTGTAATGGCTTGAGGCTGCCCTCAGTTATTTCAGGGTGAATAACGCTTGATTAGCAGGTTACATACATCCTTGGTTTTTTTTAGGACGAACGCCTTCCCGGTGCTATAGATCTTATTAACTGTCTTCATACTTTTAGACTGTTTATGAGTGCTTGTAAAATACAGATGATGTTAAAAAATGTCTAGTCTGCTAATGTCTAGGTTGGCAGAGCACGTTTTATAAATAATTTCAGGACTTCCATGAAAAACTGGAATTCTAAAAACAATTTCTAGAGCTAGAAAATGTTTAGAATATTCTACAGTTAATATAAATATTCTATTTATGCTTATCTTTCAAAACAAATAAAAAAAGTTAATAAAAACATTTATTAAATTAAATTTTGTCCAATATTAATAAGCTTATAATGACTTCTGATGGCTGCTAGCCAATACATTTTTAAAATGAATGAATTTGGGCATCACAACATTATATTATTACGTATGGTATTAAAACAATTTATATTAATTTTCAGATTTGTTTATGATTCCATTGAGCAGTATTATTAGGGTTTTAAAAGATTACCCTTTAAATAAGCAATAAAAAGTCTATTACAAGATAACAAATCTGGTGAAGCGATCATGCATTTCTAATCTGTAACTGGCTTGAAACCACTTTTTTTGAGCAGTAACCTTTAAAGTGATTTTTATCAAATCATCTAATAAACACAAATGCCTCAAAGTCCTGGAAATCCATTGGTCAGGTGATGAGGGAATCCAGTTATCAGGATGGGTTGTTCCTGGAAATGATGTGTTTGAGCTGTAGTACATGAGATGGCAGATAAAGAGAGTTGTCATTAGTTGAAGTAGCTGTTCATCAGCATGCTCTTGAGAAGAGCTCATTGAGGTGGGGGACTGAGGGGTTCCCGGAGGGACACTCCAGTCAGCATGTAATTCTTGGGGCCAAGAGCTAATCCTGTGCTCTCTGCCCTCCTTCACCCATCTACTTCATGTAAAAGCACCTGCATCTGTAAGTGGGCCATCAGCCTCTTATTATAGGTCACTAGAGTGGTCCCAGAGGCCTCAAGCTTTACTTCAGAGAGTAGAGAGATATCCCATGATTCACTGCTGCATATGTCTTGACAGGAGGAAGAGGAGGAGATCAAAGCTGAGATTAACATGCTGAAGAAGTACTCTCACCACAGGAACATCGCCACCTACTATGGTGCCTTCATTAAAAAGAACCCTCCCGGTGTGGACGACCAGCTGTGGGTGAGTACCATGTCCCAGTGTGCCAGTGCTGATAGAGAGAGCATATCCCCACCTGTGCTTCAAACACTCTACCCTGTGTATATGTGCTCTTTTATGGGCCTATAAGGAAGTGTATGATAAATGGGCCTTGAATGAACATTGATGACCAGGAATCAAAGCTCCGTTGTCTCGACGACAGACTTGTTGTCATGGAGAGTTAATGGAGCTCTGTGCTGGGAAAAGTTAAGGAATTTGTAAAGGCTGTGAAGAGTTTTTGTAGAGATTGGGATAATAGAATGTCTATTTTTATGTACTGTACTCGCACAGTTGTGTGCTTGAATGTAATGGCTGACCATTATAGGATTTTTTCAACCCAAAGCCAATATTTAGAGATGATGTTGATCTATAACTGTCTTTCTGATATAATATAAATCATTGGTTCTCAACCAGGAAAGCGGGTCACAGGATGATTTTAAATGTAGGATTTATTTATTTATTTTTTATTTAAATTTAATTTATTAAAATAATACAGTTTGTTTAAAAAAATAAAAATAAAATAATGGATAAATGGATTTATTTATTTTTATTTATTATTAAAATGTATTTATTTATTATGATTATTTATTATTATTAAATAACCCCCCAGTGATTGTTTTAATGAAAAACATACATTTTTTAAAATGTAAGGCTTACTGAAAAAAAATCATTATGGCCCGGTTTCACAAACGGGACTTAGCTTAAGCCAGGACTAGGTATTAGTTAAATTAAGATATTTAAACGACTTTTACAAAAATAGGAAAAATATTACAGTGTGCACCTTAACACAGAACAATGACACTGACATGTTTTAAGATACGTCAGAGCAAGATATTTTCATCTGAGACAGCTCAAACATGCAATTTAGTCTGGGACTAGCTTAAGCCTTATCTGTGAAACTGGGGGAATATTTACTAATATTACCTATTAACTAGTAAAAATAGGTTTGATTTCCCTGTGTTTTAAGTACGTTATTTGTCAGAATGACTCAAAATTGAGTGATCTGTCTATTGAAGGTAGTGTGAAAATTGATATCAAATCAATTACGTTTAAAACTTGCAAGTCATTTTCACAGTTCCAGTTTGCGGATGCATTTCACCTTTCTACTGCCTTCACTCTCATACAAAAAGTACAGAGCTGTCACTGGGGGGGTGCTCTTTCAAAAGGAACTAGTAAGGTGCTAAAATGCGCTCAAATAATTAACTTTTTTAGCTTTTGAAGCATGGAGTGCCACCCCAGTGACAGCTGTTTATCTTTTTTTTTCTGAGAGCGTATAATGAAGTGGGTAATGATTACAGTAATAATTCGAGAGGGCATTATTTAAATCTGCTGCCTAGACTTATTCTTTCACTTCATCTCCCACTCTAGTTTACTTTTCTCATCTAGATTTTCTTCTCCTGACATCTCTTTTCCACTTCCAGTTCCCTCTCCCTCAGCTGAAAGACAGGTCTGATAGTGGCAGGGTAATTTGTGTTGTTTATCAGCGGCTGCAGGGACACACAGGGGCACGTAGATGAAGCGCTCCACCAATAAAGATAGACATCGCAGGAAATGAAGTGCATTTGTGACACATCTCAGCGCTGAGTGACAGCTCTTGAATGGGCAGACCTTTTAAATGAAGGGTGACATTCCCGCTGCTGTAAGACTCGAGGGCCACAGACCTCTTCGGTATTCCCACTGACCTGCCAATCAAAAGCCCAAAGACACAGATTGGGAAGGAAGCTTTTGGCACGATCAAGTGATTGAAACCCACATTCAATTTTGCTCCTGCTCCTCAGGTAGTTGGCGTGCATGTTTCCAAGGGAATCCATTCACTCTGGCACTCAGCTTCAGAGCAGTTCTTGCATAAGCACTTTCTATTTTACGATTTCTCTCACCAACTTAACACAGCAGTTAGTGCTGCGGACTCTGAATTAAGCTTGAAGCCTATTAATTACTCCTTCCGTTTTGTCCTAGTGCACAAAGATTAGTTCATTGCACATTGCACATTCTTTTCAGTCTGTTGAAGAGGACATAGAAGCAATGAAAGCCTGGCCTTTAAAAAGACCAGCTGACACCAGCACGTCGTTTTCGCATTTCTTTAGACTGGTTTTTGCGGATCTAGCTGTTAGAGCTTCTGTTAAAACAGCAAGGTTGACTAAGCTTGCTGGTTAACACCTCATACAAACCAAAATAATAAATATAATAAAATAAGTATTTTTGGTTCTTTTATAAATGTATATTCACTTATTTAGTTCACTCCCCGTGTTTTTCTTTCTTCAGTTCAGTTGAAAATAAATTAAGGTTTTTGAGGAATTCCAGGATTTATCTCCGTATAAAGGACTTTAATGGGTACCAGTGGGTTGTAGGTTCAAATGGAATAAGGGTCTTATCTAGCACAGCAATAAAATTTAATTACTTTTTAACCATAAATGCTTATCTTGCACTAGCTTTGCATTGTATGACCACGACTTGCGTATTACGTAATCACGTTAGAAAAGTGACAATCATTTTGTAAACACTGTGTTTACAAAATGATTGTGCAAAAACTAAATCAGCAATACTGGACCATTCTGAAGTTTATTCATTTGAAGATGAAGTTTGTTACTACTACTGCTTTGTGACCTTTACAGTGTGATTGCAAGTCCATGGCGCACTACGCATCGCAATGAGCATTTCTGGTTTATATATATATATATATATATATATATATATACACTATATTACCAAAAGTATTCGCTCACCTGCCTTTACTCATT
>JAUMHR010000043.1:8685169-8699048 GCA_032361145.1 Enteromius fasciolatus
CATTTGCCATCAAATATTTTCTGATTGGCTTCACATCCTACCGTTACACAAACTGCGCAGACAGATGAATTGCTTGTCACTGGAAACGCATTGCATCTGGTTAGGACGCCATGTTATGCTGCTGAAATGTTTTACAGCACATTTTTCAGGGTCACCAGCCTGGAAACTTTTACTGAAAGTCCAACAATACTTGGTGCTGAGTCAGCAAAATGAAACTGGACAGATTAACTCTCTTGTTTTATCCTAGCATGTCAGCAAAAGGACCACCACAGTCCATTTAGAACACTATATATAACTGAAGGAAACAGTATTTAATGTCTTTGTGAATTCTTTCTTTTGAACTAAGTTCCCTACAGTGTTTCTGCTTTTGTCTTTGCTTCACAAGGCCAAGCGCACACTACAAAACAAAAAGTTGTTGCAAACATAAGGGATCACAGAATTAGTTTTCACACAAAAGCACCTACTGTATGTTAAAGGTGCATTCAATAGTTAGGTGCTATGTAAATAAAATAAATGGTGTTTTTATAAAGACTGAGTTGAATACTGTACTCGTATTAGTTGTCGTGCAAAAGAGTTTAATAATGTATGGTGCAATTCAACCCACTCTGTGTTCTGTGGCAATGTAACACACACGTCATACAGTACTTTACCAACTGAGAAGATTGAATAATCCGTAACTATACAGCCAAAGCATAAAAAAGCATGGCTAAAAAATATAGCATAAATATCGCCAAGACATTCAGAACATGGAAAGTTTTAATGACAGTGAAAATCTTGACTAGTAGTTCTTTTTGTGTTGGACAGGTACGTGGTACTAGTAATTTCAGTGTAATTTGCTCCTTGTTGTACATAAAAAATGTTGAAAGATGATTGTGATATTGTGGTGTTGATAACTAAAGTACACAAAGAATAGCAACACTAACTTGATTGAATGCACCTTTAACGCTAGACTTGATTTTTGTCTGGAATATCTTTGTTGAGGGCATGTTGGAAGTTGCAACTTTCTGAGACCTCAAGTGTAAAAAGCGCTATATGTTTGAATCTTGTAGTATGCACCTGGCCCAGATGTTTTTAACCTACTTAACTGTGTTTAATAAGAAAAACTCTTGACTCACTGTTTCAGGTCCATGGCAGGCCCTTGAAACAGATCCAACCCATCATCCACAAGCCTTCCTCGTCCTCCTCATCCCCATCCCGTCAGCGCAACGTCCCCCACCGGAGCCCCTCAGATCCCACTAGAATGCTTCCCGTTATTAGAGAACAGGTCGCGAAGCATTTACATCACAGGAAGCAGCAGCAGCAGCAACAGCAGCAGCCCAGCTTCCATGTCCCGGTACAGCAAGAGAGTCGAGAAAACATTAGCCAGCAGGTGCGACAGCTTAGGGCCTTCGAAAAGGCCGGACAGGAGGCCCGTGGACGCAAGCCCAACCCAATGATCACTAAAGCGGTTAGTTCAGATAACCTGGCCTCAGATTTAAAGCTTTCACCTTGCTGTAGAGTAGATATAGATGATGATTTCCTTCCACAAATCGCCATTGACCAGGAGTGTTTGTTTCTCGATGAAGACAGCTTGCTGTCCCAGTCAGCCCCGGAGGGCACACTCAAACCAATGATGCCCAAATCTCAGCGTTCAAACTCAGTGCCGTCCAAAAACCTGCTGATGGTGCCGAAATGGGAGTGGGCCGTGCCACTCGCAAAGTTCGATTCAAATGATTCATTTCATGTGAATCGCTGCACCTCCGCTCTGGACCTGTCTTCAGCAGAATTGTTCAGGCAGAGTTTTAACCAGCCCATCTGGCGCTCTAAATCTTGCGAACGTGAGGGCTTTTGGGTTGTTCGCCGTAAATCCCCAAAAAATTCAAAAGTGGCCCCAGCGCTTCTTTCTGTTTTGCGCTGGATGGGGCTCTCTCCTCGAAGCACACCTAAAGCAAGCCCATCCTCCTCAAGGTCGCCATCCCCAGGTAGCCGTCACAGCTTGGCCAGCCCCAATTCATCCCCCATGGGCTCCCCATTTTCCCCCAGCAACATGATGGCCAGCCCCAATTCATCCCCCATGGGCTCCCCATTTTCCCCCAGCAACATGATGGCCAGCCCCAATTCATCCCCCATGGGCTCCCCATTTTCCCCCAGCAACATGATGACGATCAGGCCCCTCTTTAATTGAGGTGGTCTGCAATCTTTTAAATAGGTGTGAATAGATGTAAATAGCTGTTCTTTGATTTGTTACTGATTTACTCTTTCAATCCTCAAAATAACGAATCTATAAAATCTATATATGTGCATTATGCAACTGACCATTAAGTAGACCCCCTTAACCCCTTGTTCTATCACGTGTCCCTATTCCTCCTATTCCTATTTTACTGGCTCTTAAACCATCCGTGACATCATGTCAGCCCCTTTGTCATTAGTTTGCCCCTGATGCTGATCCTGATGGCCCACCACCCCGACTGGATGTCCTCTGTGTTTATGTAAGCCTTCGTAAACCGTGCAGCCCATTGCTGGGTGCTTCTGGGTGCATTGCCCATTGGTGTTGGAGCTCCTCTTTTTCTCTCGCAAGGTGGCATGTGGTAAACTCTTCATATAATTTAAATCAAAAGGTTGAAAACTAAAGGTTTAATGTAAAAACAAATTGTATGCATTGGGAAATTTCTGGAAGTACTCCTGAAAAGCTGAATTAGTTCTATGAATTTTGTTTCTCTACACCATGTCCTAACAAGCCAGAACAAGCGCAAAGCCATTAGTTAATAGATTGCCTAGTTAGCGAAATCTCATTAGTCTATATCTAAGTCCACATAATAAAGTGCTGTATGAAAGACGTCATTTTTTTTAGGCTAACAGAAACAGAAAAGCTCTTATTAAAGAGGATTTAATAAGAAAAACAGATCTCTGGCTAATTCATGCATGTTTAGTTCATTAAGATATTCATCGCATATCAACAGCTTTTATGACTAGAATAAAATGTGAATATATGTTAACCTTGTGTTGACCACAGACATTGTTTCAGGCTTATAACCAAAAAACCATTGACCTCTGGAACGTCTAATTTCCGGGTTTTAAGACTCATTCCTGCAGCACTTTACTAGATATATAAAAAAAATACTTTCCTCTATTTGGCTCTGATTGTGTCTCATCCTGTAGCAGTTTCATTTTCATTGAAAATTAAGATTAATTGAAAACAAAACTAGCTTCTCAATTAATATAACCAGCTCATTTAGACATCAATGATGGGTCATCTAGTTGCCATTTAGAATGCCCTTTAAATAACCTGAATTATGACTCTAGACATATCATATCTCTGAGCAAGATGCCATCCATCTCCACACTAACCACCCATCTCTTTTCCAATTTGACATTAAGCATCTTTCCCGGTAGGAATCTGCGTTTCTGAGACACTGAGAAGGCTAACCAGTGTCTATCTAGTTCTTTGAAAAGATCTGCTGGTGCAAACAAAGAAGCCTTTAAGTTGTGAGACACTAAAAGACTGCTTGTTAACTTCTAAATATATACATGGGTTCATATAAACTGCACTGCCTTGATGACTTTCTTAGAAATTAGACTGGAACTGAAACTTTAAGCTAGTTCCCAAACAGTGTCTCATATATTGGCTTTTTCTATTGCTGAAGCAGATTCTTTACCCATTGAAATACTTTCTATCATTTCACCTCTCAAATGTCTTCAGTCTCCTGCTTGTAGAAGGTGCTGGTCCGCTCTAACCAATTGTTGTATGAATGACCCGTTCAACATGCAACGGCTAATTCAGCTTCTAGCTGAATAGATTGCTTTTCTCTTTCAGATGGTGTGATAGTTTCAACTGATTAACTTTAGTGTTTTCTGGTGCATTTCCCAAACATGTCCTTTCTGGAGCATTTTGCTGGGTCTTGCTAGTTTTCGCTTGTTTGGTTGGTGGTGGCTGAGTTAAACGGTTTGGCTTATTCTTATTTGACTTTTTATTATTCACGAAGGTTGAGGAGCGCTCTAAACTGAACCGCCAGAGTTCTCCTGCCCTGCAGCATAAAGTGGCCAACCGTATCTCAGACCCTTCCCTTCCACCACGCTCAGAGTCCTTTAGCAGTGGGGGTATGCAGCCAGCACGGACCCCTCCTATGCACCGCCCTGTGGAGCCTCAAGTACGACATTTAGCTTTTTATTCAAACCATTAATTCTTAATGCTCTGTATATCAGTAATGTGTCATTTATTTTTAGTAATGTTATTTATCTTTCTATTATCTTAAAGATAAAAAAGACTCTACAAAGGATATCCGTTTTCCAACATTTTTCATACTTAAAATATATACAAGAATATCCATGCTGTCTTCTTCTTTTTAGATGGCTCATTTGGTTCCAGTGAGATCCCATAGCTCCTCTCTGTCAGTCTCTCAGTCCTTGCATGATCAATCTGCCAAGGGCGTTTCAGCCTTCCAGGAGAGCCTGGTGTCCCATCGGCCAGAGATGCCACGGCAGAACTCAGACCCGACTTCAGAGATGCCCCCTCCGGCCCCTCGCATGGCCAGCCGCGAGGAAAAGCCTGACCGCAGTTCCCCCTGGCTAATGGAAGATGATGTTCCTCCCAAGGTCAGAATTATACAGTAATGAACTTTAAAGATGAGCTTGACTTCCTATTTTCAAGACTTCACACCTGAAGAGATAACGTGTGATAATTTTTTCGCCATACTTCGTTTCAAAAGTTTGGGGTCGATATGATCTTATTTATTTATTTATTTATATATATATATTTTTTTTTTTTCTTTTTTTTTTTTTTCTTTTTAAAGACATTACTGATGCTCACCAGGGCTGTATTTGTTTGTTTTACAAATTATGGTCATAACATTAATTTTGTTAAATAATATTGCAATTAGGCCTACAATTATCTTGTTTTATATTATTTTAAAATGTAATTTAATTCACTGGAGAAGTGTGTCTGTTCTGAACAAAAGTATTACTTTTACAAAAAGAAAAAATTTAAATAAATACTAATAATCGTACGTTTGTTTGTTTTTTTAAGTACAATGAGACTTTGCAGTAAATAAATGATTAAAAGACTACAGTATTAATAAAATATGCAGTCTGTCTATTTTATTCAAGAGAACTGATTGTTGTGGTCATGCTATGATCCCTCGTCTCTGACGTTTGGTCATTTGTGTGTTTGATTAAAGTTGTGCGGTACTACCCAGGTGCCTCAGCGGACCACTTCTATCTCCCCTGCTATTGTGAGGAAGAACTCTCCTGGGAACGGAGAGTCTGGTGGAGGGGGGCGAGCGGCCTCCCAGCTCATCCGCACCAGGTCAGCTCAACTCTCAGTCAGATCACATGCTGGAGGCGTTGCTCTATGTTGGCATATTGAAGCACTGACTGTATCTTGAACTCTACAGTAATCCAGACCTGAGGAGGACAGAGTTGTCCCTGGATGTGGCTCTGCAGAGAACCAGCAGTAACAGCTCATCCAGCTCCAGCACGCCCAGCTCTCAGGGTGGCTCGCAGCCTGGATCCAGTGAGAGGAACCAGCCCAAAGGTGAGAGGGCTGCACAATTCTTGCTAAAATGTGAATCACGATTTTTCTCCATGAGAATTGAGTTCATGATTTTAATTTTTTCCTGTGATCATGTGCTTTTTTTCTCCTATTGGCACAGAACCTTAAAGGTTCTAGGTCAAGAACACTAACCCATCAACATTTTGAGGTTTCAGGAAGTAACCTTTTCTGTTTGTGGTGACGCTTGAGATGACTAGAGATTAGTGGTGTTAATCGTCCACATCATGGGACTTTCACGCAGGAACGCGCTCCACTGGCCGCTATCGTTCAGCTATTTTGAACTTTAATGATAATGCAGTGACAAACCGTCCTAGCGTGACACAAGCCATTGAAATTAATGTGTCATAGCACAGCGCAGCGCATTCCACGAGGGTGTCACGTGAGTGATAGCGGATGAGGTGAAGAAGAAAAGTGATCAAGATTTATGATTGATTGGTGAACTAATAGTGTTTTGTTATGGTGTGAGTGTGAATGCAGAGAAATACACGGCATCGACAAATAAGATCGCTTTTATGTATGAATCAAGATTTTTTTCGATTAATCGTGCAGTCAAGTTAATCAAGTTATCTTGAGCTTCTCTCATAAATTCTAAATTACAGTTTATAAGGATACTTGCAAAGATGGAGATTCTGATCGTTCAAAGCAAATAAAGCGCCAAAAAATGTGTGCTTCTCTTAAACCGAAACAGAGACAGTGCACGCATATAGTGTGAATTTTTTTTTTCAGTGGTTTATAATCAGTTGTTATAAAACTGCAGTGCTTAAAAGCACATGTCCATGGTACAGATGTAGTTCCTCATTTAGGAAAGACCTCCTCGTTTTGTCCTGGCCGGTCTTTCTCCATCTGCGTCTCCATTCATACCCTGTGGTGGTGTGTCAAGATCACAGTCATCCAAATTATAAAAAGGATTGAATGCAGTGCATTCTGCAACACCTCAAAATAAACAATAGAGCATAATATGAAACGATCCATCTGTAGTAAATTACATTGTGATTCATTCATGTTTTAAGGGATCAAACCCAGCCTTGAGGTTTAAAACCATGAAAAAGAAAGGCCAGTAGAAGCAGACAGGTAATTGGGGGATAGAAAGGATCAGAACTTGATCCAGGCCTGTTTTAAAACTGGGTCCCCATGAGCAAACCTTTTGTTACAAGACAGTGTGGGTGTTGATGTTGTGTTGTGACTGGTACAGACACGGCCCTCCCAGAATGCCTCAGTCTGACAGTCTCCAAAGGACTGGAGGAGCTGGCACTTGTTCAGACTTCATTCTGGTTGTTTTTGCTGGGCAGTTCCACTCTGTTCACCATGTCAGATGTGAAGTACTGCGCTCGTCCTCTAGAGAGTGAAGTGGATGTATGACATGGATGCATTGTTTGCTTGTTTGAATTTTTAGTTCAATCAAGTAGGTTTGTATATAGATGTTGTAAAGATAGAGTAAATCTTTTGTATATTTAACATTCTGTAGGTTGACTTTTATCTCCTCACCAATAAGCAGAATAAGGGTCAATCAGTATGGGTTTTTCTGACACTTTTACATTTGATGTCCTCCAATCTCAGTCATGTGGTTACAATCTGTCATGTTGTTTTCCAGGCTCTGGTAAATCAGAAGGATCTCCAGTGGCATTACAGGAGACTTCCAAACCCATTCAGGAGGAAAGCAGAGAGTTAAGCAAACCCGGTCGACCTGCGGTAAGATGCATCCCAATAACACTTAAATATGAGCTAGCTATTCTTCATTTCCTGTCTCAATGTGTGCGTACACTACTATTTGAACCTACTTTGTCACCTCCCTTTTATCTAGCATTTGCTTGAAGGTGCTTTTAGTTCTCTTTGGATGTGACCTCCAAACACAGTTCTAGACTAAACAACCTTCAGACGCAGATGCTGGTTTATTGTTGGAGGCCAATTGTCCCACTGGTTGATCTGTTCAGACTGTCCTCTCTGCCAGTTCTCCACTTGTGCACACTCAAAGCTTTTAGATAAGTGATACACTGAAATGAAATTTCTTGGCCAAAACTGATATTTAAAAAGACTTTGTTTGGAATAAATATACATTTTATTAACATTACAATTAACAAATGCAGTGGAAGTCAATTTCCATAAAAGCAATTGCCAAATGCATAAAATATGCCATTTGTTAGCTTATGCATAAAAAAAAACAAACCTCATCTTTTTTTAGTTATTTTACTACTTTGGTAGGTTTATTTCTCTGTGAGTTACTTTAGCACAGACATCCGAAGTCCTTACTTGAGGACACTTCTCTTGAGGCGTGATGAATGTTTGAACAAAGGGCATGAGCTGAACACATAATTAGCTGACCTACAATCTGTATTAACCAGCTACAGATTTCTTTCTGCACGTCTCTCCTGTGTGTTCTCTCTCTTCTGTTCTTTATCTATCTTGTCACCTGGACCTCAATCAGGGCTGGAAAGCCAGAGTAAGGGCTGGTAACATTCCCATCCATCTTTCTCTCAGTCCCTCTCAATCTAAAGGTTGCTTGGCAGAGGACTGTGGGAATTCTTGCCTGCTAATCTCAATAGCAACACTGACTTGAGAAACGCTTGTCCTCTTTCACCCTCTCAACTTTCTCACCAAGCTGGATTGCCAGTGGCTTTGTCAATGGGACTCTGTGTGGGTGTGTGTGTGTTATTCTCCCCACTTGGCTCGGATTCTCTCGCCCCATCGCAAATAACCCCAGCTGTTTGTTGGGAGCCTTTTTGTTTCTATAGCAACTAAAGTTCAGGAGGGGGCATTTTTGTATATTGGGCCTAAAGCTGGTATTACAGGTCAAATGCAAACTGATTACAGATGACCTTTGCATGAGACCTCCAAAGTACTCAAATCATTGTAGACATTTGTTTTTCTTTGTAAGAGAAATATATCTGAATATGTGAGATTTTACAACTGAATCTTCTACTTGAGCAAACCTCTTAAGAACCTGCTGTTTTGAGTGAGAATCAACATTTTCAATTACTTTTATCACCAGTGTTGGGACGGCTACTTTAAATTTGGAACTTTAAAGCACAGTTATAAAGTCTTTAAACCTCAGTAAAGCTATAGGAATTCTTCAAACTCCGTTAAATCAGTGAAATATTTGTGAACTGGGTTATTTTCTTGAACCATCAAATGCACTAATCCAATCGGATTGGAAAAAGTTTTCTCTTGGCCAAATATTGTCCTATCCTAACAAACTATAAATCAATGAAATGCATATTTATTTGGCTTTCAGATGATGTATAAATCCAATTTTCAAAAAATGTACACTTCTTCCTGGTTTTGTGGTCCAGGGTCACACACATATGTCAGCTCACTGGCGCCAACTAGTGCTATATTGTAATGATCTAATTCATTTAGTCAATCCTGATAGTTTGAGGAAAAATAATAGTAATGTGACATTTGAAAAAAATCAGCAACTAAGCTATTGATAGCTACTGAAGATTGCAGTATTACCGTTCTATTTACATGACTTTTTTTCTCTTTCTTTCAGGATCTGACTGCCCTTGCTAAAGAACTTAGGGAGTTGCGAATAGATGAGATCAACCGACCACCCCTTAAACTGACCGACTACTCTTCCTCCAGTGAGGACTCTGAGAGCAGTGAGGATGAGGATGGTACTGTGGGGCATGATGGCACGGTGCCAGTCAGTGACATCCCCAGGATCATGTAAGCGTAAACCTCTACTTCTGTCTTGTTTCTAAACATACATTCTTATGTCAGAACTGGACTTTAGCAATCAGGGCACATGCTCTTACATGTTGAGTCAGGGTGCTTATGGCTTGCAACCGTTTTGGTTCCCTTCTCCACCCTTTATCCTATTAATGTATAATAAACGCAGTTTACAGAGGCATTCTGTAAACCTGAAGCCTAAGTTTCCCCTATTTGTATCCCTCAGGCCCTCTGTTCAGGGAAATAATGAGTCTTTCACGAGCAGCCGTGAGGAGTCCTTTGGTGACTCCTACAACGATGAGTCTAAGGATGGCACCCTAAGAATGAGAGAGGTGAGACGCAGATGCCTGCCACATTAAATATTGTTTAGCTCCAAAAAAAGGCTTGTATTATCTCTCACTTCTCAAATGTTTCACACATTTTTAACTTATGTTTGATGTTCTCTATAGACCAGTGAGAGGCAACGCTTGGGCCACGGCGAGAGCAATGGTTTTGCAGGCCACGGGAACCTACCAGACCTGGTGCAGCAAAGCCACTCCCCATCAGGAACTCCTACAAGCCTCAACTCCCAGGACCTGGACTCTATGGATGAGGTATGGAACATTTGAAAAGGGATGCTCTCTTCTCTTCACTATAACTAGAATTAGAAGTACTATTTTCATAACTCTGTCACATACGTTATTTACAGACTCACAAGTGAAAGTCTAAAATTTCCTACTGTGTCATAGGACTCATTTGTTCTGGACCATCTATTATCTAAACAGCAGGAGCTGTGCTGTTGTGTTTTTAGCCCCAACTCCAGACTGAATGTGTGCTATTAAACCATTTAACTGGAGCTGATATGGTTTATTTTTATTTTTTTTAGTTTGGTCATGGAGGTGGTTCGAAAGCTTCTTTCACTCCTTTCGTGGACCCACGTGTGTATCAGACCTCCCCCACAGATGAAGGCGATGAGAGCTCAGCGGCAGGTAAATGGAAAAAAAGAAATGCAAACAAACACGTGTTATCACCGGCTGCAACACTGAAACAATGAACATTTATGGAAAGCAATTTAGATACGCCATTTGGATAAAATGGGCTTTAGAAAAGATTTATTTTAGGCCCTGAATGAATCCTGTTGTGTTTGGTTTTTGTCCAAACATCCATTTATGAATGAAATATTTCCTCTTTCATATCATTTAATGTGTTTTCTTGTCTTCTCACCTCTGCAGCTTTGTTTGCTAATGAGCTATTGCGTCAGGAACAGGCCAAACTGAATGAGGCTCGCAAGATCTCTGTGGTCAATGTCAACCCCACCAACATCAGACCTCACAGCGACACACCAGAGATCCGCAAATACAAGAAGCGCTTTAACTCAGAGATCCTGTGTGCTGCTCTATGGGGTAAATCACCCTCTCTCTGATATTAGCCTTTTTGGTTTTTAATTCCTCTTACATATATTTTTGTTTTATAATCCAATTCTGACAAGGCTTGTGTTTGGTGTTCAGGTGTGAACCTATTGGTGGGAACTGAGAATGGTCTAATGCTGCTGGACCGTAGCGGTCAGGGCAAGGTGTATAACCTCATCACTCGCCGACGCTTCCAACAGATGGACGTGCTAGAGGGTCTAAATGTCCTGGTGACCATATCAGGTTTGTCCTACTACAAAAAGGGCTAGACAAGGGCATCAAAGTTGACATTTGCAGTCAGATGAAATTCCACATTTATAAGTATTCACTAAATAAAATGTGTTGATCCAAAGCCTAAAAGCAGCTCTTTGGGTCTTTTGGGCATACATGCCATGTTTTTTTAACATGTCAGCCTTGTCATTGATGTTTGCAGGGAAGAAAAACAAGTTACGTGTCTACTACTTGTCATGGCTGAGAAACAGGATACTGCACAATGATCCGGAGGTAGAGAAGAAACAGGGCTGGATCACTGTTGGGGATCTGGAAGGCTGTATTCACTATAAAGTTGGTAAGTCATCTATCTCAGCTAAAGTTGTCAAATTGTACAAAGGTATAGACTTCAATGCCAGTGAAATTTCACAGTACGGTGGCAACTGATATCCAAAACTCTTGCATTTAATTATACATTACTTACATTAACAATATGGTAACACTATAAGTATTCAAAATATTAAATCCATTATTATAAAATAAAGTGTAAAAGAGTTTGAGTCAATTATTTTTCTCTTTTAATTATATATAAATAATGGTGACTTCATATTATCATCGACAAAATGAAAATATCGAATGTTAGTTTATTGTATTATTTATATTTTATTGATAACATTAAGAATATGATCATGGAAGCCTGTTTCCGCCCCTGAATAATTAAAAAAAAAAAAGGTTATTGCGTTTGTTTGTATTTAAATCACAATTCTGACTTTTTTCCCTGACTTTTTTTTATAAAGTCAGAATTGTGAGTTAAAAAGTTTTTTTTTCTGCTCAGATTTGGACTTCATAACTCGCAATTTCTGGTGTATATCTCACAATTCTGAGAAGAAGAAAAAATAATTGAGACTTTGTTACACAATTGTGAGTCATAAAGTCAGAATTCCGAGATATAAAGGCGCCATTTTGACTTTATAACTCGAAAGTGCAAGTTTGTATTGCGCAATTGTCGTCTTCTTTTTTTTCACGGAATTGCAACTTTATATCTCACAATTCTGACTCAGTCTGAATCTAACCTTTTTTTATTTCTTAAGTGGCCGAAACGTGCTTCCATATATAACGGTGTGTTCGCACGGGGCGTCAACGCTTGACGGAGGGCGTGGCTGAAGTGTGGCACTGTACCATGGTCATAGTAGCGTCAGGAAATGAAATTAGACAGGAACTAAACAACAAACTCGGATACAGGATGAACGTGATTGGTTGCCGCCTGGCTACTGTATTTGCATAGAGTGATCCTGATTGGCTGACGCGTCCGTCGGCGGCACTTCACTGGCATTGCTCGTGGCGGAAGTTGAAAAATTCTCAATTTCTGCCACGAGCAACGCCAGTGAAGTGCTGCTGACGGATCCACAATTCTTTTCGGCAATGCTTGCCGTCACCCATTCTAAGTCAATGGGAAGCGTTGACGCTGATTCCCCGTGTGAACACACCGTAACAGATATTAGCAGCTTAGTGGAATACAACTGTTTTATTATTGTATTATTTATGTTCTATTTTGTTAGCAGTATAAATATTAGCAGCATATATATTAGCTGCATTTTCTGAGCATGCAGAATGAAGTCCAAGATATTGGGGTTGAAAGATGAAGGATTTCCTGTTAGAGCGGAGGCGTTTGAGTAGCACCTCTAACAGCATGGAGAGTGGCAGCGGGAGACGGCCTGCTTCCTTGTATGAATGTGACAGACTGCCAATGTGAGCTGCAGGTAACTGAAGGCGTGATTTACTTTGTTTTCAGTGAAATACGAGAGAATCAAATTCCTGGTGATCGCGCTGAAGAGCTCTGTAGAGATTTATGCATGGGCCCCCAAGCCGTACCACAAATTCATGGCTTTCAAGGTATGACGGTGTAACAACATTTCCTCCGCTTTCAAATGCTGTCTGTATTTCCTTTTTTTTGCTATTTAACTAACATGTAATAATATAATTTGTCAGTGAAAGAAAATACCTTAAAAGTTTGCGTACATTAACTGAATGTTTAACCAGTTCCCTAGACTCACCATATATTTCTGTATCTCCTTGTTTCTGGCAGTCGTTCACAGAACTGCAGCACAGACCTCAGCTGGTGGACCTGACTGTGGAAGAGGGTCAGAGGTTAAAGGTCATCTATGGGTCTAGTGTGGGCTTTCACGTCATAGATGTGGATTCTGGAAACCCTTATGACATCTACATACCATCACATGTAATGCATTTTAAATTAAGCTCATAGAAATGCTGGATCCATTTTTGTTGCTAATAAATGTGCAATACGTATCTCTTTATAATCACAAATTAAATCGGAATGCAGCAGTGAAGATATTTGGTACTAGGTTGTGGTTGGCGTCTGTAAAAATACAATTTAGTTGTGCTTCTGGGTAAGGGAGCGGTTCATGAGCAACATCCTCTTGATTGGTTGAGGGGTTCCCTTGGCAGTGTTGCTCTTGGGGGTTGTGGTCTAATTTTAGTGAAATATCGTGTGCCTCAACACGTTTATTCCCTTCATGGCACTTGGAAGTGTGAAAAGTGTAAGGATGATTTCTGTTCCTACACTACACATACTATGTTCAGATAATGGCAGTGTATGTTTGTATATATCCACACTCAAATCAATATTCACATTTTACCAATTCCAAACCACATCAGTCGTAATAACTACCATCATTTTTTGTATATAATCATTTAAATGATATTTAATTGTTAACAAGGGCTGTTGATGCAAAACACCTTATATTCAGATGTGCATGATTATTAAGTAGGCTTTATAGGCAAAATGGGCCCAAAAACGCAAGATTTAACACACTATAAATAGCAAAAATATATGAAATGTCCATGAGAAGGATGAAATACTACATAAACTGCAGAATTAAGGTGTGACCTTTGGACAAGAAATGCTCATTGGGGGCGAAAAAACGCATTTGAGAAGAAAAGATTAACTAGTTGATTATTAGCATGGCTACTATTAAATATTGACTGTTTATTAATATTAAAAAGCAGATGTTCTGCATGATCATAATCTACATCCTTAATCATACCCATCCAGATCATATCTATACAG
>JAUMHR010000043.1:8711882-8726120 GCA_032361145.1 Enteromius fasciolatus
ATAATAATAATAATAAATAAATTATTAATAATTTTGAAATAAAAACAAATTTGAAATACAATACATATACAGATGAATATACGAATGTCCACCAATTAATTATAATACATTTATTTAACTATGTATTTCTATATTTACAGTGAATTCAGGTAAATAATTAAAAAAAAAATTAATACAATACACAGAACATACAAAGGTCCACAAAACTGCTAGAAAAAAAGGTATTAATATTAATAAAATTGTTAAACTAAATATTTCTATATTTACAGAGAATTCAGGTTAATTAGGACATTAATCTAAATTCTCCCCTAAATAGGGCGTTCAGCAGTTCAAGGCCACTAGATGTCAGTATATTAAAGAAATTCAATTCCACCTTTAAATCGTCTTTTAGCTCTGTTTTTGATGTGGTTTTTTACAGGTGATCATGGTGGACAGAGCGGGCAGACGGACTCTCACTTTGGTTGGATTGGGAGGAATGTGCTGCTGTGCTGTGGCCATGACAGTGGGCCTGGCTTTTCAGGTATGACCTGCATTTTTTTTTTAAATATTAAAAACATATTTTATAGAAATTAAGAAAACTCAAGTTTGTGGTCTGTATTTGTTTAATGTCTCACTTTTTCTTCTGCTTCTCAGAATGTTTACTCATGGATGAGTTACCTCAGCATGGCAGCCATATTCCTGTTTGTGTCGTTCTTTGAAATTGGGCCCGGACCAATCCCATGGTTCATTGTGGCAGAGATCTTCAGTCAGGGGCCGCGTCCAGCAGCCATCGCATTAGCTGGGTGTTGCAACTGGACATGTAATTTCATCATTGCCATGTTTTTCCCTTATTTAGAGGTAAAAACTGAGTGCCCTGAACCTTTACTATTGCACAGTACCTTTATACCATCACTACATAACTCTTCTTTGTTCCTTAGGGTCTTTGTGGGAGCTATGTCTTCATCATTTTTGCAGTACTCCTATTTGGTTTCACTATTTTTATCTACTTTCGTGTACCTGAAACAAAAGGGAAGACTTTTGAGGAGATAGCAGCCGTTTTCCATCGCAAACGTGGAACTCCCCCTTCCAAACCTCAAGAAGAAGCTGAGATAGTGCAGCTTAAGAGCTCTACGGATGCCTGAAAGAGGCCGTTATCTTCTGAAACCTGTGGAATGAATTATGTTACTGCTGTCACAAAACTCACCTGTTATGACAGAACTGATCTGTAATGTTCCACAGAGCATCACACAGAGAGCTCATAGACTTAGCCCAACATTTGACATGAAATAATTGTTCTAGGAGCAGGTAAAGAGATTAACTAAACACAACAGCATAATCGTGAAAGATGGTGCACAATTGCAACCTAGATATGCACTGGGTTTGTTGCAAGTAATGTTGAGACTTAAATGATTGTACATTATTTTTGTATTCCCAACATTATGTCTGTTAAAATAATGTTTAAGTGTGTTTTATTAGTGTGATTTGTCCTTTTAGTTTAATATAAAGAAATGTGGTGCTGATTCATGCAGCTCAAACAGTCACCTAAAAAAAGATACATTCAAACTATTTTAAAATTAACCTATGAAAACAACATCACCTATAGGCTACTATGTGTTAATGCATATACAATATTCTTACATTTTGTTTGAGTTACATTGGATGTATTACATTTGTGTATTTTTGCAATTATACAATTGTCCATGTTTTGAAATAAATCATTCAACAAACTTGCATAGCAATTATTTGCTTGATATAATGATATAAGACTGTTAGGAAATAACAGTTACTTTATTGCAGCTTTAAAACGCCAAGTGCTGAAACTCTTTTTGCTGTGTCTTGTTTTTGTCGTTCTTACATTAAAGTTACACTTCATGACAGTTTGATAAGTGTCAATGTACCTGGAAAGTTATTGCAAATATGCTGTTTTTTTTACTTGTACTTTTAGAGTTGGAAGATGGTAGGATTATTTAATGTTTTTGAAAGGAGTCTGTCCTTAATATTGTTCTATATTATTATTAAAATAACTGTTTTCATTATTTCTGAAGCATGTGACAATCTAATATCGATTGTGTTCACAAGAAACATCACTGTAGATACAGTTGAAAGGTTGGCTTCAATTAATTCTCCAATAAACTGAACTTTGGTAGTTGCTAATTACTACAGATCAAATGATTAATGATCTAGCCTATAAAAATACAAAAAAAAGGCTATATGTATACATGTCATTTCTGAAGGGAGAAATAAACACAACACAATAACTAACAACGGTTGATTTGTGAACAAACTGTTTAATTGTGCTCTTATATTACAAGGGTACTTTTGAGAAAGGCTGTGGCAGGGTGAGGCAATTGCCACGTGTTTTCAATAAGATGCACTCATTTCATCAATTAAAATATTCGTTGGCAAAACCAAAATATTAGTTTGTTTTTTCAGTGACATTTTACATGTTTACTATTTCCTCAATTGTTTTGTATCTCTTAATTGTTTGACTAAGCTACTTAAATAGCCCACTACGCAGCTGAAGCAGTTTCTCCTCGTGCATGAGAATCTCGTTGCAGTAAAGGTGCACGCGCATGCGCAGATCTCTCCGTCTTTTGTTGGAAGGGAATGACTGGCGTTTTCAATGCTCTCTGCTCCAGCATCGCAATATTTCTAGACGAATCCTCTGTATACAGTACGGTGGGTGGCTACAACTCTGGAAAGAGGATTTGGCGTTTGAAGACGGTGTCCTGAAGCGGTCGATTGTGTGATCACAGCGTCTGGGTGTGGAGTTGTTTTATTTTGCATGTGTGTCAAGCTGATGCAAAGCTAGACAGAGCAGCATAACGGCCTGACAAAAGTTCTTGATTCAGATGCGAACCTCTCGATTTACTGCGTTATTAGCGATGTGCCGTAGTTTGTGTTTGTTCACCAGCAAAATCGTGCTTTTATACGGGTTATAAGATCATAATTTGATCTTTAAACGATTCGGTCAATTCAGTAGTTCCGGTTAACTTTGCGTGCAGCTATAAAGTGAGTCATTCATCCAGCCCAAGCGCCAAAACTGCTCCGACTGCATTAGATTCGCCAAATTTAGGAGTTTTGCCTCAAACGCTTGTTTTTCGGGGTAGGTAGTTAATAAGTCATAAATTTCACAGTTACGACATCGGCTATGAGTTCGTATGGTTAGTTAACGTTACGTTCCAACACTAGCTATTGGAGCACACCAGGCCAAAAGTTGTATACGCGTTTACATGCTCTCTGTTGTATTGAGTCTGCTGTATAAATACTGCTAAAGATTGCTATATAAAGATTAGAATTTTATACTTTTAATTTTTAATTCAGCAAACTACTAACGTTAATGTTTAATACACTTCAGGGCGCAAAAACTCACCCTCGTGGCGATTCAAACCTGACTTTCTTCTGTGCAACATAACTTTTGGTTACTGAAACTGAGACACGAGACATTTCCAATAAGGAAAGCAAGTAATACAGGTTTAAAACAATGTAAGACAGAGTAGATTACAAAAATGTAATGCATGGTATTAAGGATTTATTTTTTTTAAGTATAGCATCATGGTAATACCATGCAAATAATGATTTGTCTTTTTTTTTTTTTTCTCTATAAATTGTATCCGTGTTTTACCAAAACCCTAATACCATTTACCCATTCAATTTCTTCTGTGCACAGAATCCTCTACACTGAACCCATCATGGCTGATCTTGATACTGATTTCACCAGTGGAGATGCTGGGGCTTCCCTGACCTTCCCCATGCAGTGCAGCGCTCTGCGTAAGAACGGTTTTGTGGTGCTAAAGGGGCGTCCCTGCAAGATTGTGGAGATGTCTACCTCCAAGACTGGCAAGCATGGACATGCCAAGGTATCATGTTAATAAACTCGCTGATTTCATAATACATTGCTTATTATTTACTCTGTAACTTGATTATTAAAATGCATAAATGCTGAGGCTTAATTTCCTTTTCAGGTGCACTTGGTTGGAATTGACATATTTACTGGAAAGAAAAATGAAGATATCTGTCCCTCCACCCACAACATGGATGTTCCTAACATCAAGAGACTGGACTATCAGGTAAGTTCACACCATGATCATGTTTGGGTGTTTTTATTTTATTAATTTTCATCAGTCACAGTTGTGACATTTGGAGTTTTATTATTGAGCTCCTCTCTAAATGATGTATTTTGAAGTAATGAGGCTTTTTTTGGCTTTCCTTTTGCATAGTTGGTTGGCATTACCGATGGCTACCTTTCCCTGTTGAAGGATAATGGAGATTTGCGTGAGGACCTCAAGCTGCCTGAAGGGGATCTGGGCAAAGAAATAGAGAGCAAATTTGAATCTGGGGATGAATTTCTGGTTTGTAGCCATTACATTGTTTCAAACTTACTTTAAATTTTGAAGTGTCTTGTTAGCTGATTTGAATATTTATCAATTGAACATGCTTAAGTTGTGTTCATGCCTTTTTGGTTTCACCATAAAAAGAGTACTTATAAAAGTACTTATAAAAAGCATCCACATCCTCGTAGAACTTAAATTTAGAATTATTAAACTCTTGGAGTTCAGACTTTTGCTTTCTGAAACGCTCAAAATGGCAGCATTTTCAGCAGAATTAAATGTGGAGCAGTTTTGTTTTCCAATCAATTTCTATATTGTTAATGTCTTTATAATGCAAGAATATAGTTTTCATTATTTAGTGTTTTCATAGAAACTCGTAATTCCTGAGTGAGAGTACGTAAACGGCTCTGAGGAAAACATCTTTGGTTATGACATGACATGACATGAAATGCAGCAAATTGTATAAAATTTAGTTTTCCATTTTAAGCCTGCCATATAAAAACATTCATATAACACCATTTAAGTGCATTTACATGAATAAAAATGACTTTGTATTTAAAAAAAAAAAAAAAAGTAAAACAAACCTCATTGTCTATGGAAGGGACACTGCAACAATAGCATCTTTTAAACTTCTGCATTTAGTTTCTTAGGGTTAACTTTATTGCATTTTGCTTAATAGATTTCCTTTATTTCACAAATTGTTTGAGGTATAATAATGTTTGGGACCCCCTTAGACATACTTATTTGGGCCATTTTTAATAGTATACATGTACAGATGCATACTGTACACATGAATGTTAGGCTTTCTAAAAAACAAAAATAATAAAAAAAATAAAGTAGGTTCCGATTGATAACTGACCTATAGGTTTTGAGATGCACCACTACAAAAAAAAAAAAGTTATAGTATTTTACTGTCATCTTGAAAGACTAAGTTTTTTGTGTGTGTGATTTCTTTGACTCTTGCAGGTCTCCGTACTGGCTGCCATGGGGGACGAGTGTCCCATTGCCATCAAGCCCATGAGCTCTTAATGAACAGAAGCTGACGGGCAGGTTGAGTGAGGGCCTCTATACCACAAATATTCCATTTTAGTTCTAAAAGTCACCAAAGCCACAGCCTTCACAAACCACCCAGAATGGGTTCTGTTAAACAGTAAAGATGCTGGACCTTTTGACCTGTCTCATGAGGTGTTGTCTAATCAGGATATTTCCATATCACCGTGGGTTTCCTGCACGCACGTTCTTTAGTTCTCCTTATCCATTCCTCCTTCGTTATACAGAAGCACTTTTATCATTCATTATTAAAAATGGGAATAGTTTTTTAATGCTATACTTATTGCAGAAACCTTTTTATTCATGCCGAGGGCCTTAAACTGTTGCAAATCAGGCAGCAGCCATAGAAGATTACCTCTATGAATGACACTGACTAGTTTGCCGGCGTTTTGGTACATCTACATTTGTGCCAAAGCCTGTGTGTCTCAGGTAGGCTAGGATTCGTCCGTGTCGCTCGGACAGTTTGCCACTTGTTGGGGTGATCGGAAACTAGCAATCCTAAGGCAGACTCAACATTTACTGACATTTAATTCAGACCAAATATAATGTCACTCATCTGAGTAACACTTTTTTTTTTTTTTTTTCGTAAGTCTATAAAGTTTAACTCCAACTGACAGTTTCATTTTAAGTTTACAGCATTTGTCCCTACGTTAACAATTTTTAGTAGCAACGGAGCAATAACCCAACTTTGTTTGTTACTTCTTAGTCATAAGGGAAGATGATTATAAGAAGGGCCTTTGAGCTTTGCATTGGCTACGGACGCCCTCTGTAACAAACTCTGTTTACAGTAGCTTTGTTATACAACAAATTTTTATGCTGCAAAAATTAGCTTATTTTTTTGTACTTCTGGACAGGCACGTTGTGTGCTCAAGGGCTTCAATATCAACCCCTTTTCTTTAGTATTCACATTTAATTGCATCTTGCATGCACCTGACTTGTTTACTGGTATAAAGGCTTTATTTGTTTAGTTTTTGTTCCACCTTCAGGGCACAGTTTGCATTTAGCTCATAATAGTATTTTCATAGCAGTAGTAGTAGGCATTTTTATTTACTCTGAAATTCCTTTCTTGAAGTAGAAATGAGGACTATTGCTACAATATCTTTGCGTTTGACTTTCTCTAGGTGTTAGTTTTAATTTTTTTTGTTTTTTATTTTCCTGTCAGTAGTTTGTGTTTACTGTAAGATGGATGCTCGTGGTTAGGCAGAATGTTTCCCCCCCCCAAGGGTTTTTCAACAGTGTTTGCTGTCATCTTACTATGTTCCCTGTTCTTGTAAATCTAGCTCTCATATTAAGGTAGCCGTAGATCTGAGAGCTCAAGTGGAAAGTATTGTATGTCTGTACAGTATTGAGAAACTTTCACATTGGCATATCAAACTCAGCGAGTCTCTCAGGTTTCCAGTGTTCTGTTATTTTGCTGTTTGTAGTATTAGTCCTAAATATCACTGTTAAAGACCTCCCTGTCTCTACTTGCAAAACATTAGTATTCATGCCTACAAGTGAATCGCTCGCTTTATTTACTGGATGCATATATTTGGTTAATTTCTTGAATTTAGCAGCTTGACTATCAGCGACGGGCAGAAAGAAACTTGGGTTTACCATGCAAACTGTAAGAAGGTGCTTAATTAGGCAAGCAGATGAAGTGATAGTGTTCAGTGTTTTCCATATAGCTAGTTGAATGATAATTGTAAGAAACCACAGATTGGGATAAGAGGGGAGCAATTATAATAAACTCTACTGAAAAACTTATGAGCTTTTGTGTTTATTTGTCAAACTGTTCACACATTTACTTTGCATCAAGAATGTAAGACATTTACATAAGACTTTAGTTTTAATTGTTTATTTTTTTTAAATGTGCTTTACCACCTCTTCAAACGTTTTGTTTTAAAGTAGTATCTTATGCTCGCCATATTTTGTTTGCTGTACTTTTTAAATATTACAACTAAAATATTTAACATTTTCTGGTTCAATATAAGTTTTCACAAACAAAAACTGGTGGTGATGTAATGTGCTGATTGGATGAGCACATGCTTCTAATCAATTTAGTAAGTTGTCTACACACCTAATGAAAATTCTGCCTCTTTTGTTAAAATTTGTTCCTTAGTGGGGAAAAAAAGCTACTGATGATTTTTTTTACTTTGTCAGTAGTATTAAATAATTACAGACCCCTTATGAACTGTTGAAGACCTGTGATATATCTTTTTGTTTTTTACTTGCCTGAGTGTGGGGTTAAAAGAAAACAACGTCCTTGTAATAGTCCATCAGTAAGACACAAGGAACAATATGTGTGTTTCTGCTGTTCCTCTTATAGAAAGATAGTCAGGAAAATCTTATTAGAAGCTTAACCGCTATAAATATTATGCTACATTTAGTACAGATTAGTGGAGTTTTTCCATAATGTGGGAGGCCACAGTGAAGAGCTGACTTGTAAAGAATCCCACAGTTAACCAAAATTCTTCACAAAAGAGTAAAATTCCACAGAAATTACAATAGCTTAGGTGTGCTAACATTGTGGCAAAGCGCTGCCAACAGCACTGTCAGATTTGTGGTATTTTGTTGAATTGGGCCAGCTTTGAAGACTAAAACAAAAATGGCCCTTTGAATGTCAATTTGCTGGCAAGCTTTAATGATTTTTTTTTCACAGCTGCCCTTCATGTCTTCAGTCTTGTTAACAGACAACTTTGAGGTGCTTTGGCAGAAGCTTCAGAAAACGGTACCGCTTCTTTAAATTTGGACGCACTGTTTTTTGTTGTTGTTTTTTTTATTCAATAACGTACCTTTTATGTGACTTCTTTTCTGAACTTTTTAGCGTATTTAGCACACAAAGGGCCGGTTTCCCGGATAGGAATGAGATTAAACCAGGACTAGACCTTTGCTAATTTAGGACATTTAAGATTTTTTTTTAAACGTGTCTCACAAAAATGCCTCATCTGTGAGCATTTTAAGACCAAACAATGGCAATAATGTATTTTAAGATATCTCAGTGCAATCTTTTTCCAGTTTAGACAGCTCTTAACATTTATTTTAATCTAGGACTAGTCTTAAACCCTGTTCGGGAAACTGCCCCAAAGTGTCATATGACATAATCTTTTTGCGGCGTTCTTTTAATTTCGCAACCGCTCTCCTCTATTTACATATTTCTAATATTCTGTGTAGACACTAGATGTCAGTAAAGCACAGTAATACTACCACGCCAACTCTGCCTAACCTGGTTTTGATTAAGATGTGAAAGTTATCTTACTTTTTTCTTTTAGCTTTCCCTCTGTTTACATACGAGTCTGCTAACAGGAGCCCTTAGGCGTTGCCAAATGGTTCCTATATAGACGATGTTCTGCTATACATTGCAGAGACAGATTGTGAATTGAAGTGCTCTGTTTACATTTCTAAACTCTGAAATAAGAACATACATTCTGGAGGCCAGAAAAAGACGTAGATTCAATGCAGATGTAGATGCCTTTGTGTCCATATGGTCTTATATGTACATGTGTGTGGAAGAAAAAAATGGCTCCACCGCATCCATTAGTTTTAATGGTGCACAAATCCAGGGGTGATTCTTGTTGGTTCTCGTATATACCATTGCACATTGCTTCCAGATGGAGAAGAATCTGTCATTTATTTCTTGGTCCTTGTTTCATTGTTAAAACATGCAGAGTGACAGCTGTTCTCACCAGTGAGGAAGATCATATTTAATATAGGGGCGTATATGTGGTTTCTTCCTTTGAAAACAAATATGTATCATAATAGCTTGAGAGATGTGGCTGTTTGTATTCATTATACCACGGACTTCAGATCTATGGCATCTGCACTGTATTATATGTAAACTGCCTGGTTCTCTCAAAAGTCTAAAATGATTTTGATCTTTTGTTAAATAGTCCCACATTTTCTCCATTTTCACCTCTTGCAACTAAGACAGAACTTTAAATCACGAGGTTGCATCTGTAATAAATCTCTTTTTTCAGTATTTTTTTTAAAATGAGAATTATCAAATAAAAAATGCTTAAGATGGTTTGCAGATCTTAGCTTGCTGATTTAACTGGTCTACTAGTCTGACAAGTGTCCAAACCCCCTCCATAATTAGCAAACCATCTGTGTTATCAATTTAGTGTAGTTAGTTTCATATTTGTACATATTTGTGTATTCATATTTGATATGCAAATTTCTAAGACCTCGAAATTATCAACATGATCAAAACTTTCTGAAAAACTGTTGCACAATCTATTACATGCGACGCTTTGAATTTTGACCTTTTAAAATTGCACTAAATTGTGTATTTTTGCTCTGTTTAAGCCTTTAAATAAAATTTGAGGTTTAGTTTTAGCTTCATAATCACCTTTATCTTACTATACAGTATGGGCCATGAAAAGCCCAGTGCGTTAAATATATTAACAACTTAATAAAACTCAAAAAACAGATTTTAAGATTTTACAGATATTTTTCTAATGGTTTGATAAACACCCCAATTTATTTAACAGGGTGTCATTATATAAATACAAATAAAAAAAGATAACTTAATTCCCTGTGTATTCTGAGAATAATGCTGACCTTGACCCACCTGCTACAAACTAAAGCCTTCCAGCAATAAAAACACAAAACACCCAGTTCGCCCTGTTACGGTATTCGCCTCCCCAATGGTCACTGAGTTATGAGTCAATTGTGCTCCTGTGTAGTCAGAGCTAACGCATTCCATACCACAGCAGTCCAGTAATGCTACAGTACACACTAGATAGATAGATATCTGATGCTGTGATTTGGTTGCATTCTTCATGCAGCTGGTTTCCCTGAATAACAAAAACTAGGACTACAATATGATTAAAGACGGGCTAAACATTAACTGTTTTCAAACAGGTTACCAAACACTTCTGTATTTAGATGGTCATGCAAAAATGTTTTCATACTGTAAACTCAGTTGCTGACCCGAAATTGCTGTGGGGTCACAAAACAGAGACAGCATTGAACAGATATAGAAGAAAGCATAATACAGATGAAAAATTATATACCGCTGCTTACAGCCACTTATTATTGAATTCCACATTTTGAGGGAAAAATATGCCATCTTTCAAAAGGGGTCAGTAAGATTGTTTTGGAGAAAAAAACAAAAAAGAATAAAATACTTTTCTACATTTTCACACATTTGACTTGTATCACGGTTTCTACAAAATATGAATCTGCAACACTGATAGTAGTGCATGTTTCTTGAACAGCAAATCATATTAAAATGATTTCCGAAAAATCATGTGACATTAGACTGGAGTAATGGCTGCTGGAAATTATGCTTTGCCATCACACATTGTAAAAAATCCAATTAACAAAATGTTGGAAGGGCAAAAATATTTTAGTTGAGAAGACATATATTATATTAGGCTATTATATTTAGGCTGTACAAATATATTTAAAAAACATTAAATTAATGGTTATTTTCAAATCCAGTCAGTACTAGAGTAGCTAAATTTTGATTTAACTAATAAAAACTAATTCAGCCAAAAACAAGATCCATTTTGCACGTGCATGCGTCTGTGTGAGTTCGCGGGAGAAACAGCGCCGCCATCTTGTCAAGTTCATGCCTCAGGTAAGTCCCACTAATTAAATGTTATTTTTAGACTAACATTTTCGATTTTTTTTTTGGTGAACATTTAGAAAGTGTTTTATGGGTTGTATATCTGAAGAAACGCAAGTATAGAAAAGTGTAACATATAAAGTTAATGTGTCAGGTAACAACGTTAAGTTAAATAACGTTAAATGAGTTAAATGTTTACACCTTTTTTTTGCAAAACGTATATATTCATGCACAAGTGTACGTGTATAAAAAGCATTGGAAGGTATGATATCCTTGGTATTAAGGTATTAATCCATAAAACACGTCAAAAGCAGTGCTACTATACTGAATTTGTTTTATGTTTGTTTGTTTTTTTCGTCACGAATGATTAGCCACTCCGTTCAGCTACCTGAATCATTATCCAATCACTTTCATTCGCCTCCGCTTTCAATAAGCTCGTCTACTTCCCCTCCACATCTAGCTACGCATCCCTCCACCTACCCTACTCCACCTTCTTTCGCACCTTCCATCAGGGGGGCAAGCGGGGTCTGATCCTGACGCCGAGCTCTGCGCTCGCTAGGGTTCTAACCAGCAGGGCCGTGTAAATACGTTTAACAGTGCGGGTGCTCATAGTTATAAAAGGGGGCAAATAGTGGATTGAATAACAGCAATTCACATTAACGTCAAGTCTGATACGTTACCCTTATTCTTAACGGCAATATCAACAGGTCACTCCCCTACACATCTCTCTCCATGACGGTAACTGTACACTTTATATAAAAGGGCTGCAAATGAACCAAACCCCCCCCAATCAAACTTGAACATAAACACACATAATATCACTAATACAAAAACGCAACTGTCTTGCTTAAATGACACAAAAAGTAAACTCCAAAGAAATACCCATGATGCACCGGGTGCAGAAGTCCATACCAGCTCACAAGCGCTCTGCCCTCACAAGCGAGCATTGGTTAATGGCAGTCATGTGACTGATGTGAGCCAGATCCGTTTATTTAGAAAAATTGAGATTAATAGTTACATTTTATTGTTGTGGGGCAAAGACAGGGCTCCATACACACATACACATTTTAAAAAAAGGGCACTTGAGGCATCCAGGAGGAAAGGGGTGGGTGCCTGCTAACCAGTAGGGCTCAGAGTCCTCCAAGCTCCAGGCTCGCCTCCTAGAAAACACGCCAAACATGCTTAATTATTTATGAGGAAGTGCAAACTCGTGAAACAGTGACTACATTTACATGTGCATGAATAATGCAATTATTTCCGATAATCAGAGTAAGGACTTAATCATGATAATTATGATGTTTACATGTCAAGAGCAAGTTTTTCACTCCCGTTTACATGCTATTTTCATATTCTTATTATTCGCTAAGATTTTTGGTTAATTTTCTACTGCCATAATCACATACCACACTGCATAGGGCAAATTATGGACTCAGAAAGAGCGCATGCGTTACCTAACTACTATCCGCTGTTTACATTTATTTTACATCTAATGAAAAACACTTTTATGTTTATATTCCATGCTGTTTCAGCACCAATGTAATGGTAATTCGTTGCTGCTGTCGAGTTCTACTCACTGTTTCTGGTGAAGAGTGAAGGCAGCGAGCCGTGTTTCTGAGTTTCCCCAGAAATGCGATGCTTTCTTATCCCCAAACGTTTCTAATCTGCATACTATTACAGGTGTGTGTCACGTCATTCATGTAAAAGTAAGTACCATAAATGTGTCCGGAGGGCTGATGTGACGCCGCAGGCTCAGGCGACCGAGGCAGTAAAGACATTTATCATGTCTTTTCAGTTAATTTTTGCTCCTGTTCAAGAAGCAAAGGCAGAAAATCACATTTTGTTGATATTGCACACAAATAGAAGTAGACCCTTTACACTTCCCAATAATGCATGTTACCTTTATCAGAAAAATGTCAACGAAGGCTATTTTGTTTCCACTGAAAGAATAAAAGTGATTGCGCTGGTGCCTCCGTGTCCTGGAGAGAGCTTCCAGTCTCTCAACACATGTGAATATGATAGCCTAGCGTACTTTTATTATAGTGAGGTTTAATGTTAAAGCATTTTTAGATGCTTGAATTATTTTAGTATGTAGGCTACATTGTTTTTTATTTTAGGCATGTTGTGATGATTTGAAAAGGCATCAGCTCCCTTTCTGCTTCTGGCTGCTTGGTCGTTTCATTTAAAAAACAAAAACATATAGACTATTTAACAAACAAAAATGTTCCAAACGTTTTTCTAAATTGACTTACAAGAAAAACGAAACGAAAAATAATAATTTTACACACAAAACTAAACTATTTTAATAGCCAAAACTGTAGTAAAGACTGGTCAGAGCAGCAATACTATGATTAAGGTGTTTACATGTCTGAATATTCCGATTAAATCGGCGTAGGCCACCTATGTTCCCAGCTAACACACGATGTAACAGTTACATAACATATTTGTCATTTTTGGTCATTTCATGACTTACCAATTGGCAACGTAACCACAACGTCATATGCACGTAATTCCAATACCATCCTATTACCAATTCACACCATCGTCTGTACATCCTCCTTACGTAATAAGATAACCAAGAACGTCCCAGATTCGTACTCTTGTCATAATATATTAGTAATTTCATGACTTACTGGCAACGTAACTACGACGTCGTATGCACGTAATTTCATTAACATCATTTACACGTTTCTTTATATGCTCTCTGATTACCAGATATACTATTTAAAATGTGTAAACTTCGGACACACGATTGAACATTCTTTAAAGATGTGTTTATTTTCACCAGTCAGATAAGGACAGCGTGCACCTCCACAGCTGATCACCGTGCATTTTAATATTGACAAAAGGAAAAACATTTTTTTGAGTTGTGAATCTTGTATTTCGTAACGATTTATGAAAGTAAAATAATGGCACAGACTGGCACATCATCTCATCTGCCGCAAAGAACAGCGCGTTTGACTGAGGCACAATTTTACTTCAAGTTCAAGTGTCTAATAGAAGAATTAGCTTTTCTGGGCTGAGTCTTACAATTTATAATAAATAAATAAGATTAATATATGTATAAAACAAAGTTTTTGAACTCTTGAAAGATGCTAAAACCCTTTTAATATAATTGTTTTTTTTTGTTTTTTCTTAAAGTAACCGTTAGCCAGCCCACTGTTGTCTGTGAGTTACCATGACAACCGCGGAGTGGATAGAAGACGTTAGCAGATGGCCAAACATACAGTGGCCAGATATATAAACGTATTTGGTTGAGAAACCGAGCGTGTACACCCGAGAGAAATTACGAGCATATAAATCACTGGATGCTTATGAATACGTTGTCTG
>JAUMHR010000043.1:8751148-8762510 GCA_032361145.1 Enteromius fasciolatus
CTCCCATCCAGGTACTGACCAGGCTCAGCCCTGCTTAGCTTCAGTGGGCAACCAGGCTTGGGCTGCAGGGTGATATGCGCTGGCCCACACAAATGGCAGTCAACTCCAGAAGTTTTACCTCCTTAACTGATGTAAATAATGATAGCCACGGCTGTCCATAGAACAACTTTTGACTCAACTGTTCAATTACTTATGGTGCAATTGTGATGAGAATAACCTCAAATTAAAGCTCAGTGTATCCACTTGAAGCACACATTCATTATATAACTGTAACTTGAATATGTTTTGGTCAGCAGCTAAAATAATAAAAAATTGTGCCTGCGTTCAAATATATATGAACCTATGTAAATGTATATGATTATAACGTAAAGTTACTTTGACCTTTTTTTTTAAAGCTGCATTGGATAAAAGTATGCAACAAAGCTGTTTCTGCAGCAGCTCTAAGAAAATGTAAATGTAAAAAAAAATTCTAATTCATTGCTGGCCTTCATATGAGCCTTGTAATATTTTAAGGACTTATGAGAAGACAGAGAGAAAGAAAGTACATGTCCTGCAACTATATACACTGATGCATATCTAAATAATTCTACTTTATGAAGTCATCTCTTTTGTCTTAATGGGGACATTTGACTACTGACAAATATGCTGGGGACATACACAGTCATATTTTATATATAAAAGTGGAGCAGTGGAGCACAAAGCACAAGGTTTGTACATAATTCAGATTATCTTTCCATAGATGAGTGAGTAAAACTGCGTATAACACCATATGGTTTTCCATATTAGTAATCCAAAAGACTGCCATCTTTTAATTGCACAATGAATCTTCACAACCATAATATTATGAATATTAAACACACAAGTCTGATAAATGAAGTCAGGCCAAATGAATGCTTAATAGATATTGCATTATTTAAGAGGAGGAGAAACGCACATGGTGGTTTGGACTGGTTTTACAGTATGGGGATTTAAAGCGTTCAGTCCAGTTGACTTGGAAGAAGCAGGATAGTTATGCCATGTGGACAGCAGATGAATGGGCATGTAGGAGGGAATCAGACCTGGCCTGAGCCAGTAAATGTGCCTGGACAGCTGTGTAGGTGTAGACAGAAACTTACTCGACAAGTTTTTACACCTACTCACCAATACCAGTACAGTCTCATTCCGAACTTTATTTTTTTTAAGTGTACGGCACATAGTCACACAGCAGGGATAATTTTTTGCTTAATATGATATCCAGTGTCTACAGAGTAAAAGCCTGTTCTCACCAAGCATGATAATTATAAAGTTAAAGGACAGCAGCTCCACACCACAACTATAACGATAAAGTCACAGAGAAACAATATTGTTGGAATTATTTGAAGAGTGATTTTATTGAGCTGATGAACGACACAAATATTGACAGCCAATCAAAATTCATCCTGCTATGACGACCTGGAGAATTTAAAGCAGCAAATGCACGTGCGCTTAGAAAAACAGACAGATATCGTTCGTTGGTCTGGACGCAAATATCGTTATCTTCATCCACCTTTTTCTTGATGTAAAAATGGGCATTTGGCATTTGTAAATTCTATGGGTGTAGCTTTCGGTTTCATCCGAGTCCAGGTATTTTTAGCTCTACAAAACAGTTCGTTTTACAGCTTGATACTGAAATTTGGTATGTCTTATCATGTTATTTCAATGTAGTATTTTAATTATGAACACACTGGTTTATAGTGCGAACAGTTTTACTGTACGCAGTTAAATTCTCCTCGTTGTTTACCTAGCGTTTAACAAACCGGAAGCCTCACCCGTAGACTTACTTAAGCGTTGAAGAAGAAAATGTAGTTATCTTTATAGTTATCATGCTTGGTGCGAACGGGCCTTTTAATATTCTTGCTCCTGCAGCCATTTCCAACTGTAGCCAAGTGTGTGTGTTTCCTCAGTAAGTTATAATAAAAGGGCTGAAGTTCCATGCATATAATCACTATCTCTTTTTGAGGAGAGTCGACCTCTGTTCCCACAGCAACTACAATGCTGTTCATGCACTGCAGACAGTGTTACTATGGAAACCGCATTGAGATCATCAGGATTTACCAAAGAATTGAAAGCAATTAAAACAGAGTCAAAAACAGGGGTAAAAAGGTAAGAGATAAAGATATAAAAGATCAAATTAGCTTCATGTGCTTGCTCTGTCTGCTCGCTTTGAAGTCTGATCCTGTTTTGGCAGGCATCATGGGTAGGTCTAATACTCCCGATATCATTTCATGTAAGCCAGCCAAACCATAGGCCTGCACCATCTTTCAAAGTGACACCAAGGTATGCAAGACTAATAAAAAAGAAAGTTAAGCATTTGCCTTAAAATTGTACTAAACAAAAATTTGTAAAACTTATACACAAAAATATTTTTTTCCTCTACTAATTATATGATAAATATGAAACGGTCCACGTATTAACATTTTCGGTATCTGATCTTATTTAATGTATGTTTAAATAAATCTGTTATGAAAAAAGTTACGACAGGCATGTTGTAAATATCTTTCAACAACAAATAGTCTAGAAATTAGAATTTGAAAACTGGATTATGTGCAATTTACATGATTACATACATTTTTTTTAAGATTTCAAATTTGATTTTTATATTTAAAAATATAACGTTTCCCCCTGCAGTACCAAAACCTGTGACGTCAAACAAAGGTTCATACCAAACAGTGGTTTTTGTGTATCGTTACACCCCTAACAAATACAGTAAATTATTATTTTTATAAATATAAAAGATTTAACAGTACTGTGCTGTGTTAGTGTGGGTGTGGTTACGGTATGATTATTCACATTTCTGATGATTTGGTTGAGAGAACAATTTCCTCTGTGTAATTTCAATTGTTTACATTCATTTTCTAGCAGACGTTCTTCTTTGCACAAGTTTACATTTTGGTAATGATTCTGCCACAAAAGTACACCTAGAGGCCTTCAGTGTGTCAACAGTAATCAGCCACGCACAATTAAACGCCTTCATCAAAACATTTCCACCCTCGAAAGCCACTTCCCTCATAAAAGCTGCTGCTTTCAACCAATTTTCTGCTCATCCGACTCAGAGCATTTTTTCTTGCAAACCGCACTTTTATTAGAGAAAATAGATCTGAAATATCAGCCTTTTTAAAATACACTATTCAGGACTTTCGTAGTTGCATAATGAGACTGTGTTGAGTTATATTTGTCTAAAGGACATTTAGTTCTTCATTTTCATAATGCGTTTTAAGTGGATGTATGACTAATTTGTATTGATCAAAGGATGGGAGGTATCATTGCCTTTGTGACATCCTGCCCATTACAGTGTTTCCATTAATTAGTTCCCCCCATCCCACTTCAGTCTGGGTAACTCTAGCACCAGATGGTGCTCTGCTTTACTGATAGGAGCTTGGCCCTCCCACTGGATGACTGATGAAAAAGAAAGATCCAATCACAGCAGACTTGTCGAACTCCCTGTTGGCACCAAGAGAGAAACAGCACAAGCCTCTTCTCCACAGAGAGATCACCAACGACACAAGCTTAATGAAAGTAGCAGGAAAACTGTTCAGGCAACAGTGCTTTCTAGTGTTTACTCCAAAAGATAATATTTTTGACTTATTTTATAATCCCTTTTTTGCATGGCTGTCACTGCCACAAAATGACTGTTTTGACTTTATAGTTTCTGGTCAGGTCCAAGCCCGAGTCACTGAGGTCCTGAAGCTCCATTCAGAGTTTGTGTCTACAAGCAGAGTTGAATAGATTTGTGATCTTAGTAACCAGTTAGAACTACTTGAGTCTGCTGCAATTCACAGAGTGCTGCATGCAATCATCAGGATTTTATTGTTTTGTATAATTGGTTTCATATAGGCACAGCTAGTCGGATTGTGGAGTCAATAGTATAACAAATATCTTAGAACAATCCATCTCTAGAGAAGATGGTGACCATTTATTTTGTTTACTGTAAGATGAAACGGTTCTAGGGGAATCACAATCTACACAGACACTAAATAAGATCGCAATAAGACTAAAAGGGTGCACTTTGTTAATTTGTTAATATTGATTTCTCACAATTCTGACATTATTTCTTGCTATTCTGAGTTTATATTTTTCTTGAAGTTCTCAAAATAAACATTAAATTGCGATATACAATGTCATAAGTTGGAGAAAAAAGTCAAGATTTTAAATTGCAGTTGCGAGAAAGAAAATCAGAATTGCAAGATAAAAAGCCGCAATCGCTTTTTAAACATGTTTTATTCTGTGGCAGAAACAAGCTATCATATTTATCAGCTAATCTGTGTCAGACAGAAATATAATATTGCTGCATCCTTATAAATACAAAAACAAACTCATTAAAATGAAACAAATCAAATACAATAGGAATAAAACTAGTTTAGACATGAGAGGTTTCCACTGTTGAAATGACCATCCTACATTTGGCTAGGAAATCATGCGTACTGTATCGCCTTTTTGAAAGGTCGGTCATTTCTCCTGATTGGCCTATCCCCCGCTTGCACGCATAGCCAGGGTTCTTCTTGTTCTTCATCACAGGAGGCTTGCCATTAAAATCCCTGGGTGCAGGCCTAGCACCATCTGAGCAATCAGGGCTAACCGCTAATGATAATGAGCAGGCGACAGGGTCTCGCTCCTGAGGCGAGTCTGGGCCTCAAAGAGAAGTGGGACCACGGGTGACATCTGAGCCCTGCCAATTAGCAGCAAGACCAAAACGCTCAGTTCAGCTCACTCAAAATGAAAGTAGGCAGGCTCTAAAACAGTAATTCTCTGGCAGCACGTTGTTGAAATTGACACATATGTGAGAAGAGGCTGTGACAGACAAAAACAGAGATGGAGGAATAGAAGATATTTCCTGTCCTGAGTAACATTTGACATTTTTATAATAATCAATAATTGAATAACGATCTCTTTACGCATTAGGAAATGTGATTCCATATCGATTGGCACCAGGATACAACACAAAACAGCTGAATCAAACTTATGGTTTTTATAATGAGGAATGCTTTACCCAAAACAATTCTGAGATGCCCTCAGCCCTTATTACATGTGACAACTAAGACAGAGAGATTGGGTCAGAGGCTGAGAGCTGGGAAGAGACACCGAGCCAAGGTCAGGGTCCTCAAGCCTCTTTGAAAGCACAGATTTGATGGAGACAGTACTTTCCCGCCACCAAATATTCTCTGCAGAGATAGACTCATCACACACACACAAGGCTTGAGAACTGCTGGGCATTTGACATTTTCACCATGAAAAAAAGAGCAACAGCAAAAGATCTGAAGCTGTGACCCATCACACTGAACGGAGGCCATGTGTTTAAAATCCTGCTCCAGGGGAACTCGTGTCTGTTACTGAACAATGTTTTCCAGCCACTGAATATTACTCAGGCTGTAATGCATGACTCACTGATACTGCAAATTGAACTCAGAAACTGAACTTAATAAAGAATAGACACAGGTAATGTGGACAGTAGACACACTCATATTTCACCATCATAAGGAATAAAAGTATTTTTTCTGTCCTCTGTTAAAAGCAATTTGTACTGTATCATTTCTATAATTTAAATTTATTCCATGTTGCATTTTACTCTGTAAGTGTTTACCATTTTTAAATAAATTGTTTAAAAATAGAATGAGATTTTGTGAAAAGAAATAAAACAAACAAATAATATCAAATCATACAGAATTTAAAGCAACGTTTTCCCTGTAGAGGGTACAAAAAAAGAATAAAACATGAAATTGCTGATAAATTCTGCAAATAATCATAAAGAATTGGCAAGCAGGGCAAAAATAAATGCTCCAATAAAGCATTTATTACATATTCAGTAATCTTTTATATTTGTATTTATTTATTTTACAGTTATAACAAACATCAGTCTTTTGCTTACGTTTAGTGATAAGGTGTAGATCAGGCAAAAAGGGAATATAGCATAATTTGAAATGCATAGCCTACCTAAAAAAAATTAAAAAAATAAAAATACCGTGAGTTCAAACGTTAGACATTAATGTTCTTGGGTGAATTTACAACATGTACAACAGCTTTTCATTTTCATTTTTTTTCTTTTCATCTTCCGGATATTGCTTTTTTTTCTCTCGATGCAGCGAGCGTGCTTCCTGTTTCCTTCCCGTCCTGCTTTTGATGGCGGAATGATTACGGATCATTAATTTTGCCTTTCGCAAAAGATGGCTCGATGTTCTCACGAAATGATATCATAACGTCACTGACGTAGACGACGATAATAAATAATGAATTCGCTCGCTTATCACGTGGAGGCAGCGTCTGAATAATTTAACCCCTACGTTACTACACGAGCGTACGTCCCTTTTTGCAGCATCAGTGAAGTATCCCTCCCTACGGCGACCTTAATCCCTACAATGATGATTTTCTCGCCTTCAGTGCTGCGGTAAGTTACGATAGATCACTGGTAGTGTTTATGATGAGAATTATATGATACGCAAACGGAAATGCCTCCTGCTTGCGATCCACCTGCCTTTGGACTACGCCACCGTGTCGCGCTGCTGTGAGCCGCAGCACCGCACATCAGCATCGGCACAGCTGGACAGCGGCAGCCTGGAAGGTAAGTGTTGACCTGGGTCAGGATGTACCTTAGACCTCATTAGACTCAATCAGCCCAAATCACCATCATATATGAACTCATTAGTTTCCAGGCACAAAGAATCTGTATTAAAATAATTGTTGGCATTATGACGACTAAATGTATCTGTGCAACTCTCTTGGGATAACAACGATATGTTATTGTAATGAACTTTATTGGAAGCAGATGTTGACTCGTCAGTGATTGTATTTAAACCACTGCATGATGTTTAAAAAAGAAACGAAGAACGAGAAGAAAAGAAACATTTTGTTGTAGTATCAGCTGGCTGTGTTTCACGGGAGGGGCAGTGCGTGATCGCTATCAAGTGAATGTCTACATTGCAATAACATGCTTTTTATGCAATAGAAAGGCTATCTACATTATTAATGACCGTGGTTTTTAGATAAGCAATGTTTTTTTTTTTACACCGCCTGTGAATGTGTCTGTAGCGGAGCTCTAGGCAGTGAAACGAGGTTAATCTCCAATGACATGATGGCAGTTACTCATGGATGCTGCTTTGTTTATAATCGGCCGCGTAAAATATAGCGGCGCTGACCATGGTGCTGAAACATACACGTACAATATCAACCTGTTTTTAGTATATTACATTATTTCTCACAAAAATAGTTGGTCAGGAGATCTTTATACTGTTTGATCGAAAGAGATGTTATCTATTTTAATTCTTTGGTAGGAATGAGTTGTATAGGGACTGAGGTTTGCCACCTCCTTAGAAGTGGTTGCTTGTAAATGGTCTTTAAACCGTTAAATAGTATTGGAAATTATTGCTATTCCTGGTGTCCCATTATATTAAGTTATTAGATCTCTGCTGTTTTATTGAATAACCAATCTTTATGTATTTGTTGGTCCTATTGATTGTGTTTTATATTGAGCTTATTTATTCAGATTTATTGAGCTGCGCTGTCCGCTCATGTTTTTATTACACTGCAACCCACCGTATTTTTTATGTACTGTGTTATACTGAATCATTTTCTTTTGCACAAGGCAGAAGATAATGTTAGCAGTTACAAGTACTAATACTATTACTAAAATGTAACATTAAACACAGCAACGTGCATAACCGATCACAGAAATAATAAGAATAATTGTTTATTTCAGTAAAAGATAATCAAATGTTATACATCAAACAGGGACTTATAGGTAACTTCTTTATTTTTTTTTTTGTTGCACAACATGGAACTTACCTAAAGGTACTTCCAAAAAAAACAATAATTTGTACAGTGTTTTACAGCAAATTAAGCCTTTTTAATTACTGTAATGTATTTTTGTACTTTTTAAAGCACGAACATTTTTACATTGAAAAATCTCCAAATTAAATGGTCAATACAGATTCTCCAAAGAAAAAAAAAAATACTCTTAATTAACCAAGAGCTATTTGACATTACATTACATTTGTGAATGCTTTTTTTGTGCTGTGGCTCCTAAAAAGTCACATGTTTGTAATCTGTTTTTTTTTCTCTGACTCATGGGCATGACTTGCTTTTTTTCCTCAATGAGCCAGACTAGTGTAGGCTCCCATTAAGCTACCACTGCCATTGTGATGTCACTCGTACTGTTTGCGCACACGCTGTAATACAGTTAAAGGCTTTCTGTCAATTAGGACCACCTGCAGCACTGCATGGCTAATGATAGTGAGCATGACACATAATTCAGTGTGGACAGCTGAGCTCTATACATAAATAAATACCCGTCATTTTTAAAGTGGATTATTTATAGTGAAAAGAGCCCTGCAACAATTTAGGACTGATTTTGTATTATAAGAAAGTACATTGGTAATTTGCTTTTATTTAATCAGTTTTACTGTTGTAGATATCGTCCATTGCCTTAAAAGTGTTTGTTGTTAATTAATGACCTGTGATCAATTAAAGGAAAACTTCACCTACTCAGACCATCCAAAATGTAGAAATGTAGCATTACATTACTTACTCATCTCTGCAGTGAATGGCTGCCTTCAGAATGAGTGTCTTATAAAGTTAAACGCTGCGTGATTGTAAGAAATAAATCTATCATCAAGGTGTTTAATGATATAAAAGCGGCCTATCGCTTTATGTAATAAAAAGTAGTTTGAATCAGGAGAGAAATATGCAAACATCAAGCATAGCATTGACATAGCTAAACAAAGCTTTTTCCTTTACAAGACATTCATTAATGAACTGGAGTTGTGTGGATTACTTGTGCCATGTTTTTATGAGCGTTTGCTTCTCCAGATCTGTTCCGAAAAAGAAACAAACTCATCTACATTGTCGATGGCCTGTGGGTGAGCACTTTTTCAACAAATTAACATTTTTGGGTGAACTGTTCCTTCAAAGCCATATTGTTCCTATGGCAAACATTTAGCAACATCATGCGGCAAAAACGGTAGTTTTAGAGCACTGTAGTCAAATATTAGTTTGAACTGACTGTGCCCTGATACTTAGAGTTATGAATTGTAATAGGAGAGAGAGGGAGCAATAAATCCGATGGCCTGAAATGGTGTTAGTGTTCGTGCCAGGCAGATTCACTTCGCTCAGCAGCCAGTTTATGTAACAGTGCAGCGGCCTGGAGGAGGAGGAGGAGGAGGAGGAGGAGGGGAGAGTAGAACAGGGAAGGCTAGAAGAAGGGAGGAGTTGCACTATACCAAAGATCTGACTTGTGGATAAAGACAAGATTGATCAAAGATTTAAGTTTCTGCATTTAAACAGGCCTACTTTTTGCGCACATTTGGGTGACTTGAGAAGTGATTTTTTAGATGATGCTTGTATGTTTATTTATACCAAAAGAGAGATGCAGGAAGAAATTCAACAAAGCATTGCTTTACGTAAGTGGGTTATCTATCTGTCTATCGATTTATGTATCATCAATGCTTAGTGTTGGGTCAGTAAGATTCTTTTCAATGAAAAAGTCATATATTTTTTTTAATCCAACAAGGATGCATTTTTAACACTGATAACACTGACATGGTGTTTCTTGAGCACCAAATCAGCATATTAAAATGACTTCTGAAGTTTCATTTGACACATTTGTTTCACAAAGTATTTTTTACTGTAGTTTGAACAAATTATTAAGTGAGCATGAATTGAGTCGAATTTAATTGAATTGAATTAAGTGAGCATGAGACTTCTTTTAAAAATATGTATTAGAAAAAATCTTAAAATGTCTAAATCTTAAAAACCTAAAAACTTTTGAATGTATGTTATTATTTATATTATCAAATTTGTTGCTGATCCCTGTTCTAAACTCCAAAGAGCTGCATTAAATGAATTTGGCTTTATGTCGGATTTATATTATAAATTTGAAATAATATGTTCTGCACTCTTCCACCTGAATGTGCATAATTACATTTAAGATATGGCTGCAATTCCTGATGTCCTAATCCATGCAATTAAAAAAAAAACAGGAAATAAACAGTCTTGAAGGGAGCCTGTTGAACAGTCTCTGTTTTTTCATTTGCCAAGGTGTATATTGGCAAGACTGTACAATTAAAAAACCCATGCAGTCTGAATCCCTCTACATAATTTGAGCTGTGCAGTTCTGCCCACCATTTCTACTCACCACCTGCTGCAGCCGTAGCTCTGCTGTGTTTAGCTGTACTGTCAGGTTAAAGTATAAAGCTGTAGAATAGTCTCAGTTTCCCATTCTGAATGCAGATAGCAGCAGTTTTACACAAGGTGAAATGATGCAAGTGAGAAGGCTTTAATTGACTTGTAAATTAACCCTGTTATTAGCATGTGTAATTAAAGTGCAGAATTATGTAGTGTGAATGGAAGGTGAGTAGCTGAGGTGTCAGGTTCTCATCTGGAGCTGTGGGTTCAAATCTCACTGTCGTTATGTCTTAGCAGTAAAATAGAGGAAGGAGAGTTTCCTGAAGTTTTAAAGCTTGAAGGTTATGCTGTTTGTGTTTATCGTTTTATAGATATCATGCAAGTCAAAATCTAAATGATAAAACGGACCAGAAATTGAGCATTTGGTGTTGTAGGCAGCTATGTGTTTATGACAGATTGAATGTTGTATTTCTTATGATTGGACCATGTGGCAGTGTGTTAGAGCTAAATAAAAATGTCCTGAATTTTTTTAGCAGGATTAACAGATTAATTAATATCAATTAGAAACCGAACATAAATGGCAACATTTATTATATGTTAGGTTCTACAGCTTGATCAGTGAAGCCAAACAAATCTATGGTGTTTTTTATTCCTCATATGAGCAATATCTGGTTTGTAACGAATACTGTGTTTAGACGCACACTGGCAACAGTTCAATCAATCAGACCTCCTTGACAAAAGCTGTAAAAACGCCTACTCTCTTTTCCCAAACAATGATCTCACAGTGGAAATCAATTCTTCTCACATTGCCTGCAGATGGCCAAACACTTTCCATCACCTCCTCACTTACCAATCACACTGCAATTACCCTGTTATCCTGATTCCTAAATGATAGCCATGACTGATTTAGGTGAACTTGAAATCCACCTGGGGCTCCACCTGTTTGGTTTGCTTTATCTGGCTCTGTAATAAAATAATTTACTTGTTTCACGTGTATATTAGCTTGTACTGTAACATGAATAGCACAGTCAACTCTGTATATGCTTTTTACCACCTGGTCTCATGGCGTAAACGTACCTTGGTGCACTTTTTTAGCGAGACACATAATACTTACCATTAAGTACATATCGCTGCAGTTTCAAAGAAAAAAGGCCAGGGCCCTGACTTAAACCCAATTGAGCATCTCTGGAGAGACCTAAAAATGGCTGTCCACCAATGTTTACCATCCAACCTG
>JAUMHR010000043.1:8763168-8783078 GCA_032361145.1 Enteromius fasciolatus
CATCTACACATAAAGCATATACACGAGCCCAAATAAACCAGTTATCAAATAAGCATGTCCTCTCCTGTGTCCAAAACTCCTGAAACATTGGTGTCTATTTTAGAGCAATCAGTGCATTTTTTTATTTGCATGTATTTATGAAAGCAATCAAATCATATGTAACCTTCTTTGTAATCATTAATATTTATTTAATAATAATATTGTTTATTCACTCTTTATTCTCTCACTCAGTAACTGTAACAGATTACAGTCACATTTATTTTGTAATTAAATGATGTGCATCTGTTGCATGTAACTAGTTTGGGGTTTGTCACTCCCATAACAGTTTGTCACAAATAACAATGATTTGTCCAAAACAAGCTCATTTTATTTGAATAAAATCTAAACATATAAAAGTGAGTCCCATTTAAAGAGCATTAGAGTATCTGGGAGAAGGTAAGAGACTTGTCTAAAATATAATGTTCTTAACCACTGACACTAAATTTATAAGCCTTTCTATTTTTTATTTTTATTTGCCTTGTACTATGATGTTCTGCTCAAATATATTTTGTGTTGTATACCAATTGCATACATGTGGAAAATATTATATATCGGTAGAGCTGTGTATGTCGGTTCTTTATGGCTTCACCTTTTCACTTTGAATTAAACCAATGCTCTGTGTTACACCTCGGGCCATTGTTTATACGTATGTGTGTCAGAAGGTCAGTGGGAAGGTTTGAATATATACTCTGTTAGCAGCCTGAAGAGACAAAGAGCATCAGTGTAATATGACAGGTTCAGATATGATACTTGGTCATGTATGCTTTATATGTATCATTATACTGCACACTTCTGTGAAATGGCATATAAGCTTTAAATAACCTTTACTTTCACATTTGCGGCCCATGGGAGGACAACTTCTTAGTTTGTTTTTCTGGAAACCACAGTATAAATAATCTTGCACTTATCATACATCCATGTGACTGCTGTATGGTTGTAGACCTAGACAAATCATTATCTTGGTTAGCAGCCATGTGCTTTAGTCGCTTTGATGGACAGACTTCACTGCGATCTGTTGCTGTCGTTCTGCAGACAGTTAGACATGGGATGAAGGAGAGAGAGAGTATCATTACAGCTTGGAGAAGCCATCAAAATCCTTCAAAGTGACAGGATTGATGAGCTAAAAGGGAAGGAACTGGGCTAGTGGTGAAAGAGAAGAGGAAAGGACTATAAAATGAGGTGTAAAAAATGAGCTGGTGGAATGAAACGGGTTTGAGAAAGAAAAGATCAGAGGATGTCAGATAGGAAATAAAGCAGTTGAGAGCTGGAATGAGCAGGCTGGGTTTAGTTCTTTGTCTGTTCCTATTTGGCTGCACACCAGGACTCATCAGCACATTTTATTGCTGTTCAACATGGGTTTTGATGTAATCTTCAACTCCTTCCTATGAAGAGGCCCTCAAGATATCAAATTGGCAAACGCTTACAAAAAACATTGCATTTAGTACCATCTGCTGAAGCTTATTTAAAAAAAAAGAAACATTTATTTAAATAGCCCCTATTATTTTGGTTTTTAGGAGTCCCCAACAACAGGTTGACATGCATGCAAGGTTGTTGTCTTATAAAATCCATTTATTTTTACCTTATTTGCTCATCACTCCCTCGCTACTAAAGCGACACCTAGTGGCAAAGAATGAATTAGCATTTTTATTCAGACCAACAAGTGGACATGCAATATGCTAATGATTCTTTCAATTAATGGCTCTTTATTTTGAGAGACAATAACTTTATACATGTGTTCTTTCAGGTTTAAACTTTGCAGGATGTTTTCATTCACTTAGAGCTGTGTTACAGACCACATGAAAGGTAATTTTCAAAACGGGGCACTTTAATGATCTTTCTGAACTGATTTGTCAGGTGGACTGGAAATTAATAACTAATAAAACTTCACTTCATGAACTTCACATCATGAAAATGCATTTATATAAAAGTTATTTTGTTTGAATGATAGAATCAGATGATATGGCATAAATAGTTTATTGTTCTGTTTCTAAATCTAAGAACTGTGTTGAATTGAATGTGACATTTTATTAGCATATAGATGATTTATTTGATGATATCTCTGATGACAGTCTCATTTTGCCAGACAGATCCATCCATGAGGGAGTTCTTATCTGTTTTTTTGTGACTCGAATGGCAGCAAAATATTTGTTTACATGTTTGACATTGTACAAAGCATTCATTCATGTATTAGACAAAGCTAATGGGCCTTTCTTTCACAAGGATCAGTGATGGATAAAAAGGGCTTCTTGCCTCCTGCATTTAGTATTCAGTCAGGCGGATAAATGTAAATCTAGTGAATACAGCACATTTCCTCAAGGCCAGCATGAAGAGGCTTTTACTACACAGAAACGTTTGAGTAGTCAAAGCCTTTGATTTGCTTCAAAAAGTGAATTGAACAATAGTAAATGCATCTTTTTGGGAGAAATCACAGAATTGTTATATATGGTATGTGAGATAACAATAACAGAATATTTTCGAGGAATTAATCAGGTGAGAAATATATATTTTGTAAATGTAGGATTATTTTACTGCTACTGTAAAAAATATTGTATTATTAACTATCTGTATTATTATAATATTATAGTGTTATTATTTAATGAAATATCTGATATTAAATATACTGTATCAGATATGATATTATAGCTATATTTTTTATTATTAAAAATAAATATATATATTTGTTTATAAATGTACTTTAAATTTCAAATGATTGGGGTGGTAACATTTTCTTTACAAAAAAATTTCTTATGCCCACCAAGAAACTGGTAGTGTTGTAAAATGTTATTACATTTTAAAATAACAAACATTTGTGTATCTACATGTGTATATACTGTACAACGTGGCTCTAAGACATTATTTTACTCTTTGCTCTTCCACAAAATCCTTCTTTTTAATATGCTGATATGGTGCTAAAAAAATAATAAAAACAAAATTATATATATATATATATATATTAGGGCTGTCAAAAATGACGCGTTAATGACGTTAATTATTTTTTGTTGTTAATTACGTTAATTTTATTAACACATTTCACGCATGCGCAGTGTGACGAATTATTTGTCAGGAAAGTGGGGCAATTAATACCTTAATTAATTGCCCCATAATTAATACCTTAATCCACTGAAAATCATGATTAATTTGATTAAAAATTTTAATCATTTGACAGCCCTAATATATATATATATATATATATGTTTGTGTGTGTATGTATATACAATTAATCTTATTATCAGTGCTGATTAATTATTTTGTGAAACTGTTATATTGTGATATTTTCTTCTTCTTGTATTAAATTAATTAGTTAATTTAATGTTTGTATAATACAAAAGGTGTCTTTTCTGACAATTTCACCCATCCTTGTAGAAATGCATGAATAATGATAGATCACACTGTTCACACCACATCATCTCATTTTGTTCACAGCGTTGCTTCACCCTCACTGGTCATGTGGAAACCTGTGGTAATGATGCTCTTCTGAAGGACACTGAACATCTCAGCTGCTTTCTGTGCGATCTCCTATAGTACAAGACCAAACCCCAAAGCTTCTTCAGATCTTCTGAGAGTATCAGCCCCATTTCTTGCAGCCCTTGACCCACAACCAGGCTCCAAGATGAGCGGGCTGTTCGCCAAATTGGACCCACGACGGGTCCAATGGGGAGCCAACTGGTTTGCCTTCCAGTCCCGTGTCCTGCGCACAAAGCCGGTGGAGTCCATGCTGGAGAGCACGGGAGGTACTGGGGCTCACGGCACTAAACTCGCCCGCGTTCTCTCCACCGTGGACCTAGTGTCTCTGGGAGTGGGAAGCTGTGTCGGCACTGGCATGTATGTGGTGTCTGGACTGGTGGCTAAGGAAATGGCAGGGCCCGGGGTCATTGTGTCTTTCATCATCGCTGCTGTGGCCTCCATCCTGTCAGGTGAGAGCACCCCCCACTTCCTGTTTCAGTCAGTCAGACACAAAAGACAAAAACACAGATCTGTCATCTTACTGTAAACCTGCCCCCAGTGAAGCATCGCCTAGTTAGTGTTATTGTACTGTGGATAACAGCATTTTTAATTCACTGATCCTGAGTCAGGCTGTAGCTGAGTGAACACATGTATGTCTTTATGCCTCCTGACGTGTAGTGATGACGCACGCTGAACTGGCTCATTAGGTTTACAGGTTGAAACTGTGCACAGCATGCAGCACCCAAAATAGTGTTGGAGAGAAAATCCATTTAGTGTTCCCTGTGGATACCAACATAAAGAACCCAAAAATGAAAGGGATATTTTTTTCCTGTATGCAGCTGACCTTTCCACTCATGGAAACAGAAACAGAGTTCAGATAGCATTTGTCTTTAACATTCCATGTAGCTATTAGATATAGTGTCCTACACTAATATTGGCATCCATTTGAGTGCATGGCAATGATTGAAAACTTTGTTTTTTATCCTCTTTTAAGATGTTCATAAATATTTACCTATACATTTAAATAAAATAATTCCACCAAGTCTCACCAAGGCTGCATTCATTTAAAACAGTAATGTTGTGAAATATTATTTCAAACTAAACTAACTGTTTTTCATTATGTTATTTTTAAAAATGTAGTTTATTCCAATGAATTACTTCAGTCTTCACAGGATCCTTCAGAAATCATTCTGATATGCTTATTTTCTGCTCAAGAAACAACTATTACAATTATTCCTTATTCATATTACCTTCAATTTTGAAAACAGTTGTGATGCTTAAAATCTCTGTTGCAAATATTGGCACCCTTGGTAAATATGAGCAAAGGTGGCTATGAAAATAAATCTACATATAGAGCTTTCATTAAAAATCATTTCTAAGATTTCATTAAAGTTATGTTTTCTCTTGAATAAATGTTGGACACAGTTATTGGCACCCCTAGAAATTCTTACCTCTTAAGTATATTCCTATTCATACACCAGGGTGACTAGGAGTATGAAATTATCTAATCATGACTTCCTGTACAACAAAACTATAAACTATATGAGGAACACAAGGGCCAACTTCCCTTAATCATCCATCATAATAAGTAACACCAAAGAATTTTCTTCTGATGTTAAGAACAAGATTGTTGAGCTTCACAAAATAGAAATTGGCTGTAAGAAAAGAGCTCAAGCATTGAAAATCCATATTTCCAACATTAGGGCAATAATTAAGAGTTATTTCTCTTTATTATTTTCAATCAACTAAAGATGTTACAAATCTGTCCCAGTCTTCTGACCTGAACCACATAGAAAATGAGTGAGGTGAACTGAAGAGAGTAAGCAAACATGCAGCTGTGAATCTGAAGCATCTGGAGAGATTCTGTATCAGAATGGACTCTGCTCTCTTATAAAAAGTTCTCCAATCTCTTTAGGCATTATAGAAGAAAACTCAGAGCTGTTATGAATTAGTCCATCTTGCATAATATAAATGCTAATTACTTTAAATTACATTAAAATCTTTCAAATCCATTCACCATATTTTTTAAGAAGTTGACAGAATATCATTTTAAATCAAAATTAAATTAAAATGACCCGTTTACAGAAATTTCCTAATACACATGCCTGGTTTCTTTGTGATTAGGTCATCTGTTTCAAAGGGGGAAAAATATTTGTCTTCATAATATTTCAATAAAATGTAATAATTTTTTTTTCTGATGATGTTCATTGGATAATGTTACCCAATAGCCAAACATCAAAATCCATAACACCGTTTTTAAGTGAACTTTAATTAAATCTGATTCCAATTAATAAATTCAAGTGCCGTCATATATTTGTTCATTTTCCACTCAATAATATGTCACATTACATCAACTTGAAGCATATGTACTGCTTTATAGCACTAATGTCAGAGAATACATCGCGGAGTGAGAGTAGAAACCGATAATCCTTATCTTTTCCACAGAAGTGGGGTTTACAGGGATTCAGCGTGTAAAGAGGGATTTCCCTCCTGTTATCTGGTCCACTGGGATTCTATGAGTTTGACATTTAAGAATTGATCTGACACTCCAGAAAAAAAATTAAATCAATCATTCCACCTCAGCAACCAGTTAGAGAGTTGCATGCTTATATCGATAACCTCCAGGAGTGCAGGTGTTACAGTAATTGTTTCTATCTCTCCACAGGGGTGTGCTATGCTGAATTTGGTGTGCGTGTGCCTAAAACCACAGGATCAGCCTATACTTACAGCTATGTGACAGTGGGAGAATTTGTGGCTTTTTTTATTGGCTGGAATCTGATTTTGGAGTATCTGATTGGCACAGCAGCAGGAGCCAGTGCACTCAGCAGTATGTTTGACTCGCTGGCCAATCACAGCATCAGCGGCTTCATGATCCAGCATATAGGAACGCTCAACGGCTTGGGTGAGTTGCATTAAAATTATTATAAAATTGTGCTTAAAACTTAATTTAGACCCAGAATAACTGTAAAGGAATTGTTCACCCAAAAGTGAAAATTATTAGAAAACATAGAAAGACGATGTAGATAGATTTGTTTGTTTAGTGAAATGGATTAGGAGAAATTCAGCATTACATCGCTTGCTCACTGTCTGATGGTGTCCCTGTAGTGAATGGGTGTCTGAAGAGCTGATAAAAACATCACAGTAATCCACACAACCATATGTTCCCTGTCAGTCACTAGGATTTATGTCGTGACGACAGACTGGGGTCATTACTCGGGAGCCCTGATTCGCTCTGATTGAGAGAAAACGGCAATCAGAATTGGTTAGTGGAATTTGCATGCTGAGCCACTCCCCACTGAGCGGGTATAAATAGGGCAGCAGGTGCATCCTCTCATCAGATTTTGCTTCAGAGCCGAGAGCTGTTCCCTCCATCAGGGAACAAGGGTTATAGTACGTAACTGAGACGTTATTGTGGACAGAGAACTGTTTGATTGTTTGTTTGTTTATTATAAATACACAGATTTTCACCAACAAAAAAATAAACTCATCTACATCTTAGTTGGCTTAGATTTTCATTTTTGGGTGAACTATTCTTTTAAAACTGCAAAAAGAAAGACTCTTTTATTTCACAAAAAACATACTTGACAGCCTGTTATTATTCAATCTGCTGAGTTAAACGATTGAGTTTCTGTAACTGAGTGCTGCAGTTTTCAAAGAAATAATTTGGAAGTGACACACTAATAACCTTGACACACACACACATACACTCACTCAACACAAGTTACAGTAAGCTTAATTTGAGTTTATTGAGTTAATAGTGTTGCAGAAAAGAAAAGGCACTTCTAACTTTAGCAGTCAATAGTCTGGTGACAATGATTATGTGAGGAAAGCTTGTTAAAAACAGAGCAGCCTCCTTTCAGCTTTGAACTGTGAAACAGCTGCTCCACTTACATTTCTGAACAGGAAAAATAAACACTTTCTTAGGTTAGGCATTTTCTTTTAAAATGAGGACAGAAATATTTTTTATAGCAGATATGATCTGAAGCAAATTTTGGATCCTGACATTCCTGTTTTGCTAAATATTCATGTGAAAAATGCTTGCATGTTTCTTGAATGCTGATTTTTTTAGATTTCAGTGAAGTAATAACAATTATTAATTATATAGTTTATCACACATTTCCCTCACATCAATATGTATAGCTGCTTTTATATTTTAGTAGAATGCTCCTAATAAGGGGTTTGTCATATTTTGGGGTCCTTGGCTTTAAAACCCCACTGATCTTTGAAAAACGTCTTTGTTACGTAGGTAACCCTCGTTCCCTGATGGAGGGAATGGAGACGTTATGTCGTGACGACAGACTGGGGTCTTGCTCGAACCCAGATTTGCTCTGATTAAGATAAAACGCCAATGAAAATTGGCTAGTAGAATTTGCATCCTCAGCCACTCCTCATCGTTCCCTGTCTGTCAGTCACTACAGATTTGGGTAAAGCTAACACTGGTACTGGGCCTGGCCTCAGACAGCTCAGCCAAGTCTGACTGCCGAGGGTGCTGGAGGATGTTCGACCAGGGTTCGTGGACAGGGAACTCGACTGGGAGAAAAGGCGCTTGCTTCCCCGTGTAAGGGGGAATGCGCAGCAAGCAAGACACCGGCCAGTGCTACCTATCTGTTCTGCAACAGACAGGAAGACACCGGCTCAACATGAAGACTGCAGTATCGGCAAAACTATTCGGTGTCGCCCAGCCCGCAGCTCTACAAATAGAGACCTCTGGTAGAGAGGGGCATGGGAGGAGACAACACTTCTGGTGGAGTGTGCCCTCATGCCCAGGGGGCATGGCTTGCCTTGGGCCTGGTATGCCAAAGCGATGGCTTCCACTATCCAGCGGGCCAACCTCTGCTTGGAGACAGCCTTCCCTTTCTGCTGACCTCTGTAACAGACAAAGAGCTGCTCAGAGCTTCTGAAGTTCAGAGTGCGGTCCACATATAATTGCAGGGCTCACACGGGACACAGCAATGCAAGGACAACGGAGAGATCCCAGGAGGGTACCAGGGGTGGCCTAGGGGGGTTTAACTGCGATAGCAGCCACATACACTTTCAAAGTGGAGGGTGACAGCCTACGCTCTACGAAGGAAAGCACTACTCCAATTGTGCATATTCTCTGCGAGAAGAACACCAATTAGTGAACAGACTCCACTTCAGTGCATAGGCTGGCCTCGTAGAGAGGGCCCTGGCCTGAGTGATAGTCTCCACAACCGCAGGTGGTAGAGCACCCAAGTCTGCCGCATCCCGTCCAGGAGCCACACATGGAGGTCCCACAGGTCTGGACGCGGGTGCCATAGGGTGCCGTACTCCTGAGAGAGGTATGCACCAGGGAGGGGCTGTCGCAAAGAGCATGAGTTCCGAAAACCAGGTCTGGGTGGACCAGAATGGCGCAACCAGCAACTTGAATAGGCCATGTGCCTGTGCGTCCATGCCAAGGAGCCCCTCGGTCAGGGAGCAATACAAATGGCAGTGTTACAAAAAATGTGTTAACTCCCGAAGGCATATAGGTTACTTTTATGATGGATATATATGATTTATGGAGCTTCAAAATAAGGGCCACTCTCCACCAGCATTACCAAGCTTAATAAATTTTTTAAAAAAAACTTTTCTGAAAGAAAAAAGCTATATACGCCTAGGATATGGCTTGGGGGTTAGCAAATTATTATTATTATATTTTTGGGTCAACAATTCCTTTAAGTTGTTCAAACTTTCAGACAACATTTTATAATGCCAGCATGAAAACTTGCTTAATCATGCATTGTAAATTCTTTCATCCCCTCTCAGGTAAAGGGGAGCAAGCGTATCCAGACATCCTGGCCCTGGTCATAGTGATCCTGGTCACAGTGATAGTCGCCCTAGGTGTGAAGAATTCGGTCGGGTTCAACAACGTGCTGAATGTCATCAATCTGGTGGTGTGGGTGTTCATAATGATTGCAGGCCTGTTCTTTGTCAGCGGCAGCAACTGGGATGAGGGACGGTTCCTGCCTTATGGCTGGTCAGGGGTAAAATACATTTCAGATCAATTATTGAAGTTGCAGTTAGTGCCTCTCAGCATAAACACTGAGCAGGAAATTGCATTGTCTTGTAACTGTAATAAACCACTCTGCCCAACAGGTCATGCAGGGAGCAGCCACTTGCTTTTATGCCTTTATTGGGTTTGACATCATAGCCACCACCGGAGAGGAAGCCAAGAGTCCCAACACATCCATCCCCTACGCCATCACCGCCTCTCTGGTCACCTGTCTCACTGCCTATGTCTCTGTAAGTATATACCGTCACTACTTTTGAGTTATTTTCTGCATATATAAAGTATGAGACAATTCTATATGTTGCTAAATCTTTATATTTTGATTTTCCAGTTAAAACTAATGGTGATGATACATTTAACTATACCTAATTACGTCATTCACAGTCTGTTGATACCTGTTTATTCAACTCTTCTCCATATTAGAATATAAATGATGCATGTCTGAGTTTTTATTTTAAAAGATAATCTGCAGTGGCATAAATTTCTTTGTTTCTTTCTTTTGTCCATGGACAGTCATTGATTATTCTCTTCATGCAGCATGTCTGAATTTATTAAAGCTCTCCGGCTTTATCACTGCTTTCTGTCTGTAGGAGGTTGTCATAGAAACTCAATGGGTGTTAACTCACCAACAGACATCTTTTCTGCATCTCATAACAATATATTCTTTATATTTCATTTCCATTTTCTCTCTTTTTCTCCTATGTATCTTTTTATTTTTTCCCCTTTCTCCAGTTTTTCTCACGTGGTTTTGGTTTTAGCTGGAATTAAATTGCTCTTCATTTTCACACCTACAAGACTGTCTGATGAGGAGCAAACTTGTTAATTAGCGTTTACCCCTCCAGAACTCATTTTTTTGTCATAGAGGCTAATTTTAGCAAGACATTTCATTTCTCCATCTGTATGTTTATGTGCTTGTGTTAAAGATAAAAATAGCATTTTCTGGGATCACGTGGAATTTAAGTGTCATTGATCTTTAGAAATGAAAAGTCTATTGTACTATGTAAATAGATTGCAACTTTCAGAACTCATATAATAAATACAAATAAATAAATAGTATTAGTCCTCTTGTAGTCTATTAGTTCAGACTACTTTGCATATTCCTCTACAGATGCTCAGAATTAGATGTTAAATTTAATTCCTGGTCATTTCAGTCTGGTCCTAACATTCATGATGGTGACATTTCTTAAAGTCATCATTTGTAAGGTCACTGAATAATACGTCTGTCTTTCTCACAGGTGAGTGTGATCCTCACTCTGATGGTCCCCTACACTGACATTGACACAGACGCTCCATTGATGGAGATGTTTTGTGTACATGGTTTCCAAACTGCCAAATACATAGTGGCCATCGGCTCCATTGCAGGACTGACAGTTAGTTTGTTGGGCTCTCTCTTCCCAATGCCAAGAGTCATCTATGCCATGGCTGGAGATGGTTTGCTCTTCAGGTAATAAATAAGGAAATCTCAGAGTTAAGTAATGATCTGTGATGCTCTGTAATCCTTCTGTCTACATTATATGTTGCAAATGATTAAAATGGCATTTAAATATCATTCTCTGCTGGAGAGGTAAACTCCTGTCATCACGCAGTCTGAAAAGAAATGCTATTCAGAGCCCTGACATTTAAAAAAAATGTCAGAATAATGGGTATGTTGTAAGACCTTTTTGATAAAATGAATGTTTGGATGATTCATCCTGTTTACACATAGCGTTAACATCAGTACTCCTCTCACAGGTGATAGAGGTGGTCAGACAAGCTTCATCGCCATTTACCCTTGGTAGTAACCCCTTCTCGAAGCATCTTAAAATGCATCACACTTAGATGGAGGAGAGGATCTATAATTGTTTTTAGTAACTAAAAAAACTGCTTACATTTGCAGGCTTTAAACTCATATAAAAGTGATGTTTTTTGTGGGAAATAGTTTAGTACCGTAATCATTTCAGCTGTGTGTCACATACAGTAGTCTGTATTACATTAGTGTTTAAACAAGTCTTTTCTCACCTCTTGCTCACCAAAGCTGTATTTATTTGATCAAAAATACGATACGATAGTTATTAGTAGTAAAAATAATAATTGTAAAATATTATTTAGATTTAAAATTACTGTTATTTGTTTTAATACATTTAAAAGTATAATTTATTCCTTTGATGGCACAGTAATTTTCAGCAGCCATTACATCAGTGTCACATCATGACCTTCATATGCAGATGTGGTGTTCAAGAAACATTTCTTATTATCTTTAGTTACTGTAGTTTAGTTAGTTATAACAGATGTGTACGTATTTGTGGCCCTGCCTGTGAAAACCCAGCTAAGTAATTTTTGTGTTTTACTGTTTTCTACATAAAGCCATCCTTCATTAATTTAAAGAACATTCTAAAAAAATGTAACCTTGATATATTTAATATTAGCAATGCAAGGAAATTGTCAAAGAGTACAATCACTGAAATTAATGGTTGAAATAAAACTTTTAATTTTTTTTTTCATTTTTGATTTTAAGAAATTAACCTTGGATTTCACAGACAGAGTAACATTTAGATACCTTCAGCCATTTTCTTAAGGATTTGTTGATGAATAAAATGTTAAAATATTTTTTTTCAAATTAGAAATCTTAAATATCACTTTTGTCTGTTTTTATGCATCCTTGCTGAATAAATGTATTCAATTTTACTAAAGAAATTAGTCAAATTGAAAGTTCTGTACCTATTTTTTATTTATTTATTTTTTTGACAGTGTGTATTCTGGTGTCTGAGAAAGATCAGCACTCTCACTTTAATGCCATAGCACTGCTCTTATGTGAATGTAGGATTGATGGTTTCTGTGTTTGTAGGTTCCTGGCAACTGTGAGCACATACACAGAGACTCCAGCAGTGGCCTGTGTGGTGTCGGGCTTCCTCTCTGCTCTCTTGGCTTTGCTCGTCAGTCTGAGGGACCTGATTGAGATGATGTCCATCGGCACTCTGCTAGCATACACGCTAGTGTCAGTGTGTGTGCTACTGCTGCGTTATCAGCCCGAAGGAGACATTCACGGATTCGTCAACTTCCTCTCTGAGCAGAGTGCAAAGCGTAAAGAGGGAGTTCTAGCCGAGTGTGAGAAGGAAGCCTGTTCGCCGGTCAGCGAGGGTGAGGATTACGGAGGAGCTCCAACTAACACCTGCGGAGCAAAGAACTTGCCATCTTTAGGTGATAACGAGATGCTGATCGGTAAACCCGACAAGTCCACATACACCGTGAGTCACCCCAACTATGGCACAGTAGACATGTCCTCCGGTATCGAGTCAGATGAGACAGATAGTGTGTACCTGCTGAAGCTGAAGAAGCTGCTGGGGCCTCGCTATTACACCATGCGCATTCGGCTCGGCCTGCCGGGGAAGATGGACCGGCCCACCATGGCCACAGGCCGCATCGTCACTCGCTGCGTCATTCTGCTCTTTATCCTCATCTTCTGCTTCAGCTCGCTCATCATTTTCGGGTCGGGTCAGATCGCTGATGGTCAGTGGTGGGCCGTGCTGCTGCTGGTGCTGCTGATGCTGGTCATCACGCTCTTGATCTTCATCATCATTCAGCAGCCGGAGAACCCCAAACGCCTGCCCTACATGGCTCCCTGCGTTCCCTTCGTCCCGGCCTCTGCCATGCTGGTAAACATTTACCTTATGCTCAAGCTCTCCACCATCACATGGATCCGTTTTGGCGTATGGTGCTTTGTGGGTAAGTTTCAGGATTATTTTAAATAGACAGGTTTATACAGACAGTATTTAATTTAGATGGGTAATTTCTGATATGCAGGACAGTTTCACATGTGCACATGTGTTTTTCGTTTTTTTGAAGAAATTATTAATTTATAATGTAGAAATGAATTTTATTTATGCAATAATAATAAGAGAATCAAATCAGCATATTAGACGGATCTGAAGGATCGTGTGACACTGTTAAGACTGGCGTAATGATGCTGAAAATTTAGCATCGCCATCACAGGAATAAACTACAATTAAAAACATTATAATGGAAATTGTTGAAATATTTCACAATATTACTCTCTGTACTGTATTTTCTGATTAGATAAATGCAGCCTTGATCAGCATAAGTGACTTTATTCAAAAACGGAAAATCTCAGAAAACTTCAACGTTTTCAACGATAGTGTAGTTTATAAGTGTGCCAGATTTTCTAAATAATGAAACCTTGGCAAATTATAATGTTTCTTAATATTTTTTTTATCAAATTTAAAATTTACATATAGTTTTAATTTATAAAACTAACAATAAAAATATTTTTTAATATAACGTTCCTTAATGTTTCCTGCATGCTTTGTAATATCGCTAAAAAGTTCCCTTATGATATCATCATATGATATTTAAATAAACTCAATTAGTAATTATCACCAATAGAATTTAATAAATTCTTTCATTTATTTATTTATTTAGTTATTGTAGCATGTTTATTCTTTTATAAAATGAATATAATATTACTTTTGTAATATTAATTTTGAAACATGGTGTAAAAATAAGAATTAACTTCATATTGACATCTTTATCTACACTGTCTCTCTCTCACAGATCAATTACTAGTATTCACTCATTATTTTCATTTATTAATTTTTTTTATTTTGTAAAAAATCTGAATTAATAAATATACATACACACACACACACACACACACACATATATATATATATATGTGTGTGTGTTTATAAAAGCACATTCTTAAATTACATTTCACAGTAGGCAATTTACAGAGGCTACAATACTATCAGCCACCACTGATCACATATAAGCAGAGTAATACCTGAACCTTAAACCTGAGGTAACATTTGATGATTGAGAGAAAACATTTGTGCAGTAGCTTATGCATGTGTGCATTGTTTGTGTTGTCTCTGTGTGCTCGTCTCTGCAGGTGTTTTGATCTACTTCGGCTACGGCATGTGGAACAGCACCCTGGAGATCACGGCACGCGAGGAGGAGGCCCACGCTAGCACATACCAGCGCTATGACATGGGTGTGGATGACAGCTTTGCAGTGGATGATGATCTGTACCCTTCCGGAGACGCAGGGCCGTACCAAAGCTGGGGCTCCCATGAGGGCAAAGGTGGGAACCGGAAACCGCAACGGCAGGAGCAGAGCGAGCCTCAGCCTGACGGCCTAGACAGGGTGGACAACCACAGGACCTCCTCTTCCTCCTCACACAGCAGGGCCAAAAGCAAAGCTAGCAAACCCAGTCCGGGCTTTGAGGCGCTGGTAGTCGATGACGATTTGGACGATCCCTTGGAATGAGAATGTAATCCGAATGTACTCGCCTGCCAACAACTGCAGAACCCTTGGGCTAGGTTGTTATGTCTCTGCAATGCGTTTGTATTCTATTCCTATTCCTTCATTTGCAGCCCTTCTGGTAGATTGAGAACGCATAAAATGGGATTTAACCTTTAGGAGGCTTTCTTTTAATCACACAGAACCTAAACAGACAAAATATTCCTTCTTTTTAAAATCAGTTTTAACAATTTGATCCCTAGCTCTCACTAAATAATGTTATCGAACTCTTCAGCACTTAAATATGTATAATCTGTTGTCTTTCACTTGAAAGTCTCCCCAACTCAAATTACTGTACCTAGCATGGAATTTATTACCCGGTGAGTAGTTTATTACTGCCCTGTTAGTTATCACATGTGAGCGTCTTTCAGCTGTCAGGAGGATGTCCGTTCACAGGTCACTTCCTGTAGTCTAACTCCAACATTATGTGGGGTCGATATCAAACCAGGAAACTTGCCCCTAAAACACTTAAAGCGATTTGCACACTTCTGTTATTCAGTAAGCAGCTGTTTCAATATTGCATACAAAAAGGTTAGTTTTGAGAAGCAAAGATAGAAGATAAATGTCCACATGTTATGAGTGACCCAACTGATTCAAAGGCCTCGTTTTCTTCCGCTCTAACATCTAGCCCAAGTGAGGTTTGGACTGTAGGTTGTCACAAATAGTAATTGGACTTTGCTTGCAATAGTGCCTTCATCTGTCAGTGTGTGCTTTAAATATGACCATCAAGATGTCCATGCTTGTTTGTTTGTCATTTCTGTTGATGCCGTCATATCCATGGGTTTGTTTTCCTGGTGAATGTGCCTGTCAGCCGTCCTGTGTCATCACCGACCATCCATCCATCCTATGTGGCAGTGACTCCGCTTCATCCTTGCAAGCAGGCAGCTCTGTGTAAATACTGACGGTGTGACCACAGTACGATTTGTGTCTCTCGGCTGGTCAGTGTGTCCGTTGAAAAAAAAAAAAAAGGTGTAGGAAAACAGAGGGAGTGGAATTTGCATGTGGTGGGGAGCGTGTTGTGAATTTTTTATCTGGCTGTGCTCTTCTGCTCTTCCCCCATAATTCACGTGGCGTTCAATTGATCTGTCCAGTCTAACTTTATCTGTGCTACAGCTCTGCCAGCCAAAAAAGGCAAAAAACTAAAAAAACACAACAAAAAACAACCAAGCCAGGCCTCAAATCCATAAATTTGGAAGGTCACATGTGTTCAGAATCCACTGAGGACATCAAGCCATATTGCTTTAAATGTGTCTCCCTCAAATATGTTGAAATGTTAAAAAACAAAACATCGAGTTGCCATTAATGATTTGCAAACTAGCTCTATAGAGCTTCATTTTGGGGCCTGGGTTGGTTTTATTCCTTGCATCTGGTCTATGATGTGATTCTTTGTCTTTGCCGTGGCATTTTGCTGAATGTGTAGCATGTTCAGAACAAATGGGCCCAGAGTTAACCTATGTTTTTGAGTATTTGCATGTGTGGTGACCGTTGAAAGACTTGATGTAACTCTCAAATGTAGCATTCTGAGAGACGAGGGTAGCAGCCTGCCCACTGTACACCCCTCGAAACCCTCCTATTCCCAAGTGGCCTCTGTTTACAAAGCAAGCCAAAGTCTGCAACCTTTGTTTACTGTATCCGACAAAAGACACCATTTTTCTTCCGTAGAGTAGAACACCATATAACAGTGTGGAGATGTGAGATATCGAAGAGAAGTATTTTTTTACAGGCATTTCATACCTTCAGGTTCTCCGTTGGGTAGCGAAGCCACTGCCGGTGGTGTTTTGTGGGTTCAGAAGGACTTCTAAAGAAAAGTGGTGAAAGCATATATTTTTAATGAGCTCTTTCTAAAAACGTAACTGGAGACTGGATTTTGATTTCGTAGTCGTGATTTAAATAAATGTTAGCACATAAGAATAGACTTAAAGAGGGCAAGGTTTTAAAGGGATAGTTCAGCCCGAGGTGAATATTCTGTCAGCATTTAATCACCTCAGATCTGTAAGATATTTAGACAAATGTTTTTGATGCTGTTTTGGATTGTGGACAAAAACAGTAAAGTTTGTGAGTAAATAATGACAGATTTTTCACTTGTCGGTGAACTTTCCCTTTAATTAAGATTAAAAATCTACGTACAGAAATATTTTATTACAAATCTGTCTGTAAAAAAAAAAAATCAAAAATGTTTCCACTATTGCTTTTAAAGTCAGCTACTATTTGTTATTTGTCTCTAAAGAGAAGGTACGGTGTTTGTACTTTGTGACCTATCTTTCCTGCTATCATAGTTTGTTCGGTATTTGTTCAGGAAATGTGGAGATTGGCTTCCCTTGCAAATCTGATCTTTGTTTCTGCTGTATATTTTGGTATGAAGTGGATGTATTCTGGTTTCAATGATTTTTTTAAAGAATCTATTTATTGTTTCTTCTACTTGTGGTTTTGCTTTCCCGTTGCACTGTGTAATGAGATGTTAATATTGCTTCCATGCAACAATGAAAGTCATTTATTGCAGATCAGATAAGAGTGACTCTTGGTTTTCCTTTCGCTTTAAGGCGGTCTCGCACAACCCGAAATCAGAGGTAATAAATATCCTCACATGGGTGGCTTGTGTAAGCCCGCTCGGTTTCCTGTGGGGTGGAGCGCCGAGCCTAGAATAACAGCGATCCGAGGGTCGTACCTGAGCACAAAACAAACATGGTCATACTGGGAGGGCCGCCGCTGGCTATGCAGAGGAATGAGATGAACAGATCGAGACGTACTGTTCCATTATCATTGGTGGTCGATGTAGTACAATATGGTTTGGAGATCTCAAAGCATGTTGTTATGTTCAATTCATACAGTTCAGACCCGTCTGTCTGTATGGCGCAGACATCGACACAACCAGAAGCACGCTCCTTTTGTGGGAGGGTCTTCATAAGTGTTATTCCTATGAGGCACTCATAGGACTTCATTTGTGTCATCTGTCATCAGCCTGAATCAGATTTAAATGTGATGTCCTTATATTGTACGTCATCTGTTTTGAGGGGAAGCCTCCCCTTTTTCTGATGCAAAATATCCTGGTGCTAATCCTGGATGTGAGAATGGCGGTAAATGCTTTGATGGTGTGTGTGGTAGACGGTTACACTTCCCTTATATGCTTACAAACATGTAAATATAATGACCTTTTTTAAGCTTATGCAAAAATATTAGTTGCTTTAATACTAGCACAGCCTAATACTTATGCAAAAGGTGTTATTAACGCACTGCTCAGAGTATCAGTCATTTCCTGTAAGAAGCCTGTGTTTTCAGAACATTCTGGAAACTGCATATTTTTCTGGTCAGTTCAAGGTTAGTTTCATACTGTGAGATTTTAATCAGTAACATTTTTTTTATTGGAGTATTAGGTATCAATTTCCAAGGAAATCCAGTCAAGCTAACCTTAGTGAGTCATGGTTCCTGTATATATTCACTTTAGAATATGATTATTCTCTTGCAAGAAGTTGACCCCTTCAGCACTTTCATCAGTGAATTAAGTTGTTATATTTTTGTACGAATGCTGATATACCCTTTCTAAAATTATTATTATTATTACTATAATAAACATTATAGGGTCATGAAACTCACCATAAATCAGTTTTCATCAATTTTGAAACTTACATAGAAGTGGGTGTACAAAGAGGCACGTTTTTGCCTATTTTTTTGTGAACATACTGTATTTTGTTGACCCTGGAACAAAATTTTAATCCAACATTTTAGTTTTGACCATATCTCTACACCTAAACCTAACCTTACCCATAACTAATGCCTAAAATCATATTTAATTATAAATGACTGACACTGATGTACAAGCACCAAACACTGACTGTAAGCCTAAACTTCACAGAAAACTATAAATAGTTTTTTTTTGTTTTTTTTTTCCTGATTGGCTGATCAAAATTGTTGACCCAGGGACATGTCAAACTCAGGAAAACCAGGTTCTGCAAAGAGGGCATCTGACTAAAATTTCACATCCTGTTGATTCAGACTCAGATGGTTCACTCTCTGTTGACAAAACCTTCATATGCTGGTTAGGTATGTTTTAAAGCTGCAATGCTGGTTTATGCTGGTCTTTTGCTGGTTTATGTTGGTCCTTTTGCTGGTTTATGCTGGTCACGTGCTGGCAAAGGACCGGCATAAACCAGCAAAGGACCAGTTTAAACCAGCATCCCAGCTTCAAAACATACCTAACCAGCATGTGCTGTTTTTTTTTCCCAGCAGGATAGTCTCTTATGCTCTAATTTGTAGCTTGATTTATTGTACAACAGTACTATCAAAACAGTGATTTTATTTACATTTAAAAAATAAAATTTTAAACTAAATATTTTATTGTTACATTTTAGTATTTGCATGTTCTAAAATAATTAAAGATGATATGTAGACTATTAAACTAGCGGGCTAAATGGCTAGTTGTATGCTAAGCTAATATGCTGAGCAGTTTAGCTTAGCTAAATCATAGCTAAGCTAAACCTTTACGTCATAAAAAACGTAAAGGTGATTAGAGTCACATTTACATAATTAACATACAGCATGAGCCAAACGTGGAGGTTTTTTAATCGGGCACTGAATAGAGCTCACACTGAAAGACCTTTCAGCCAAGGCAACACACAGTATTTGTTAAATTCTTAAAAAAATGTGTTAGTTTCATGACCCTTTCAAAAAGTGCTAAACTACTTCTCTCTATTGAAGACTGTATTAACAATAACTTTTTCCTGCTGCATTTGTCTCTCCTTCTGCTTTAAGGTTGTTTTTCGCAGCCATATCTGAAAAAGAAAAATACTGTAGATTCCAATACATTTTTGTCATTGAATTTTCTTCACCCCAAACTACCTCTAACCAAAGACTGAAAGTTTGAGATCTACAAAAGCAATATTTGACATCTAAACATTACCCACACAGAAAAATCATGCTGTAGTGAATAAATTTGCTGTTGTTTTTTTTTACATAATGTATAAAACGTTCAGTTGTTAATAGCCTATCCTCAGCCATTTTTGACTGTATGCTCAGTAAAACTCCATGTATAACAGGAAGCATTCAGCGCAAGGACCCCAACCAGAGAACAAAGACGGAGACTCTTCGCAACCGAAGCGTAAATCTTCCTTTATGGCCAAATGTGACC
>JAUMHR010000043.1:8836455-8849917 GCA_032361145.1 Enteromius fasciolatus
ACAGATAACCCAGGATTCCGTTTATCCGGGGTTTACGATAACCCTGGGTTAACAATTTTAAGTGTGAAAAGCCCTATTGTTGGTTAAGTAAGATTTGTCAGATGCCTTGACTGGACTTTGTTTATAAACAATGTTTCAAATGAGAAGTTTCGATGTGATGTAATTCAGCATCATTGCTACTTACTTCAGTGACTTGTCACTATGGTTACAAGTGTTGCTGTGGAAATAGAAAAGGCGCTTTAATTATTAGTTCATACAGTATTCAATCCTCTTTAAACTGCTGTATCAGCTGAACAAGTCACACCTTTTATTAAACATACAGTCAAATGTATACATTTACATTTGGTTTGTAACAGGGTTATTGTGTAGTTTATTAAAATGAAAACCATACAAAACCATATTTGTAGTAAAATATAAACATATTTTATTTCAGCTCGTTGCTGAGTGAATATTTTCATTTAGGTTAGCTCGATTTACATAACAAACAACATAACAAAAACTAAAACTTAAATAAAATGAAACAAAAAATTGTTTAGACAAAAAAAAGATTTTGAAAAAATCTAAAATCAAAAAGACTAAAATTAAAGTTAAAATTTAACATTAAAAAAAAAAAAATATATATATATATATATATATTACTTTAAATATAGTGTCCTGTGACAGTCAACAATTTCAAAATCAAATTGTGAACAGTGTTTAATAATTTCTTTAACTAAATTCTTTTAAATTGTTTGGTTATTTGATTTTGTGAATTGGGAGGTTGGGCATCAGTTTAATATTTTGTCTGTCTTTCAGGAAAAGAGAAAGAGGGAGGCTGAGATTGAGAACAAAAGAAGACAACTTGAGGATGACCGCAGACAGCTCCAGCATCTCAAGGTACCACAACATAACAGCTAATAGGTTGTGTAATAGGGTTTAAAGCTGAGCAGGTGTTTGCAGTGGTTTTTACCATGAGGTTAAGAGTCAGAGCGCTGTGGTGCATCGTCCTTATGTAATTTACCCACACTTCAGATTTCTATGAAAGGAGCGGGGGAAGTTTTAACAGCAGTTTCCTGTTTGAGGGGACAAGGGAAAAAATCTGTATCCTCTCTTTACGTTCTGCCTTGTAAGGATAAGTCAGGCCATCTCACAAATTTTAGTTTTTAGAAAGATCAATTACATCTTTGGGGAATCATGAGATCCTTTTCATTTTTATGACTATTTTTACTTTAACCACATTCTTCAAACAAGGTACACATCAGTAAGAATTTTATTTTAAGTTTTACAACTATTACATGGAAAAGATTTTTAACAGGTTTCTAAAGTAAAAATTTGCTCTCTCTCTCTCTCTCTCTCTCTCATCAATACTAACAAACACAGAAACTTTAAAGTTTATAAAAGTAGATCAGAACCTTGCGTTTCACAAACGCTCATGTATATTTAATCATAGTCATAAATATTTTAAACTTGCAATAATGAATTATGAATATGACAGCAGACAAACAATCAAGTGTTGAATAAACAGTTCATTAATGAACAGTATATATGGTGTCATTTGTATGATTTTTGAATGCCTGCATACATTATTACCACGGTTATTTTCAGAATTCAAGCCAAAATATGACAACTGCTAAATTTATGCAAATCCTTAAGATCCCAAGTCTGCTGCAGAGAATCCGTGGTCAAAAATAACTTGCCTGCGTGCCTATCCTCATCTCCCAAGTATCCGGCAAGGCGATTGTTTTCCTTTTGTTATCTGTCACAACGTGATATTTTGTTTGTTAGTTTTATACCTACCATTGTTTTTTTGTGCATAAGGGATTTTGCTCAATAGGGAACAATGGAGCAGGCCTTAGTTTCCTACCGAGCGAGACTCAGATCCTTTGTCCTCCCTCTGTGCTGGGATTGTATTGCGTGTGCATGTGGATGGGTGTGAACGTGTGGTGATGTCAGCATATCTGTCATCATGCCAGAATTTGCAGTCACAAAGCCGAAGCAGAGGGAAGGGGCTGAGGGACGAGAAAGAGAGCAGGAGAGGGTCATATCGGACTGTTTCGACTGTGGAAGTCACAAGATATTATACAAACTTGTTGCTAATTCTATGTGAAGGCTTACGTGAAAAACTGATCCAGTTTTATAAGAATAGTGAGTAGGTAAGACATTTTAAAAAGGCAAAATGTAAGATCTCATGTTTTTCCATTTGGTCATTTTCAAAATGAGCACAAAAATGTCAGTAATTGCCTCCGTCTTTTTTAGTTCATGTGAACTAAACTTTTTTTAGCAACTAAGAAGCATCTTAAGCATGGTGGTTATAAAATCAAATAAGATTTACAATGCAACGATGGATGCAGTGCTGCTTGTGCTGTCTTTTTCTAGTCTTGCAGATGAGGTCTCTAGTTTGTCCATTGACCTTCGTCTTCAGTCTTTTGTTATTTTGTGGTTTTCATCTCACCTTTCCTTTCCTCTATTCATCATCCCACTATTTTTTTCTTCCTTTTCATTTTCTTCTCTAGAGGCCTGTCTGAATGAATCTTTCAGATGTCAACTTTGCAGAGCTCAGACACCACTGTCTGTACAGTAGAACCGTAAGAATGAAAGGAAAAAAAGGCATTAAACCTGAAAGCAACTGTATAAAATTCAAGAAGTTTGTGGCCTAATCTATTTATTAATTTAATTCTCAAATTATGTCAACACCTATATCTCAGATTCTTTTTTGTGCAAGGTTTGAGCTCTTTATGGAACAACAGGTGTTATCAAGAGCTCTGTGATGTGTGTTTTGTCTTATCATGGGTCTTGGGTTCACTGTTTGATGTTCAGCAGATGCTTGTTTTTATCTGCTGCAGGTTGAACAGTCTCTTCTGTCTCTGCTGCACTAGAATAGAAACAGCACTGGCGGCGGCAGCAGTTTGTAATGATAAATTTGTTTGTCATAAAAAAAGCTTATGCCGTTAATCACTAGTGCTCTGTTAGGATTTGTCTCATAATGTGACAACTGATTAAAAGTGAAAAAAGACAGGACTAGGCTATATGACAGGACTCTATAGATATCTAGTGTGCCAGGATGCCTTGCATTTCTAATTGCAGTGCATTGCCATCTCTAGTGCCACCTATGCTTGTACCCGAAATATCTTCCATCCCTGTGCCAGACACAGATGTCAGAATTCTCTTCAGACAGCAGTGGTTCATTCTGGTCCTGCCAGTCTAAAACACTGCTCTGGCAGGAAGCCCTGTTTGAGCAGGCGCCTGTCAAAATGTTTCACTTTCCAGAAATGTGCATAGTGTGCATTAGCAGCCATGGAGAATGCCCTAAAGTGAAAAACTAATGGACAGCTAATGGTCATGTGCCACACTAACCTTAATGGTGCAGATTTGTTCACGTCAGCACAATGAATCAGACTGACAGTAACTCATTTTTCAAGCATTCATTTTGCCAATATAACGCAATTAGGGACCATATATATATATATACACACACATACACACAATTACTCAGCAAGAATGCATTACACTTGTCAAAAGGTACAGTAAAGACATTTATAATGCAACTGCTGTTCTTTTGAACTTTCTATTCATCAATAAAATTGATGAAAAGATACTGAAGAAAATGTTTTACAAAACTGAGCCCCATATTAGATTTCTGAAGAATCTTGTGACATTGAAGCTGACAATTCAACTTTGCGATCATGTAAATAAATTACAATGTATATTACAATAAATATTTCAATAAAAAAACATTTTAAATCGTAATATTTCATTATTTTTACTGTATAGTATTTGTAAGCTGTTCATGCTGTTGAGGTGATGTTAAATCCTTCAAAAAGAAATCTCAAAGCCCTATGTTTTTTTTTTGACAGTCAAAGGCATTGAGAGAGCGATGGCTGTTGGATGGAGCGCCATCCAGTGGAGAGGACGAGGCACAGAAACAACTACAAGAGGATGAAGCCAAGACCAAACTACTGGAGCAGACCATCCTCAGGTTAAGACGAGTCAATTAGTCACTTGATACCGTAGTCCAAGGCAGAGTTTTAGCATGCATTGCTCATGTTCACTTATCTTTTCCATTAACAGACTAGAACAGGAGATTGATGAGCTTGAGACTGGAGTGCCATTGAATAGAGGAGAAAATGTAAGCTATCATGTTTTTAGTTAGTTTAGTAAAGATTTAAATTCTGATGATAATTTGAATGATTTTCTGTCATGTCTTCTCTCCAAGGCACCTGATGGTCCAGTGAAGGGTGAGTGTGGAAATACGCTGTATATTTTAATATGAGTTCTCCATCATCTCTGTATAAATGTAACAGAAAGGATTGACTTGTTATTGGTTTGTTTGCTGTAATGACCACTGTTGAAAGAGCCAACAGGTCTAACAGTAGGCCTCGATGACGTCGATGAATCGGTTCTAAAAAAACGTCAACATCTAATCCAGTAGTCGACACATCACCCCCACTCCTTTTTTCCCCTTAACTGAAGCCTATTCAATCATGCAGTTGGCCGCTGCAGTGGCTTAAGATTAAACCAATCGGCTCAACGCCGTCTACAGCAAGCCAATGGTTGCGTCTCCCGCCGAAGCTCGCCTGAGGGGGCGTGTCCATGCATATATATATATAAGCGAGCAGTGCACAGCAGTCTTCAGGTTACCTCGACAAAAGCGACGAACACTTGCAGCACGGCAAGGGACGCAGTACTAGTTCCCGTGTCTCAGGGAACCTGGGTTACGAGAGTAACCTATTCGATCGCTTTAGATACTTTCACACATACTGCATTTGCTAAGACGCTATGGGAACACAGTTCAATCCCGCCGTGCTGCGAGTGCAGAACGATAAAGCCTGACAGCGGACCTAGTGGAAACCCGAGGACGCACCTGTCTCATAAACATAACATTGTCCTTTCACTTTAAGGCGTGTAGCCTGTGCTCGCGGTTGGGGCAGATGACAGCGGGCAGACGAGCTTATAATAAGTGAATAAGTTATAGCTCATATCCTGAATACACGGTTTGAATGCACATCGGTCAAGACAGCGAATACACAGACATAGAGCTTAAGTTCTCGGGGTTGGGGTTAGATTGGCCAACACAGAACGAGAAAAAACCTTTAAACTTGAGTTATTGGTAATGTAAAAGTTTTGTTTAACAAAACCGTTTTATGCAACACTGCTGTTATATGTTTGGCTTTGGATACTTTTGTATAATAAAGTAATCTATTCAATCTTTAGGGGCAATTAGTGATTTTATGTTGTTTTTTTATCATGCAACAGAAAAATAATAGTTAGATAAATCATCTAATTAGTCATTAGAATAGTCGACTATTCAATAAAATAATCGCTGAATAATTGTTTTAATAATAATCGAGTTCAATGAATGTTTATATCATAGTCTTATTAATAAATACTGAATATTAGCTTCCTTTAAAATCATTAAAAGATTATTCCATTTGGCTTAAAGAAACACTCCACATTTTTTTCTAAATAGGCTAATTTTCCAACTTGCCTGGCGTTAATAAGTTGAGTATTACCGTTTTTGAATCTGCACAGGAAGTGTGTTTTGAATACAGCAAGCCGGAACTGGAGTATAGCTCCTACTCATATCAGCCTAGAAAATAGCAACTTCATTTTCCGCTGGTCTTATTACACAATAACTACAGAAGAGTCAAGTTTTAAATAGGAAAAATATCAAAACTCTTTGGTCATTTTTGAACGCGATGCTACTGGTCTAGTTGGATTCAATGATCTATGCTATGCTGAAAGTGCTATTGCCAGACCTAGAAATTGACTGAATAGATTTCAGAACGGTACTTAACCTATTAACTCTGGGGGAGTTGGAGAATCCAAAAAAAGTAGAGTGTTCCTTTAAACAGTAGTACAAGTTAAACGAGTCTTTTTCTCTGTCCCCAGCAGTTGAGAATGGCATACAGCAGCCCAGCCCGAATGCAGATCAAAATAGCAAGAAACAGATCACAGGCATTGAGGCCAAACTGCAGTGCACCAACCCCGATGTAGCCATTGAGAATGCCAGCGCAGAGCATCCTGTCACCATGGTGTTCATGGGCTACAAGAATGTAGAGGATGAAGCTGAGACCAAGAAGACACTTGGCATAGAGGAGACAGTGAAAGCTGAATTTGTGGTCATTGAGGACGGCGAGAGCAAAGCTGGAAATGAAGGGGCCAAAGAGGACCAGGCCCCACCCAACGGCAGCACCTCCAGTCCTGACAAAGCTAATGACGAAGCCAAGGAGGAATCGAAAGAAGAAGGCAATTCGAAAGAAAAGCAGCCATGCAAGTGCTGCACAGTCATGTGAGTGCGACCGCTCACCCCGAAGTTTAGACTCTGACGGAAAACTGACCCCCTGACCATAACACAACAATGAATAAGTATACCCCGTATACTTATAATTAACTTTTGTTGTCTAGTATGTATTTCTTTTTTTATTTCTATTAATATTTTTCTATATTTCTGTCTTGACATTTATATATCTATATATACATATATTTTCATTATGTAATCTTATGAAGTCCAGTATTTTGCTTGTTGAAGAACAGAAAAATGAGGACCACAACAGATTCCACTTTAGACAACATGGTTAAAAGAACATTTTTGTGGCCCTTGTTTTGTTTTAGAAAAAATAAGATGAACATCTCGATAAATATGAACTAGCTATTTATCTCCTGTATGCATTTGTGTTTCTAAAATATTACTTTATAACTGAGAAGAAATGACTATATTGATATTACAATGTTATGCTTTTAATATATATTTTGAGCCTTTTGTTTTGGTTTTTATTTTTTGCCAAATCATCTCAGACCACTGTGAACACTGGTACATGGCGTGTCGTCTTTGTCCACAATCATACATTCTGCATTACACCACATAGTAGGCCAATATGTTTGTAAATGTGATGCAATTATTTATAACTGTTCATGCTATGATAGAATACATGTAATCATGTTTTATTAAAATAGACTGCTGTAATTACCCCAGATCCCAATTATAACCACAGCAAATATCAGTTTTAACAGTACATCTGTTTTTACAAGATAACCAATTTTAAACCCTTTTAAACATCTTTTTTTTACATGAATGGTAACATTTTTAGATATAAATGTAATCAATATTTTTTTTTAAATTAGTAACTTTGCAATGCATCATATTACATGTAGCCCATATTATTAAAAACTGTTTTACAGTATGCAAAATATATCTTTATATCATTTTAAAAAATGAATAGTGTGAAATTGAGGGGTTTTGATGTTAACTGGGTTGCTGTTAGTTGATATGCCCTCAATTAAGCAAGAGTTCAACATCCATTATTCAATGTTCAGGCAGTTCATTTACAAAATAAATAAATAAATAAATAATTCATTAGTGTTGATTCAAAGTAAACAGTCTGGGATCTAAAACATGTTTCACATTCTGAGACCACAGTTTTGTGAATGTAGTTTGCTGTCTTTCTGATATTTAAATTTTATGAATTATTTCATTTTGTGTAAGACAGTATGTGTTGTGGCTATCAAATAATGTCATGAGTTATAGGTGCTTTATTGGTATGGCCAATGCCTGTTATGGTCCAAGTGTTTAAATCAGGAACAATGACAATAAACAAAAAATGTTTGTTTACAGTTATGTATTGGTTCTTCTTTGGTAGTTATATTTTAACTCACCTGCAGCCAAAAAAGTCTGATATAGTTACAAATGGCAGTCATTTGGAAAATGAATTTTGATTTCCCCAGGGACAAAATGTTAGGACACTGCATGTTTGATGATGATATTGTTTATTGATGATACTGAATATAATGATATAGTAAAGAGATTCTGTGAACTCATTTAGTTCATTTTGCTTTTTATAGCAATTACTGTTATTGTTTCAGGTGTAATAACTTCAGAATTGATATCATGATTGCAGACTATCAACAGACAGATATCCTACCAAAAAACACATTCACAGGGACCTGTGTGAGCCTCAAAAAACTTTTGTAGTGTGTAAAGGTTGCCATCTGCAGGCTAAAATCTAATTTGGTTACCTTGTGAAGCAGCAGTTTGTAGGCTAAAGTGATGCTACTCTCTACTACTGTCATGCTATATTTAGAAGTGGAGTCAGGAGGAACAACTGGAACATTGTCCTGGTCCCTGTGATGAGTGGGGCCCATTGTGGTCCTCAACGGTATAGCCCATGGCCATGAAGAAGGGAGGCCCACCCATTAAACCTTTTCCCAGGCACATAAATTCCAGTGACAATGGCGATTATATTAGCATGCTACAAAGATGGTAGATAAATGCCTCAGATTTTAAACTGAGTACATAGGCAATAACAATTTGGTGAATTTAGGTAAATTATGCTATCTTTTGCCATTCATCTCAATGTTAAAGTGACAGTGGCCAAAAATTATGTCATCATTTACTTTCTAAGCTTTATTTATTATGTAGAAGCACAAAAGATTTATTTGAAGACTGTTGTGGACCAAATCAATCACTGACATTAATGTGGACAAAACACTGATAGGTTTCTCAAAGTATCCGGAAAAGGTCTTATGATTAAATTGCTCTAGGTTTTCTAGAGCCATATTTAAATTTGTGCAATAACAGCTGACTCATGCCTTTTTATGCCACCCGAGTTTTTGTTTTCCCTTATATGAAGAAGATATCTCTTAGCTAGTTAAATATCTTAGCGAAGCGTCAGGTAAAACTCTTTTTCTGTCTGACTGACCAGCCTCGTCCTTGTAGTTGCTGATAGCGGGTTCAAGCACAGTTCACTCCTCCGCTTCGTTTCTCATGGTGGCAACCGGGAAAAGTTTTCGCAAACTTTTTCGACCGCCTTTCCAGATTGACAGCCCTCCTGTCCAATCCCGTTGTCGAAGAACATCTGAAGTCCCACCCACACTCGGCGCTCCAGGTTCAATGGACTAATCAGAAAACGCCAATCCCCCCTCCGCCATTTTGTAAGCATATAAGAAATACTAGCAGGTCTACCTCTCGTCTACGACAACCTGTAGTTTTGTTAGTGCCATGGACGGGTAAGTTGAAAACACCATCAATCCAAGTTTGTTGCCCCTTAAACCTGTTTTTGTCATTGGATAGTTTATATGTAGTTGTGACTTAAAACATTACGGACGTTTAAAGTGTGTTAAATAACGTAAAGTGAAGTGGAAATGGTAATTTTGGACTCGTCTCTGCCGCTCTTCATGTCTCCCGAGCCGGAAGAGCCCAAAAGTTGGAGCAAACTGACCAGCAACCTGTTGCAAGTAGTCTAGTTCAGACAGCATCATGAAATATTAGCGAACAAGAACTTCGGGATTTTTTTAACCACACTCTCAAACGGAAAGGATCAAACGAGGCTTGTAACGTGCAGAAGCGAAAGAACAGCCACTATTTGGCAACCAACGTGTCTCCGTTTCCGCATTGTTGTTGGGTGGCTAGCTAATTACCTGCTAGCCTGCTAAACCGATGTCAGTTCAACTTTATTCTTGCTTTACTCGTGTGTATAGTCGATGCACGTTACATATCCTTCAATGATTATTAAGTAACGTTACGTTTGATAGACGCACGAAAGTCCGATTGCAGTAGCTGTTTTACGTAATGACGCGCCGAAGATGTCACTGGTGGTTCAGAAATGATCTTAATTTTAGGGTTGGGATAATAACGTTTTATTTCCGTGTAAGTATAATGGAAAAAAATGCCTACAAACATGTACATGTTTATTCTGATTGTAAAGGGTAACGTTAGCGTAAGTTACATGTGTCCGCAGGAGATATTTCGATTGAAATGTAAGTTGTTGGGTTACTCAACATGTTTCTACCTTCATAACTTCGTTTCTGTTCTAGTAAAGAAATTGAGGTGTTCGGCAGAATGACAGTCTTCAGTCTACAATTAAAGTGAATTATGACCTGTCATTGAGCATAACGTCTCCTTTTGTATTCAGCGGAAGTTAGAAAAAATGTGCAGGTTTAAAACACGAGACAAAAATCATGTTTTTCTTTTTCTTTTTTTGCAGCCGTTTAGAGACTGATCTGTATCCTCTGGGATCCAGTTACGTCACTGAAATAGAGTAAGTTTTGCATTTCTTTATGCAACGCATTGGTAGTACTGCATTATCACCTGAATTGACCTGAACTGAAGAATTCAAGATCTGTACAAGAAAAGCGTGAAAACAGAGTGGTATTGTGGATTGGTAGAAAGTGGCTAAACAGGCCTGCTTTGTTTTACTGTTTACCCTGTGTATCAGGTTTCCGCCTTAAAATGTAACCCTTTTTGTACAATTGTCTGTGGTTCCTCCTGGGCCCATATTCCAAATATATATCATCTAATATATAACCTATTATAAATCTATATTAGCATTTGACATTTTTGTATCGGTAAGTACATCTATTGGTTTTGTGCCCTGTTCACACGGACTAAATCTTTGATGGATGGCAAGTCCCAACAACTGACTTTCTGTCAGTTCTGTCTGCATTCACACTAGTAGTCACTGTATTGTTGATCATTATCAAAACAAAGTTGAACTCCTAACCGATATTACTCATTTTTAACAAGAGTTGCAGGTTTTGTTGCCAATGCACAGTGACTTGGTGACCTCCAGAGATATAGATGTGTATATATATCTCTGCTAATATAATATATCAAATTTGCCTCCATCCAATCACCATCTGATGGGTAGAACAAAGTGTCCACCCAACCTTTTCCCTCTCAATATTCCATTTCACTCAATTACGTCACACTATGTAATAAACCATTGTCTCTGCTTCTGTTTTATGACTTAAAAATTTAACTTAAAAATATTGCATAGGCCTGTCTTTTGCTGTATTGCCATGAAATACTTTGGCATCAAGACTGATTAGACTGTATATTCTAATATTCTGTTTAACTTTTTTGTGTTTTTTTGTAGCAGTGTCCATGATATAACTGTCGGCACAAAGGTATGTCTGTTTATTTATTTTTTATTTTTTTAATAAATCCTCAAATGTAGACCCCCCTCACCCCTTCTAATTGTATGTTGCAGGTTTTAAGTAACTAAACTAGTTTTGGTTGTATATCAGGTTTTATTGGTTGTGCGTTCCTCCTTCCTCTTCTCCTGAATTGCTGAGACAAAGGGAACTGCTCTAAATTGCTGAGCCTGAAAATTCTTGTCCCATCTGCATTTGATCCTGCGCCTGTAATTATTCTAGTCAAAGGTCACCTGCTGTTTAAACAGTCGCTGAGATAAGCGACTCAAAGGTGAAAGAAGTTGCCTACGCTTAAAATCTTGTAATTGCTCTTTAGACAGTTCGTACATGGTGACACAGGGAATTTACTTGGTTATATTTTGCTACTTGTGACTTCGCTCAGAGTAGATACTGGTTTACTTTTTCACACTTATTTTCACATGTTTGTGCATCGCGACCGCCTATTGTTGTTCCGCCTGATGTCTTTCACACATGTGAGGAGGAGTGAGATGTAGTAGATTGAGTCGCAGCCCTGTTGGAGTCGGAGCACTAATTACTGCGGCTGGAATGCTGTGGTTGCATTCCTGTCTCCCTGACCCCCTTATTCAACACGGATTGTGCTCTCACCCAGGAGGCTTGCACTTTGTCAATGGATGTAAACATGTTGGCACCTGCAAGTCTTGAGCTCCTAGAGACCAGTGTGGGAGTCATGGTTCTCAGCTTTTTTCTGCTTAAGTGAGTGCTCAAGCTGCAATGCCCCACAGTTAAAAATAGAGGAAGGAAATGCTGGAGTTGGGTGGATGTCTCACTCAAACAATGGATGGTTCAACCAGAGAAGGCTTTCCTGTCATAAATGCTCTGTGAAAGTGATGTTGAAACCTGACTCCTGCAGGTTTTAGCTGGGAGGAATTTTTTTTTTTTTGGCCGTGCCACGTAATCTTTATCCTGTTTCGTTTTTTTTTTTTTTTTTCTCCTTTTGCTTTCAGCACAGTATTACTGACTCCGTTTATGCTGTAGGCAGCTTATTGAGCCTTAGGGGCTGTGTTTTAGGTAAACTTTATCCAGGGTGTGGTTAAGTGCCCTTGAGGTTGTTTGTAGTAGACTGTGTGTGGTGGGGGGGGGGAAGATCAGCCCGAGGACCAGGCGTTCAGCTTTGGTAACAATACTTTCCTTTGGGCTGAAACAGAACGCGCATTGTGGTAATCGAGTGTAAAGGCTTTGGCTTATCCAGTGCATGTGACCACTTCAGCAGAGACTAGCCATTTGAAGTGGTTTATTAAGAGAGTGATGTTGAATGATTTGCTCATTGCTCCACTGGCCAGCCAAGTGGCTCCAGCTTGGCCTTGAGTGAGAGACTTTGTGTTAGTGTTATAGCAGGACACAGCTGCCTCTGTTTGCATTTCTTTTTCTTTGTTCTGCCTTTACCAGCAGTAAACTGTGTATAGATGAGTAGTTGAGGAATGATTGTAAGCATTAGGCAAAGAAAATTGAGATTTTAAACTTTTTGGAAATGTATTTCAACTGCGTAATCTTAACGATTGTGTAATCCGTTAGGTGGATGCTAATCCTTGTCACATGACTTTCTATTATTCTGTATCAGATGATGCTTTAAAAGAAAAAGGAGCCAGAAACAAATGCCTTAAAAGTTTTAAAGAAATAACTTTTTTCTCTGTCTCTGTTCCTCTCCCTCAGCAGACAGTATTGATTGTAATTACTATTGTTAATATTAGAAATAATGTCATATACACCATAGACTCCATACAAAACAGCTAAATTATTTGCTTAGTATTTTGCAGCTAGTTAGCATTATCCTTTCTGAGTGTATCTAGCACCGTTTCTCAGTCATTTAGAGCTAAAAATGAACAACTCTTTGCTTTTAAATTGTGAAAAGAATTGTGTTGTAGAGGTGTATTTGGGGCAGAGCAGAAGAAAGTGTTTTTCATCATCTGATTTAAACCACACGGTTTACAGATTCTTTGTTCTCTTGGAATCCAAGATTTTTTTTGTTCTCCTTTTTCTATTTCTAAATTGTGGTCACTGAGTCAATATTTTGAAGTTTTTTTCTTTCTTAAAATTGTTTCATTGTTGAGTAATTTGCTGATTTGATAGTTCTGTTTAGGGCCGAATAACACTGGAGTTTGTTTTGGAGGTCAAATTAGTTCTTAACACTTTTTAAATTTTGTACATTTCTTTACCTAATGAAAACTCCAGTCACAACACCAACATTCATAAAGAACGAGTGTATTTGGAGGATAAGATGCTGTCTGGGATTTATTGGCGACGAAGGGCTTAATATTGAATAGATCGGTTGTGTCAAATTGAGTCAGGTGATGAACAGCTCTTTTCGTGTAGTGCTCCACAGCTTCTGCCAGCTCGTTGATGTAGATGTTAAACAGGGTTGGGCTCAGACTGCATCCCTGCCTCACTCCATGACTCTGCTGGAAGAACGCAGTCTTGACATTTCCAATTTTAATTGCACATTTACTAGGGCTGGGCGATATATATCGTACAATATATTATGCGCATCTCATCAGTAAAGCCGGTTCTTTGATTAGCGCTAAATCTCCGTCACCTG
>JAUMHR010000043.1:8852624-8878017 GCA_032361145.1 Enteromius fasciolatus
CTGTAGTTTTTGAGCCAAAAAGTGTTGGTGGGAAATTTAAAATAATTAGATGGCATCTAGTAAGTAATGAAGTACTTAATTCCAGATCTTGTGTGTTTATGACGGTGTGGAGGCTCATTTGCTGTTGTACAAACATGCATGTCAACCGTTTCTTAATATTTGTTGACTCTTGTCTGAAGCCATCTAAAACATTTCATTTCTAGTGTTTCTTTAGAGCTATGAGTATATATATAGTCTCTTTCTTTCCTGTATTTCATTGTTAATCTTCTCTTCTTTCTTTTTATTTCTTCCTATAGTGAAATGCATTTAATTTAGCAAGTTCTGCTGAGTGGAACACTACATTTTTCTTTGTGTATACTGACCTTGTTTTTTTACTTCCTTTTTTTCTTGTTTCTCTCCCTCCCCATTCCCCTTCCCCCTTTTATTATTTTAATACCTTGACCTGGAATCTTTTGCCAACTGACCGCACCACTTTTGTTGTTTTTATAATATTTTAAACTCCCTGCCTACTGAAACCATATGGTTCCCAAATGACCTCAATAATTGATACACATACAATGTTTTTCTGCTGTACGACAACACACAACAACATCCCTGACCCACCATCACATTGTTGACGGATATCCTCCTCCTTTACCTCTACCCTTCCCCCACCTTTCCATCATGAACAATATCACCCACCTTCATGATCCTACCACCGTTTTTCGCCATTCCTGTGGAATTGCCTCGCTGTGGACATGTTCAACCTCCACTGTCCTGCCTCCGATCTTTTCCTGTCCCTTCCTCCCTACGCTGCCTTCCTCTGCTGTCTTAAGAGCGTTACGCCCCAATGCCTCTTTATTCTTTTCGGTATGTTATCATTGGCATCTCCTTTTTTTATTACCTTTTTTTTTGTTTCATATTTTAACTTCATCAAGATGTGTACTTTGGTTTGTATAGGGATTTAGAGGAAATGGCAAATCAGCTGGAGTTTTTTAGTCTCCTTCATTTGGCAGATGCTAAATATCTACTGCCAACAGCTATATATTGTGATAGTAGTTGCTAAGTTTGAACTAATCCTTGGCCCACTTGCTGTTCATCTAGTTTTAAGGCCTTGTTGCAAATTTCTACCTATTGTGAATGCTATGCCCTCTCAAAGCCACCTCAAATGTTGCATTTTATAATGTCTAGGAAGCTGCATGTTTAATTCTAATCATTCTAATGTTTAATTCTAATTGTCAATCATCAGAGTACAAGTAGAAATTTCCCCCCAGTCCCAAGAGTAGTATTAAAACCATTGACGGTTACTTTTGGAATGCCTCTTTCCAAAAGAGACTATTTGTGGTGGTTTTAATAGATTTTTTTAACTGTAAAAAGCAAGGTCCAGTAAAGGTGGGCCAAATTAGTAATGTAGACTCTCTTTACCAACAGTATTGCATGCCTTACTTAATCACAAAATGTAATTTCTAGATAAAGTAAAAGTATTTTTTGGTTGTAATTATGCGCTCTTAAAGTCATGTCCTCACGTAGCTATTTCCTTTTTGTAGGCGTGTATGGTGATGTCATGAGAGTGAAGATTCTATTCAATAAGAAAGAGAATGCTTTGGTGCAGATGTCTGATGGAACCCAAGCCCAGCTAGGTATTCATAATGCTTTTCATAGTTAAAATTTTAGTAACTAGTTTCTGCAACACTAACTTGTCTTGTCCCTTTTTAGCAATGAGCCACTTGAATGGGCAGAAGCTGTATGGTAAGGCTCTGCGGGTCACTCTGTCCAAACACACCACTGTGCAGCTGCCACGTGAAGGCCATGAGGATCAGGGGCTCACCAAGGACTACAGCAACTCCCCTCTTCACCGTTTCAAAAAGCCAGGCTCCAAGAACTACTCCAACATCTTTCCTCCTTCCTCTACTCTCCATCTTTCCAATATACCGTGAGTCCACTGAACTTGGACCAATCTCTTTTGGTTATTTATTTTAGCTTTGTCTTATTTAACACCATTGTCTTCTCTTCGCAGACCTTCTGTCACTGAGGATCACCTCAGAGGCTTGTTTCTAAGTTCAGGAGCTGTGGTTAGGGCCTTCAAGTTTTTCCAGTAAGATATATTCTACAAATCTAATACAGATTCAGAAGTGATATCTTCTAGATGCCTTATTGGATGTTGAAAATTCTTTCAGGAAAGACCGAAAAATGGCTCTTATCCAGTTGGGCTCTGTGGAGGAAGCAATCGAGTCTCTGATCAAATTTCACAATCACGACCTGGGAGAGAACCATCACCTCAGAGTGTCTTTCTCAAAGTCCACCATCTGATGAGAAGCTGTTTTTTTGTTTTAGAGAAGGTGAAAGGACTGTCACTTTAGACCAAACTTTAAGCCTTCCACAATTTAGATCACTGTGGACAAATGTTTTCCACAACACACACTTCATCATTCCTTTATTATATCTATATTCACACATGTATGTCTATTTGTAATTCCACTTTGAACCCAATGTGACTTGGGTTTTAATAGTATCTTTTTCTCAGACGGTTTGTCTCATGATTTAGTTAATTATTGGCACACATCGGTTTTGGATCATAGATGCTGCATAGTTTACACTTGTGCCTCTGCGGAAAGCCGCTTCCTTTCAGGTTGCACACGCAAAGCCTTGTTTTGTTTGTTTAACCTATACTTCACTTTTTCAAAGCTATTCCCTATTTGCCTTTTCACAAAAGCAACTGTGCCTTACATGGTGTTTAAAGTCTATTTTTAATGGCCTTAGTGATGTCTTGATGTTTTTGGCTTTTTTTCAGGAACCATTAACCTCAAACATACAAAATAAAAAGCCTGATATTTCTAGGTGGTCCCAGTTTAAATTTGACTAGTGAAAGCACAGGAACGCCTCCTGTGAAAAGCAGCAGCTAGTCCAGAGTTCAGGCTTTGGTTTGTTCCTGACTGTCACAGCTTATTTTGCGTATAGTTATTCTATATATGTGGTTCTACTCATGTACCATTTTCTAAAATATTCATTCCATATCTTAAGTTGCACATACTTGTATACTGTACTTTTTGGGCATTGGCCCACTGCCGCTCTCTGTCTAGCCCATCATATATTACATTTTAGTTGGGAGCGGGACACTTTCCCTTTTTTTTTTTTTTTTTTTTTTTTTTTTTTTTATAAATACATTTTCTGTCACTTATTAAAAGTTTTGGTGAATGCGAAACCGCTTGCAACTGATCCAGGGTTTGTGCCTATGATTTTTATTTTTTACATGCATGTGGTTATATTGAGTATGGCAAAGGAAGTTAAGTTCACATGAGTTATACTGAACTTGTAACCAGTATATTTGGGCTTTCCTAAACTCAATTTTTTACTGGGTCCATTTGCCACTTGCCTTTCATGTTAAAAAATATTAGCATTGGAGTCTTAATGTCTTGTGGGACATTTTGTGTGAACCGAAACTCCTGTGATAAGACTGTTTTTAGCACTTCTTTGTGTGGTGGGGACATGTTCTTTGTGATGCATCCATATCATGTTCAATGTCACATGAGTCTTGGTGCGCAGACATTCCCCTTTACTTTTCAGCTTGTATTTGTACTATTAGTGGGAAGTCTCAGTTTCTTATATATTTTTTTTGCAATTTAGCAGAGAATTGGCGTACTGACAGGTGTTGAGCTTGTTTGGGTGGGGTTTTTTTATTTTCTGTGAAGAGTAGCATGATGGACCAAAGCATCTTCCCTGTTCTGCCAGCCAGTTTTTGATATCTTAAGGTGTATCTGTTCAGCGTCATTGTTTTATCAACCGCTTGGGTTTCAGTGGGCAGAAGGCCAAAAAAAATAGGTGGCTTATGTGTATGTTATTGCATTTGTTTACAAGAAGCAACTAGAGCTGGAAGGAGAAAAAAAAATACAAATTACAGAATACACGGTGGCCTTTTTTGGCCTTAAGCATTTATCAAATGATTATTTCTGTTATCAGAGAACAGAACCAAACAAAAGTCTTAAAGTAGCAACAGAGCTCCTTTTTATTGTGTTAGTTAAACTTCCTTGTTTTTCCCAATATGGATGTAATGTTGAGAAGCAGAGTGGGTGAGGGCTACTGTGTATATATAATTTTTGTTTTGTATAAGTAATTTGAAATCAACATAATTTCTGTCAGACGTGTATATTTTGATAAGGTTATAGCAGACATTCAGCTCATTGTAGAGCCTTCCTTTTTTTATTACACAATATTAAAAGAGATTCCAACACATTGTGTCTGAATTTGTAATTGCCCTCTTGAAAGCTTAACCTCCTTTTGATATAGATGCTCATACTTTTCCTGTCTTCAATAAATCTTTTTTTTCTTGCTTTTACCCTTTTGCCTCTTAATTTCTGAAGTAATTAAACATGTAGCTTTTCACATTCTATTCATCATGGTTATTAACCTCTCCTTTTGACCTTCCTACTGTCGGAGAGTCCTCCTAATGACTCGTTGGTTTCACTAACTGGCTTTAAATGTGAATTATTGAATTTTTATGCGAAGTATATAGTGGGAATAATGCTGAACTCTTCTGCAAGTTAATGTTATATGGGGGTCTTTGAGCAGCAGGTGGCGCACTAGCTTAAGTTTCATAACTGGGTCATTCCTTTATTTCATTTCTGTATTTCAGAGCCTTTTGGGCTTTGGTTCTTGTGGAAACGAGTTTCAAAGTGTTTGTTTTATTATTGAGGAGCTTGTAGAGTGTTTTAAGAGTCATTTGTCAAGCATTATGTTAAGTGGCACCCAGTTGTGTAATACAATTACTTTTTATATTTCACAAAATTAAGGAAACTTGTGGCCTTTAAAAACATGCCTTCAAGCCTATACACCTTTTGTGGTGGTTATAATTACAGTGTATAAGATGCTGTAGGATTTATTTCTATTACCAATTAATCTGTTCATCAATCAACAAGAGCCTTTGGAGAAAAAAAAATGAAGTTACATAGTTCAGGTGGAAAATGTGAGATTTGGAAAGGACGATCATAGGTTGGGCTTGGAATATGTCATATTAAATTTATCCAACATTCAATGCTATGTTTTAATAAAACCTAGAGTAAATCTATTCCTCTTGAGGTCACTGGACTGGACTCACATCGGATGTGTTCTGATAAAATTTGGCTTTGGCTTTTTTTTCCTACAGCATTCTTGCTTATTTCTTTTATAAATCACTTTTTCTTGCCAATATGTCTATCTCTTCCCCCGTCTCTTTCTCATTTTCTAAAAGTATTGCCTGCTTTTCTCAGGGTCAGAATCCTTGGTATGCCTCTGCTGCACATCCCTGCAATCAAAATGATATACTTAAAATATGCAAATGGTTTCATATTCAAATAAATAAATTCAGATCCAAAATTCAGATGTCCACCCGATTAGGATCATTGAGGCATCAAGACCGTAACAGACAGGACGTGGAGTGACTCCAAAAAAAAAAGTCTAGTGTGCAGTGCTGGGTAGATTACTTACAAATTGTAGTCCATTACTAATTACAAATTACGTGATTGCAAACTAGTTTGTAATAGCCTATCATATGAATTACATGTATTATGTAGTCTGACAGTTTAAAAAAATATATTTAATTCTTTGTTTTCAACATGATTAAATATTGCATTAGAGCAAGAGAATTGGGGTGAATCAGTAATTTTTTTTAATGTAATATACTCAATGTTTGGAATCTGAATATGTAATCAGTTACTACCCAGCACTGTGTGTAATTCCTCCCTCTCTCTCTCTAAACACACACATGCATATATACTGGGGACCCTTAATGGAGCAGGATCTGACAGTTTTGGTGCGTCCATAGAATTGAAAGCCATGGCATTATTGGGCCTGTCATTTTTCACGGTTGAGAGAATTTGTATATTGGATCAGGTAAAGCAGCTCATTTAAAGAGGCGCCAATCCATATTATTGAGAAAGTTATCTACTAGCCTCATACCAGGCCCGGTTTTTAAGATATTTAAATAATTTGCCACCAATGCTATTTGCTGCTTGACATTTCAGTAAATTAGTAGGGTAGTTAAGCAAAGGGAAATGTAGTTCATTTAATCTTTTGAGGCATTTAAATATGAATAGAGTAGAGATCAGTAGTTCTTCTAGCAAAATTAAATAAAAACTGAAGGATTACTTATTTATAAGAAAATGTGGAAATAATAACTTGAAGGAAAATGAAAACTCGCTGGAAGCTGACTTACTCTGTGGCTATCCAATACAAGTATGTTTCTTTGGATTGCTTCACTTACTCACCAGTGGGCCCTCTGTAGTGAATGGGTGCCATCAGAACTCCACCTAATCAATTAAAATCTTGTGAAGCAAAAATATGTTTATGATAACCAAAACCGTCACACTGTGGCTTCTGGCTACAATACAAGACTTAGCCATGTTATTATTATATTTACTCTTTTACTCTCTTATTTTTACTCTAGTTAAAAAGCAAGCTGTCTCGTCTGAATCAGGAGAGTAATAAGCACAGATCAAGCCCTAACCAGTTCTAAACAAATATGTAGGTGTATTTTAATGCGAGAGGATAACATTGGAGAAAGCATGATTATGGAGTCATGTTTTTGTCCGAAGGAATGGTTTAAAGTTAAAAATGTTTTTGCAATTGTTTGTTACAATGATGTTTTCACATCAGAAATGAATTGATGGAGCTGTGTGGACTATTTGTGGATTATTGTGCTGTTATTATCAGCTGTTTGGATTCTGACGGCACCCATTCACGGCAGAGGATCCATTGGTGAGCCAGTGATGCAATGCTGCATTTCTCCAAAGTGTTCTGATGAAGAAAGAACTAAGCTGCATCTTCAAAGGCCTGGTGGTGAGTGAACTTTCAGCCATTTTTCACCGTTGGGTGAAATATTACTTTAAAATGAGAGAAAGGAATAATAAGAATGTGCAACATGTAAGTTGCCATTACTTACGTTGCATTTATCGAAGAACCTATCATGTACATAAATGTGGTTAATTGTTTTAATCTAGTTTTTGTTAATAAAAATGTTCGAGAACAAGCTGAAATACCAGATAGCCTTCATAAATTAGGGATTTTAAATGTTACTGTGGGCAACAGTTGATAACTGCTGTAAAACAGAGGCGCTAAAATGAGCCAGAAAGCAATTTAAAGACTCGTATGAGTAATTTTGAGATGACAAAGTGAATTGCAGAGGTGAGTTTGAAGAGAGCTCGCTCAGGCCCCGCCCCTCCTGAAGGTACACCGCTGATGATAACTGTCGCACACGAATCAGATTCAGCATTATTCACAATTATGAAGAAGTGCGCGAGTCAAACGCCTCATAAAGCTGACACGATTTTACATCGAAGCTGAACATTTAGCAGACCTGCAAAGCTGATCCAAAGAGTGAGAAAAGGCACAGATGCCCAAGGCAGAATGGGGCAAAATTGCCTTTGTTCCTCCAGGACAGAAAGGACTCGTGCAAACGGCTTGAGATGTGCGTAGGTTATCTGCCTATCAACTGGAGCGAGCCAGAAACAACACGATTCCGCCAGCAACTAGCACCCAACTTGTGCGAATAAGATGGAGCGCTGAGGAAACGCGAATCAGAACGGCGTCCGATACAGACGGGGATGTGTTTCATTTGTGCTTCTCGTGCAGACCACATGGGGTAGAGGTATCTGGAAGTTGCAGCGCTGCAAACGGGGGAGCATCACTGTAGGAGGCTCGAGACGCGCATCGCACTGTCCCGCGTTCAGATGATGGACGGGTTTCTGACAGAGCGCTAGAAAATTACCGTGGACCGCACCGGAGACCTTTTGCAGCATAAGAAACAATTGTAATGGATTTTTTACTAAAAAAGAACATCACATGTGTGCAGTTTTATGAAGTAAGCTACAGAAAGTAATGCTGCTCGTTCGCTCGGAAGGAATGAAAATCACTCTGGATTACAAGCCTTGTTATGATGTTAAAAACTGCGTACGTGCATGCACTCAAACAAGCAGGTATTTGAAAAGTTGTCACTGAAATAAACGACCGTGAATTTTCGTTTGGAGGTGAGGACTAGTATAACAACTCAAATGGAGTTGCCGCTGGTGGTTTTTACGGTAGTGTGTTGGGTCTCTGTTTGGTCGGACGACCGGATCATCTCAGACAGACACGCGGTCTACTGGAACAGTTCAAACTCCAGGTGAGTGTACTCTATGGCAGGCTCTTTTAATATTAAGTGCTTAAACTGATTGATATATTGTTAGAATTTCATTAACATGTTAGTTATTATGCATCTGCTACATTATTACTTTTTTTTTTTTTACCAATTAATCTGTATTTGCGTTGTCTAGTCTGTATTTGTGTTTTAAATATTTATTTAAACCTAGTCTGGTTGTTGTGGATACTGGGTTTTACTAGTAAAGAACCAGTTAATTCTAAAGTATGTTTAAGGGTCAATCTATCACTTTTATTTATATAGTGCTTTTAACAATACAGATTGTAGCAAAGCACTGAGCATTATCAAACAGGAGAATAGAGTGATGGGAATGAATAATGACGAGATTATACTGTTGATTTATTAAATGCAGAGACGATCTCTGTAATCAAAACGATGATAATCACTAGAAATTAGGTGTCCCCAACTAAGCAAGCCAGAGGCGACAACGGCAAGGAACCAAAATCCCATCCATGAGAGAATGGAGAGAAAAAAACCTTGGGAGAAACCAGGCTTAGTTGGGGCCAGCTCTCCTCTCTTTGTGCTGGTACACCTTCTGATCTGGACACGGACTGAGAAACAGAATAAGAAAGAGACAGACTAATATTAGTGTAGATGCCTTTCTTTTTACGATGTGAAGAGTACATTGTGTGTTCACGGTTCCGGCTGATCTAATTAATGCAGACTAACAATCAACAAACAGCACACTTAGGTTCCTAACTGATGAAGAAGAGTTGACAGAGCAGCCATCAAGTGTTAGACAGTGTTCTAGATTATTACATGTGGGGTTTTTAGGTCAGATAATTAACACAGGATCAGAATTTAACAGTAAGAAGTTACTTGTCATCCAATTTTTTATATCAGCTATGCATTCCGTTAGTTTCTCAGTTTGGTGTGTTTCACCTGGCTGATGTCTACTAAATATTTTTGAAATGTGATCTTTACTATGACATTTCTGTCTAGACACAGCTTGCTTTTTTACATGTCATTGGTAGAGCCAATCCTCCATGAACGCAGAATCCGCATAGGGCCCCAGAACACCAGGGGGCCTCCTTGCTCTCAAAGATGTTGTAATTTTAGTTTGTTTTTAAATTTGGCCAGCAGTTATGAACATGAATATTCATTTCTTTTAATGATGTGCGCTGTCACCCTCGTAACGTGAATGTCGTACAGTCTCATAGAATGCATACAGAGCTTAATGAGATAATGTTTCTTTAGCGCTTTCTTGAGTGCAATTTCTTCCTTCCTTTCATCCCAAACACCCCCACAACTCTTCATCCCAATTACCATCCCAAATACATTACCACTAGGATAAAATGAATAGGTATTAGTGACTAATTGAGTTGGTACGTGTCACTGATTTATTATTATTAGTAATCAAAATAAGTACAAATAAATTAAAACAAATACTAGTGTTTTAAGGAATACATGTTAAATTGGCTTGCCATACTCTGCTCAAACCTCAGGCCGTGTATTATCACTGCTGTATGCACAGATGATTGAGATCGGCTTTTCTTGTGTTTGCAAAGTATCACATTTCTAAATGACAAGCTTTAAGTGAAACTTTTGTGTGGATCGTAGAATTTGCGTCGTTCTTCAAAGATTTGCAACTGAGTTTGGTTTAGCCCTTCTTATCCTCTTAGAAATTACTCAGGGTTGAGAAAAAGCAAGCAGAGATCATATTTGCCAGGATTTGTTCACTCTTGCTGATGCTGTCTGAGCTTGGCACTGTAACATTCTCTAAATTAATAATAACAATGGCAACACTTCGATTTAATCCTGTTAATGTTGAGATGCCAGAAAAATACATAATAATGCTCCATGCGCGCAGCTGGAGCTGAATATAATGGTATTTTTCACAAGCTTCGCATGAACTGAATCAAGGATTTCAGCTTATTATCTTGATGTGTTTTCACATTTCAGTCAGGAGATTCATGAGCAACCCTGGACACTTTCACAGGCTGGCTGGTTTTGAAATCATAAGTTCTGTGTGAAGTTCCTTGACATTGCTCATTCCTCCTTATTTCAAGGGTATCTGTGAGCAGGGTTCTCTTGCTGGCTTGGAGGGTTTGCTCAGGGGATGTCAGCCTAATGGCTTTTGACATGCAGCTCCTCAGGTAGAGCTTGGCTAGATAAATAAACACGGCGAAGGTGCTCTCACGGCTGAATTAACAAAGTTAAGAGTGGCTGTCTTGCAGTACATCAGTAGTCTGCCGAGGTTTAAAATATTAAAGAGGCTCAGAGGAAGATTTCTTCTCGAGCTGGGTGCATGCTCTTCCACCTCAATAAAATGTAGGGCTGGATTTGAATTTTTTGCATTGTATAAGCCACCCTGATACATTCAATCTGCATTAATCCTTATTTAGCAGAATACTCCACTCTTAGGTTGATAAATATGCAGTGTTAGAGTCCCAAATCCATTCCCTCCATTTATGAGTTCTTTTCAATTGATAGGTTTTGCTTACATTAGGTGCGTAATATATTTATACGCTGCAGTAGTTTTCAGAGGAACTTCCCCAAATGCGTTCCTTAGCCTGTAACCTTGTTGCCGGCGTTCACAAAGAACATGTATTTCTATTGTTTTCCAGCGTCTCTATCAAAAAGAGCCACGTTCGCACCCTACCGAGGGATTGTGTGAGAAACAATCCAAAAAAGAACACCCAGGGGTCAACTTTACTTTTCAGCCCACCCTGACCTCCCTTCTAGTCCTTTCGCAGTATTGTAGTCACAACCGAGGTGAGCCTTTTGCGGGGCAATTCACCTTGAGCATTAAAAGCTTGCCATGAATCATATTTTCTCTCTCTTAAGCTCCCTGTCAGGGGTTTTCTATTGAAGCCCACCCTGAAAAGAAGATGGACATCCCCTCATTGCCAATATGGCCGGCCTCTTGGGGGTCCAGATTAAAAAAAAAAAAAGGGAAGATGCCCAGCTCTGTAACCCAAGAGGATGGACTAATCTAATCCTGTGGTTTATCCTTCAAAAGGCCCTCTCTTCTTGAAAGCTTTGAGGTTCTTAACAGAAGTCCCAGCTCATAGCCCTTCGCTCAAGTTGTGCTCCGGTTGGCTGGGGACAGCTCAGTGCTGGATGTTGTCTCTGCCTTCGCAAAAGGAACGAAGAAGAGAAAAAAAAACAAGTGGAGCTGAGGAATCCAGTGCTCACAGTGATTCATAGATGGCTGCTGTCATTATTCCCTTGACAGCTCACACTGCTTTTTTTTCTGAGACACTCTGCGGCTGCCTTTTGGGGCCTGCAGTAGTGCTTTCTGTTCAAGTCCTGGCACAGCAAAGCCACGAAGGGTTATTTGCATGCAGGTTCATCTCTAAATTGTTACTATTATGGAAACAATGAATATGTGAAAAGGTCTAGATGAGAACCACGAATAGCGTGGGTTCTGAGAAAGGCTATGAATATCTTAAAGTAAATTGCCTGCGCAGCATACAATGCGTCGACGGGGCGAGTCGTTATAGCGGCTTATTGTTATTCGTGATTGAATTTAATTAAATATAACCTCTCGTCTGATTGTTTGCTGTCAGATGGAGTTGCACAACCACGTCTAATGATTTTGACGATCCACAGCTGTGTTGATGATGTAATGACTTTGAAATACCCGACTTTGAGCTGTCTTTACAACGGGGAGAATCTTGAGCACTGCGGCTCAGATTTATACGATACTCTTGACTCGGTTTAGTCATTTACCTCAGTCGTTTTCAAGTGGAATTTAATTTTTGAAATGAAACTCATTTATCTCTTCGTGCCCGTTTGTCCTTATGCTGAGATATGCTTCTGAGTATCCGAGCGCTATCAAATTTCCTCTCGTCAGACAAAGCAGGTAGAAGCTCAAGTAGCCGTTTGCACAGTAAAGGGGTTTGATACTCGTGTTCTGATTTGTCATTGCTGTCTATCTTAAGTTCTCAACCATTGAGGCTGAAAAAAAGTAATTTTCAAGATGTGAGTGAAGGTTTCACCCAGCTGTCTCTGCAGAGGCAGTCCTGCTATGAGGCCACAGCGCTGAAATCTTTCACCAGATGAATTACGTTTTCAAAACATGGCAAAATCCTGTCAGGAAACCGGAGGCTTTTGTAAACGGCAGTGGTTGTTAGTTACATTTTCTCCTTTCTCTTTCTGTTTGAACAACTTTTTTGCTTCTGCTGCACTCTCCAGGTGCTTCACCATGACTCATCGTCGCATGGGAATGCGTCTTGAAATATGTAGGTTCACTGGTTAAAGATTCATCCCATTTGGTTTTATCATGAATGCTCCGTTCTGTTTTTAGTTTTAGTCCTGATTGTGTCATATCAGTGGTAGCTATTTATTTTTGCCTGGTAAAAGTGTTTCGGTGTTAGACCCTAATTACTAATTACTTCTCAGTATCTGTTGTGTTTTAATGTAGTTTCATGGTTTTCCCAAGGCTTAAACATTTCGGCGTGTTGAGCTACTGTGCATGTTTATCCGAGGAACATGTACTTTGAGATAGACATGGTCTACATGTAGCTGTTACATAAAAGTGATGCTCTTAAATGTTTAAAAATAGCACAAGGTGCAGCTTTAACCCTGGGGCTGCAGTAAGACCTGTGGCTAACCACTACATGAATGCATGTTTTTCCACTTTCCACAAGCAATCTGGGAGAAAAAAAGACTGTTTCTTTTCAAAAAACTTTCATAAATCTTTCTCTTAAAATGCATAGCTAGGGTTGTTGCTTTTGCTGTATATCTTGCCTTTGCTTGCACAGTAAGCTGTGTCTGTCTTGGGGATACAACTCAAGGAATTTTTCAAGCTGTCGGAACACTTGCGGCAAAGAAGCTCGGCATTGTTTCAGGGTGTGCAGCTTCAGACGTGACACATGCTTGTTCAGCAGTCACTGAATAGACCAATTGGATGTGAAATGTGAAAATCAGATTGGAAGATTCTTGTGCTGATGGAGAGAGATTTCTTCTTTTGTGATTTTTTTTGGTAATTATCACTTCTCTTATGACTCCTTCACAATGCAGAGCACATAGAAGCAATGCACACAACAAAAAGGTGCATTGATACAGTTTAATTCAGTACAAAGGAGCCATGAATGCATTTGCACAGGAATTTTTAGCAAATATGTTAATATTATGAAATTAATGTTTTTCAAGTATTTAATTGTTAAAGGGATAGTACACCCAAATATCAAAATTCTGTCATTAATTACTCACCCTCATGTCAAAGTACTATTTTTTTGGCATGTATGCCATTTTGTGGTATAGTTAGCCAACTTAAAAAGAAAAATTATGCGATCATTTCCAAATTCTCATTTTACTTTTTCTACAGTTCACAAAGGTGAATTTTTAGGGTGCTTTCACACTTGGTTGCTTGCCTGGTGTGAACCCCAGTTCGATTGTTTGATATTATTTGGGTCCGAACCACAGTTTGTTTGTGTCATCAAGCCAGCAGCTGTTTACCCCGTTGCTTAGTAACGGCAGCGCAGGAGAAGGTGGCAAAATTCATAACATTGCTCTCTCCACTTTTATATACGTTTGTTTTGTTTACAAAACTTCAGTGCATAACTGCAGGTCTATATTACGAATATACTGCAAATGCTTCAAGGATTGCTGAAGGCGAACAGAAATGAGACATACAGCTGTCTGCCTGCAGCACGTCAGTCATGCTCATCAGGAAAGTGAGTGAAATACATGTTTTTATTAAATAATACATCATTAATATGCTTGATAAGTGGTGACATAAGTATTGCTGTTTTCAGGTTCAAGCCTCAACCTGCTTTACATGAGAATACTACCTCAGCAGCTGTTTATGAGCACTGTTTATTCATATTAGGCATTTAAGCGAAACATTTTCAAACTTACGGTGTACACTACAGTCTCAAAAACACAAATAATTTATATATTATATTTATATTTTCATGTTGTGTCTATCTGGGATTTCAGTATGGAGTATTATTTATTTTTTGCAGTATTACATCACATTGTAAAGCGAACTGTACCAGAGTTGACATAAACCGTGCCCCAGACCACTCTTTTAAGCAGACTCAGGTACAGTTTGACAGTGTGCACCCGAGGTTGGAAGACAGCGTTTACATCATCCAAACGAACCGAATTCTGACATCAGTCGAACCCAGGTGTGCACCAAAAGTGCCTTAGTGAAAGCACCTTCAAAATATTTCAGCCACTTTTTTCATATTATGAAAGTAAAAGTGACTGAGGCTGTCTATTTCAAAATTGACCAAAGAAGCACATAAAAGTTTTATGGCCCTGCTGTAAGATTATTTAATTTAGCGAGGATACATTCAATTTATCAGAAGTGACAGAAAAAGACTTTCGAATGTTACAAAAGCTTTCTATTTCAAATAAATATTAGGGTTTTTTTTCCTATTCAACGAATCCTTAAAAAAATGGATCACAGTTTTCACACAAATGGAAAAGTTGCTTTATATGATAATATTTCAAAATACTTTTTTACTGTACTTTTCAAATAAATGCAGCCTTGGTGAGGAGGTTCAAAAACCATAAAAAAATCTCATCGACTTAAACCATTAGACACACTCCATCAGCTTTGACATCAGATGAACCACTTTTACGACTTAGCATTGTGGTTTATGTCACTTTAAAGCTTCCCTTCAAATAAAAAAGCAGCAAGACCTGTCCTCAAAAATGCACTTTTTCTGCTCCATGGACAAAAGCAAGTCTTGCAGGATTAGAAGGATGACATAAAAGTGTTTAAAGATGAGCATTTAGCTTAAAGCTGAACAGTATCTGTCCCTTTGCATTCCCAGCTAATTAAGTGCACTTAATAAATTGTGATAATGTCCTTCACCTCGTTTTAGGTGAAGAGCGGGATTCATGATAAGGGATCCAATCACTGAATCAAGGACTGAGTGTTTGCAGCTCATCAGCCCTCGCTGATTAATTACATCTCAACGGCACTTTGTGTTATCGGCATCATATAATGAAGAGTCTATATATCTCTCAGGCACTTCAGCACACCACGCAGGATGTGTTCTTCTAGCCAGCCAGTGTGCTACTTTACATGTATTAAGACACACAAAAAAAACAAGGTTACAGTGCCGTTTTCGCCCAAGAACATTCGTGATTTAGAGTTTCCTGACATAGATGATCCGCAGTGAGTTAGATAGCGTGAAGTTCTCATTTCTGTTGCCTTAAACCAAGCTATAACTCTCCATTGTGCTCAGCACCGGAAAGTGGTTGTCCTATATCAAGCCCATCGCTGTCTGTGTTTCTCAGCCCCTCGCAGACATGCCCACAGTGGCTCTTAATTAAGAATGTTGTCACAGAATAAAACTTCAACAGATTGGTTATTGATTGAACCTCCTTTCCTGGCAACAGTCTCCAAATCCCCCATGACTTTTTTGCCAGCGGCAGCTATTACACATGAGCAGTAGGTACTGCATGTTTAACTCCACCATTATTCTCCAAAGCCATTTTGTGTGCTATATTTTGGTTATGTTTGGCTATTTATCAGTGTCTTTTAACTGAGGATTAAAACGGGTTGTAGCATAATTCCTAAATACATTACACACAGCTCAGCTTCGGTCTGTGGGTTTAAAGGCAATTTAAGATATTAACTCTGATAAAAGCCAGATACTAAACCTGTTTGCAGTCCTTAGGCCTAGATTCCAAGATGTGGCGTAAAATCCCTTCCTGAGGCTTGGTCTCACATACGATTAGGATATTATGCTGGTGTGCGATAAGATATAGTTTAACATTTGTGTTCTAGACCTCAGCTAACCCCAGATCACCTTTAATGATTAGTGAACACTTTTGAGCAAAAAGGCACAATAAAAGCTTCATAAAAGACCATATATAAAGAGTTTATTTGCAAAAACATTTGCTATATTCAAAAAACCTGATTTTGGAAAATTGTTAAAAATTGAATGATCCGTTTTTGCAAATGAACTCTTATTTCTTGCGCAAGTATTTATTTGCTTATGCATATTTATTATGTTTATTTCTGTATGCCTTCTGAAGCCATATGATAACTCATTTATGATGATGAATATTTTATGATTATGTTATTTATGGTAAAGAATGATTTACATTTCAGTCTGTTCCTTGTACAAAACAATCATATATTTGTGTTTTTATTGATTATGATTAGCAAGAATGTCATTTTTTTTTATAGATTACTTTTTTTTTTTGTTATTGGTACTGTTGCACAAAATAAAATAAATCATACGGCTTGGAACAAAGCCAGAAATTGACCAGAGCAAATTTCAGTGAATAAAAATCCTCAAAAACATACAATGTTGAATTTTTGGGGTGAGATTTGTTTAAAAAGACAGCAGCCAAGTAAACCTCATTAAGTTTGTATGTATGTAGGAGGAGAAACTATAGCATTCCAGAGAGATTTCAGGCATAAGAGAGGGACAGTTCTTGGCCCCTTTTGCATCTCTTTACTATGTCATGCTCTTTCTGGTTTTAATGCCAAATGTACTGCTAAGAATATCAATGAAGTGGATGCCGGAGAGAGAGGAATGGCATCGCTAATTTTTAACGCCCTGAGGAATATTTTCTGCATCATATCAGAAAGAGCTGCATAGTATTTGATTGATTGGATGCACATTAAACACCACAGTGCGGAGGTTTAACACTAACATGCAATTCATATGTATGTTCATGTGTCTGTTTTTGAGTTTAATTCAATATTTATAAAGAAATAGCATTCTAATTTGCTTTTTCGTATTTATTTTCCTAAGTCTCAGTGGTTAAGGAACCAGTAAGATCTCCTGTGGTCAGAAATGCTGCTCTTTACTGTAAACTGAGTGGACTAGAAGGTTCTTTTGCCTGCAGGCAAGTGCCCCAATGCCACACAAGGTGCCAGACATATTCTTACCCATGGGACATCTTTACCAGCTCAGATTAATGGCAGCGATGTTCTCTAATGGACCATAAGAGCTGGTTCCTGCAATGCACTCAGTGACCAAGTAATAATTTATTCACCTTTTGCCAGACATTTCACTAGCAATACATGGCAACAACTCTGCAGCCATTTTTTGAAAGTTTCCCTCCACTAAGCATGTGTTTGCACCCCCCCAGAGAACTAATTAAATTTCTGAAATCGCACTTATCTCAGTCCTGTTTTCTAATAAGATGGGATGTAGGCATAAATTTGTTGTAGGAAGAAGTATATGCATTTAGAGATGCATTGGATGTAAAAACCCAACTTGAATATTTCCAGAATTGCAGGCTTCTTTAGAGTAAAATTGTTTTTTAGACATATAGCATTAAGCCAAAACATCATCCACTTTGTGTTCTTGTTCCTGTACCGTTTAAATGTAGGATGCAGATTGTGTTGTTTTAGTAGAGTGTATTACGTGACTGGTAGTTAAGTGCAGAGAAAACATATTAACTAATCTTACCGGTCTCAGAGGGTAGATAATTAGGCTAGTCAACAGCATTGGGTAAATAAACAGTTCCTGTAATTTTTCTCCCAACTTCAATCGGCTGAATCATGTCGGCTATCAAAAATGCATCTCCCTTTGTGTTTTGCGTCAGTTTTGTGTGTGTGTGTACCTGTGTTTGTCGCTCACAGTGTGTATGCTCTGAGCTCCCCTGTCCCTTTCAGCTCACGTTGGGGGAGTCTCATGGTGCTCACTTTAATTCTGAAAGGCAGGTCTGTATAAATAATTCATTTCCCCTTTGCTAGCCTTATTTCTGCATGTGGTACAAGTGTTACTGCCAGTCTGCAGGGGAGGGTTTTTGGGGAAACGCAGGAAGGTTACAAAGAAAGTAAAAACAGGGGTTGGCAGTCATTTTTTCCTCTCCTCCTGCTTTCGCTCTACTCCTTTTCCCCTTTTCTCGCGCTCTGTATGTGTTTTCTTTTGTTTACACATTGTCTTTGTTCCACATATCACCAGTGTGCAGATTGTTTTTTCTGGAGCCAAGAGCGATCAAACACTCAAATACTTTGACGCATGAAATCATCAGAGCCTTACAACATTTACACACAGGTCGCTAGCGAACGTTTTAGAAACCCACTTTTGAAGAATGTGAAATGCCGTGTTGACCTTTAAGAAGCCATCAAGTTAATGTTGTCAGAAATAGCGTTGCTGCTCTCAACTCTGTCTGGTTTGGTCAGCCGAAAAAGTTGGGCATTAAAAATGTAAGGGCAACTTTACGTTTCATGAACAGCCTTGTAATCACTACATAATTTACTTGCATTGATAATTCACCCAAAAATGAAAATCACTTATCTTTCCCAAAGTGTATAATTTGTTTTAGGCCCCCATTGACTCATTATACAGACAAAAATATAATTTGTACTCCACAGAAGAATACAGGTTTGGAATAACATGAAGAGGAGTAATTGACCATTTTTTTGGTTGAATAATTTCTTCAAGAATAGTTGTAAGCTGTATTTATTTAACAGAGAAAGTTCAATAGTTGTATTTGACAGAAATGTGAGAGTACTTGGGCAGATATGCTGTTTTTTTTCACCCAGATGCAGTTACAGTCTCTTCCACAGCGTTATATTAGGTTAGCTCTTATTGTTCGAATGCACTTTTGATATTTTGAGCTGTTTTGTAGGCGTCCTGTCGCTCAGGTTGTACCTACAAAGACCAAGGTCAAGGGTTTGGTTCCCGGGAAGCCTCCATACTGATAAAATGCATGCCCTGCATGCAGTGTAAGTCAGTTTGGATGAAAGCATCTGCCAAGTGAAATGCTGGTAGCTATTTCTCAATGGAATGAAGCCGACACCAGCGTCGCCCCGGTCTATATATGTCATCTCATCCCTGCTTGTAAGGTTTAGTCCACCTCTGTTCCACCTAAACCTGAAATCTCTCCCACAGAGAGCTCAGTTAGTAGCATACCTGCAGAAGAACTGCTCAATACGTCCATTCCCTCTTTGGGAATTGTAAAAGGACTCTTTTTGAAATTGGGTTCCCTTGAAATCTGCTTGCAGCGACATGTAGTGGTGTCTGTATTCTCTCTATTCTAAGTCTGTTTAAAGAAGTGTTTCTCTGCTGGTGCGTCATGATGTTAAAACAGGTTGCAGGATTGTACTTTTCTGCTTTTGTCAGGGGGAAAAAACAATATGCAAATTATAAAAGGCAACTTAACATATAGAAGTCAGGCGGGCAAAATAAATAGTGTTATTAACTTAAAAAAAGGGGGGGAAATTGCTTTCTATATCTTTGCTGTTAATATCATGCATCTAATTCAAACTCCAAATTATTCTGGTGCATATTTATTTGATAGCCAGCAAATTAAAAGACCGCTTGACGTGCACTCTCCCTTTGATCTAAGGTAAAATCAAGGAATTACCCTGGACTGTATTAAATATGGGTTCACAGGAAAACACCTTTGTTGTTGTTTGTGTATTTATAAAATTATCAGTTTTTCTATTTAGTATATGCCTGTGTGCATGTATTTAGGTAGTAGATTTTAGTTCTATATGTCAAATTAGATCTAATTATGTTATCTTATTAAGTTTACTTGACAATAACAAGTAAGTTGCACATATCAGTATAGCAAAATTTACTTAAAATGTGTTACAACGTAATATGTAGTCAAATATTTCACAATATTGCAGCATTTACTTAGTTTGAACTAAATTAATGCAGCCATGGTGAGCATAATAGTCTTGCCATCCCAAACTGTTGAACGGTGTAGTGTGTATGATATTGCTGGCTCGTCACTTGATGTTTAAAATAACGTCTGTATCCTGAAGTAAGCAACTGAGAACCACTGCTATAAAGATAATCAATGTTGACCCAGACTGCATTATACCTATGCTATGAAGAACGATTTAGAGTCATATGTAATCGAGTGTATGTGAAAGTAATACAAAACTGTAAGTGGGGCATTTTACTGAATGCGCGCAGATGGCTCCTGCTATGACTTGATGCACATTAGCTGTGATTGCTTTTAAATGATAAGTGTCATTGAGAAGCCTCTTTCCCAAAAATTGCTTTGGCATAAGCAGGGGCATTAAAAAAAATGCAGGAGGGAACAGTGTGCGGTTTACAGCTTGTGACTTTATAACCAAACATCTTCCCCAGACACCCTGTCTAACAGACCCTGCAGTCCGTGAGGCTGGAAGAAAAGCGTTTTTCCCCTTCAACCCACAAAATTACTGTCTCGTTATGGTCTATTTGTGTTGGATAGATTTCCTCAGTGCTAATCTCTGCCACAGAGGACATTGATGCAGCACAGTGATAGCGAAGCATTATGTCCAGGCCCAATCCTGCACCACCTCATCTCCTTAGAGGGCTATTTCCCTTCCACTCTCCCCCGTTTTAATGTCGCTCCATACAATTATACAAGCCTTTCTCATGCATACAATGCTCTCCCCCTGCAATTTCAGCCCCATTTATGATATGGGTTATTATGCAGGCTTAGAGGTGACTTGCAAAAACTTCTGCCGGTAAACAGGGCCTGAGTGGGAACACAACGCGCGTACTTTTTCTCAGGTCCTTCGCTCAGCGTTGACATTCAAGAGTCTGGCAGGGAGTGTGGGTGGACCGCTGGGCCACAGGATATAGTTTCCATGACTGCTCAAGCTCACATTTCACAATTCAGATTTGGAAGCTGCTACATGACATGGCACTGTTTTCTCAAGCGGTGATGCTGGTGGTCTCGGCGTGCGTGGGACGTCTTATATACAGAGGTTATTGTCAGAACGTGGTGGTTCTGTTAGTCACCTTGAAGCTTTACAGAGCTGAAACGTTCATCTTGATTACTGACTGACATAGACACTTGACATTTCTGTGTTTCTTTTGATGTTGCAGTTAGAGAGTGTGTAGAGGACTTATAAATTCTTTCTTTTTAATTTCATTTTTAAGAAAAATGTGAATTTTCAAACTGACAAATACACTACCGTTAAGGTTGAAGTATGGATTTAGAATTAATAGTTTTATTTAGTGAAGACTTTTATTTTGTTACAAAATGTTTGTTTAAAATAAATGCTGTTCTTTGAACATTCTATTCAGTCCAAAAAATGATTGCATGTGATGATGATGTGAAGACTGGATTAACTGCTGCTGAAAATTTGTCATGATAATAAATATATTTACAATATGTGATCCTGAATCACAAAACCATTTATGCATCATATGAAAGCTGAATAAATAAAGTAAGATGATATAAATTAGGATAGGACGATATTTAGCCGAGATACAACAATTTGAAAAGCTGGAATCTGAGGGTGCAAAAAATTATAAATACTAAGAAAATTGCAAATTTTCTCAGTAGTTGTCCAAATGAAGTTCTCAGCAATGCATATTACTGATCAAAAATTAATTTACAAAATATATTCATGGAATTTTGACCCATACAATGTATTTTTTTTCTTTTTTTCACAATATTATTTCTACATTGATTTTTTAAATGAGTGAATAAACGCAGCCTTGTTGAGCATAGTAGAGTTCTTTCAAAACAATTGAAAAGTCTTTGAAATATATAAAGTGTTTATATGGCTAAAATAATGAAAATCAATAAAAATTAAATCCATTGCAAGTTGACAAATATACAGACGTTTTATCCATAAAATATAAGCATAAATTTAAGAATAAAATATGTTATCATGAATGAAATTAGCATACTCTATATTCATTTGGTGTTTTATTTTCATTCTTTTATTAAATTCACATGTTGATAACTGATTTATTAATTTTATTTGTATGTAGCACCTCTAGTCCTCCATATACCAAGGAGAAAAAGTATTTTCCACATGTTCTGTGGATGGACAGTGATTGATGGGACCTCTGGGCATTCAAGCTAACAAAGTGCTTGTGGACTACCATCTTGTCTTCAAGGATTTAAGGTTTTTTTCACCACCTTAACAAAATCAATTCATTGCCATTTCTTCTGAAAATAAGTATTGACTCTTCTGACTTGGAGAAAGCGCTCTAGTCAGCAGATTACAGGAGTCAAGTATGGTCAAGAAGGGTTGAAGAGGATCTTTAAGAAGTGTGTATTTCAGGGGAAGATGAGTTTGATAAGTTCCCTTCCTACTTTTTCACTGATCGCTTTTTCTGAAAAGAAAAGCAATCACTTTCTATTTGCTATGCATTCATCCAGACTGATTAAACATGAGAGGACTCACAACATCTGTCATTTCAACCAATCAAGATTTGTGTTTATATAGCGTTTTGGATGTCTTTTGACATAAAGGCTGTTTGTCATGAACCTTATTAAATCCTCTGAGCGCCCTTAGCAAACGGAGCACGTTCGCCGAGTTTGTCAAAATGATCTGAGAAGATTTCAGACCACAGTGTTTGTGCTGATTCATGGCATTCATCAGTCAGCCACTGTAATGAGCTTCTTGAATCAATATCAATAAGCGGAGGATGAGAAATGTGATGAGGACGAGAAAGGCCGATTTAACACTGCCTTCTGCCTTCTCATCGCTCTCACTCCTCCTTTTATTGTATTGGATTGGAATCATCTGTCCATCACGGCTTAGTGTATCACTGACACCAGCCTTAACAGACTCTAGTATCTTTTTCTCAGATAAAATACATAAGATTGAGTGATCTTCAGCCTCTTGCAGAGTTTTCATACATATAAAGCAAGCTTGTTTTCTTAACAAAGATATCTTGCGGTGCTGGAATATAGATTAAATACTCACAATATAGTGGAGCTGATTTGTGATAAAAAAAAAACTGATAAATATCTCCATTCTTTCCAGCAAAATGCTGACCAGTGGCACTTCTGTATTATTAATAGAACTGTAAATGTATTGATTAAATGGTTGGACGGGAGAAATTGGCAAAAACGCCTCACAATATCGCTTTTCTGACATGGCCTTGAAGATGAGTTATTTTAACCAGGATTCGAGCCTTGCAGCACAAGTACATGCTGGAATCCTGGGTTGTTTTAGTAAATGTCAGACCACTCACTTTACAGCAACAGACTGTGTGGAGCAAGACAGCGCAACTCAACATGTGGCCCTCGAGCTTCTGCTTTGGCGCTCGCTTGATGTCATCAACATGGCAACAAACATGTCATCTTAGCAAAGTAATAAGCAGCAGGGCAGGACGCATGACATTATAAGAATGGTAGAAATGTGTCAGGTGGCAGAGATTGCTCTGAAACATATAGTGTATTGTATTGTGCAAACTGTCGAGTGAACGCCACAAACATGGACATCATTTTTGATTAAAATGGGAGTGATTTAGTTTTCACTTTCTGTCTTTGTCCAGTATGAAACATGAAGAAAGCAGGGGGTTAAATGAGGGTCCAGTGCCTTTGTACGACCTTCCATGGATTCATATATATGTATGTATATAGTAAGAAATGAAAATGTTTTCAGAATCGTAATGCTACTGTTCATATGTTTGGGGTCATTAAGGTTTTGAAAGAAATACCCCTAAGCTTCTACCTTACTAACTATTGATAAGCAGAAGATTAGTTTGAGGCAAAAAGGATTATTAATGGAAATAATTGGACCTAGATATAAAACCAAGTGTGACCAAAATGTATTATTATATTCAGCAAGGATGCATTAAATTAATCAAAAATCAAAAGTGACAGTAAAGACACTTATAATATTACAGTGGATTTCTGCTTCAAATAATAAGCAAAAGAGACTTAAAAATATTTTTAAAATGTTAAAAACGAACCCCAAGTTTTCGAATGATAATATGTTTACATTAACATTTATGCATTTAGCAGATGCTTTTATCAAAAGCGTCTTGCATTGCATTCAAGTTACAGTTTATATTTACAGTATAAGCTTATTTAAGTCATTATTGTTCAGAAAACATTTTAATAATAATTAGTTTAGCCTTTAGTACAGTAACAGTATAAAACCCGAAATTAATTTTTTCACGAACCTTGTGTTAAAACAGTGTTACAACTATCATGTTTAATGATGTTGCAGTCACAGGCGTGATGTACTTTTCTAAAAGTGTTTCAAGCATGGCTCATTTAATCAAATTTGTAATGCATTACAGTTTGGAGTACTTTAAGTGTTACATAACGTGCAGCTGTTTTTGCCCTGATGCCAGACTTATTATGCATCCATCAAGTTTACAAAAAAGCACTAATGAGATGAAGTGCCCTTCATTTTGTACACTATTTAATTCACCAGATAATCAGACAAATAAGCATTTATTCAAGGTTATGTAACAACAAAACATTTACGTGCAGCAAAAAAATGAATTTAAAGTAAACTTTTTTTGCTGTAGCGTGCCACACTTAGTCTACATGCCTCATTAGTTGCCGTAAAAATGACAAGTGTGAGTCTAGAGGCTTTAAAGACCTGCTTTGTGCCACTTAAGCGTCCAGAGTTAAGTGACATCTAAATGGAAAGACAAATATTTATTATTATTTTTGGACAGAAAGATGTTTTTCCTTCAAAGCAGGGGGCGGCAATAGTAAACACTCCTCCTCGAGGTAGGCACGTGTAAGGGATCAGAGAGCATGCTGATGACCCATTGGTGCATTGTGTGGCGAGTATATTCACGGCTCTTAAAGCTGAAACGAGGGCCCCTCCTGGCGAATGGTGGGTCAGATCCTAACATAGATGGCTTTCCTCTCCGAGTGGGCCTTGTTTCCCCTGGCAACATCACAATCCAGGAGGTCACAAAGGGCTAGGGGAAAGAGGCTTTAGAGTTGAGTCCTGATGCTTATTTCTCTTCTTGTCTGTCAGATGCTGAGCGAGACGGGGATCTGGGATTACACTGGACAATTCCTCCCTCTCTCGCTTCTTCCTCTCTTAATGTGCGTTAGAGCAGCACTGAGAGAAAACGTACACGATCTGCGTTTTTTGTTTCCGCCTTCTCGCTCCCTGCGGAGTATGGACCTCTACCAGTTCTCAGAGAGACGCTTCTGGTCTCACTCATTTCAGGCCGCTCATTCACTAACACAGAAACAAATAGGCACAGAAGAAGATTTTATTGGCTATTAGAAGAGTTTGCACGAGTCGAGACAGGAGCGATGGAGAAACGACGACAGAACTCCAATATAAAGTTCCTTTGAAACTTTGAAGTTAAGCGAGCGTGAGCTAATGCAGTCTGAGAACAAAACAACAGATATAACAAATGATCCACCCTTTGAGCCTTTTCCGTTTGATTTCGGCAGCATGCAGGGGTGTTCATTAAGCGCAAATAAATGAAATCCCCTCAAATCTCCCTCTCTGGTTTTGTCGAGGCGATGAAGTACTGAAGCTAATGCTAAAAACTAAAAAAATAGCAATCGGAGATGAATAATTCATGAGGTGTAAAGTCACCATTTTGTGTTCCTGTTTATCCTTGTTTCTCTGGAGAATGAGAAACAAACACGAATGCAAAATGCATGTCAGTTTGCTTATTGGAATCACTT
>JAUMHR010000043.1:8893852-8924614 GCA_032361145.1 Enteromius fasciolatus
TTTTTTTGTAGAGCCCTGCCATTCTGCGTTGCTTGCCTCTAATGTAGCGGGAAATACCATAAGTTCTGTCGTTCTTTCAAACCAAAGCCACATTGTGTCTCTTAGTCATCTATCCATTGAGTGACAGAAGAAATGAAGAGTGAAGGAAAAGGAAACGAGCTCAGCGGGCATTAACGGAGTGTGTCGTAATTAAATCAGCCTTATTTAATGCTATTCAGTTATCCTTCGGAGGCCTCAGAGAAGACCCGAGCATGTCAGTGATACAGTATTATCCATCCTCCTTCCCTGAGCTCTTATGCCTATCTGTCACTGTCCTGTTTTCAAGTAGCACACAGCAGCACTTCTTCCTCACAGGTGTGAGTTAGGAGATAGCAGGACACCACTTAATTCAGATGTTTCCCCTCACAGTTATCTTGCTGTGATCAATGCAACATGACAGTGCTGCTTTTATCGGGGGTATATATAGGCCAGGCCCTGGTGGTCCATCCCGTCCCCTGACATCGCAAACTCATTAAGGGCCAATCAAACAGCTTCCACACCTACAATCTAGTCTCACGGTAAGTGAAAAACCGTGTCTGTATCTTTGCAAGCCTGTCTGTCACCTGACTGTCCTCGCTGCGATCATGAAAAGGATCTGGAAGGACTCGGTTCGTACTGCAGAGTGTTAGTCAGGCATGAATTGCTCCGAACTGATTGAATGCTTCATTGAGGAAGATAATTCCTGACATGTCACCCTCACGGCTCATCCCTGCAGAGTCAAATGTTTGTTGCTTGAAAATAATTCCTGCTTTGTTTACTGAGGGCCCATTACATATGCAGTTTTAGATACAATAGCACATTCACAAACCAAGTCAACCAGTTAATTAAAAAACAACAAAGACTCTGACAGTTTACATTTAGAGTCGCTCATAAAGTGCCAAACATTACATATGTTTGCTACGGCTAGTCCACACTGTACACTCAAGCGGCTAACAGGGCTACTCCCACAGATATGCGGATATCACAAATCGGTTGCGATGCTACTGCGACCGCATGCCAAACATCCAGTCTTTTTACGCTTCTCTTTACGGGCTGCTAAACGAGAGGAGAAGGATCGGCCCTTTTTGAGTCTAATTAGCTAATGGCAGAGAACAAGGGAGCGAGGGGCTAAAGGAAGGAAAATAGGATGAGGAAAACAGCAGAGCTAGCAAAGCTAATTAATGAACTTCAAAAGAAAATATTAAAAAGTGAGTAAGACCAGGAGCAAGAGTTTGATTAAGTGAATAATTTAGCAGAAGTGCTTACCCTGGTGCCCACATTTTTATTTTGAGGTAAAAAAAAAAGGGTGGGAACAATATACACCACAAGGGTTTGTGTCTGCATTGTTGTTAGCATCAGTGTTTTAGCCTGAGGGGCTCGGCATAGCTATTTAACTGTTAGCCTAGCATCACGCAGCACTACCGATTGCTAAATTGTTGGGAGACAAATTTAAATTCACTAGCTAATGCTCGAAAGTCACCTACTATGTGCTAACTAATATGAAATTATGTTTGTCAAGCTTTTCTTTGAATGACTGTCTTTCGTTGACCTTGATAGAGCTAGATATAAAAGTCAGCGGCTTCTTTTGTTGTTGAGTCACCTCTTTGACAGCTATTCCCCTGCGCTTGCGTGGGAAACATCAAAAATTGATGTTTGTAAAAGGACTCTTTTATTTTGAGCTGATGCCCCAAGACATAGCCCTTCATTCTGTACTTCTGGATTTCAGTAAGCAGTCCTCATTTTCAAACAAAAGGAAACAAAGCATTGACCCTTTAATATAAGTCAAGAGGACACTAGTAGAGCCGCTGTTTAGGTGACTGAGGTGAAGTTATTAAATAAAAGTGTGAAGGGAATGATTGAAATTTTTTTGTTGAGGAAAGTGAAGATGGAGATATGATTAGGGCAACTGAATATTTATCACAGAAGGATTTATCTACATATAACATGTTTTGTTTTTTTATGCAACGTACTTATCCAACAACATAAGAAAACCAACATAACCCTATATGTACTTCAGCTCTAAATCTTCAGATTAGCACTTTTATGCTTATATTGTCCTAGATGTAGAACCCTTTTGTATTATTTTGTGATATAATATGCTTTTACAGTATATAATATGTTTTGTAACAATAACCCTAAATTCAATATTTCAACTGCTTGGAAAATTATGTTATGTTGTGTTACATTTTTTTTACCTTATGTTATGCAGAAATGTCAGGAATGTAGTTTTTGTGTTCTGCTTGCACAGGGAGTACAAAAGAAAAAATACCATCTGGAGTCTCAAGGCAGCGATTTATTCATTTGCTTTAAAATTAGGCTGTTGCAGGAGCCGTTTCTCCCTGGAGTACGTACCTATTTCAAGAGCTCTACGAGGGTCAAGGTTTGGTCAGTGGAGGAGAAAAATAGCGTCCTCGTTTAAACAAGAGCAACTGCCACTTTAGAGCCCTGTACTTGCAATTTACAGATTAGCCAAACCTCCCACAAACTGCTGTAGTTATAGCTCCAACACTCCAGAGACAGAGTCCCTGTCTACGATAAACAGAGATAACTAGCAAAATTATTCACGCTTTAATAGGCCGGTTGACATGACTCGTTGCAGCAGATTCCTACATTCTGACATGCTATACTTCATCTGAAACTATTTTAAACAGTATTTTTCCTCCCAGTTGTGCTGGTTTGTGGCCTCAATATTAAAACATGTAATATTAATTTACACCATGGATTTTATTTGTTTCACCACAGGGCTGCTTAAGTTTAATTAATATATATAATAAAACATTTATTTAAATAGCTAAATGTATATTATTATATTATATGCATGTTATATTTGTAAACAGTGATTTGTGTGTGTGCTTGTTTCCATTGTTTCTGCAGCTATTGAGGGACTCTATAGATTTAATTTAGCTGTTTAGGTCCTTAAAGCACTCAGTATTCCGATCACTTTCTATACCACCTCTCAAGTTTGTAGCCTTGTGCCTCTGTGTTAAATTGACCGTTCTGTCTCAGACCAGTCATGCATTTCAGTAGTGAGGACAGCTTTCCACTGGAGCCCTTCTGATTAGAGCCAGTCAAAGGAGAGTCGATAGAGGGTGAAAGAAGAGCAAAGTACTGTTTAGAGCGTACACACATTCATCTAGAATTTTTTTGAGGCTGTTCGGACCGTGCCGTTTGGTCGCTCTTTTATGTGTGCAGCCGGCCCGTGTTCAGCACACTTTCATTTGCAGCAGAAGGGGGGCTGGCCGGGTCACTTGCCTCGCAAGAGATGGATCTCCCATGAGCTCTGGTCTGAAACCGATTTTTCAGCTATGTTTATGAGACACGAAAGAGAAATGGGGAAAGCGGTGAATTGTGTCTAACTGGCAGGACTGGTGAACACATGCTGTATTTGTTGATTAATTCTTTGAAAAAGGCAACAGATGGTAATGTTTTGCATCTGTCAGTGCAATTACAAAATCAATCAACCTACCTCGACCTTCACTTCAAATAGTCCTAATTTATTTATCATCGGTGGCATAAGGGTTGCATATTAACATTTGTTTTGTATTTATCTTTATCTCATGATTAAATCACAAGTGATAGAGGTCTGTTGTAGCAGATATAACCACAGTTTACTTCATATCTCATCTCTAACCTGTAAAATAATCCATATAAATTTTTAGCTTTCCAGTTAAGGTGCAAGGCTGTTACTAAATCATCTGGAATGTATTGGTGCTTTACAATCACTAACTTGATCTTATCTCACAGGTCTGTTTCTGGAAGCGTTTCACATGTAATTTAAGGTTTGTGTCGAATTTTGGATTGTAATGTAAAAAAAAATATGGTCATTTTAACTGTAAAATGTGTTTTTTTGCACATGTACATCTTGATTCAGAACTGTAGTCAGAAGTTAGAATAAAAAAGATATTTTTGATTCTAATTAAGTCCACTTCCATATGTGGTATTTAAGCAGATACATGTCAGATATTTTGCAAGGTGATCAGAAATGGATCTAGAACATAACAGAATCATTTGTGCAAACTTTACATCAATCTAGATCAACATTGGTCACAATTCTACATTGACAGGAGTCATTTCAAAGGATGGCGGAGTGTTGGAACACATAAGTATTACAGTCACGGCTCTATACAAGCAATACTAAAGGGGAAATGAGAATGTGAGACTGTTTCAGAAATAAACTGCTAGATGAAGTCTTATAAAACATACTTCAGATTTATTATTATTTATATGCTGTTGAAATCTGAGTTTATTTCATAGTCTTAAGAATTGTTTTGCAAACGAGTGAGATTTTTTAAATTAGATTTTTTTAAGCATTTACACTTGGCAATAACATGCAACCTGTTAGGGTTAGCATTAGGGTGGCCTCCAGATGTTGTCCACATACACATCGAAAAGACAAGTGTAATCGTGTTTGTAATCGTAATGTTATCCGATCTGTGTGTACCAATGCAGAGGTAGTTGGGGACGCTTTCTAATTAGATCTCAGTGTAATGTAGACGCAATCCAGCCATCGTATTCGCATTGCGTTACACAAAACCCCGCCCACTATCATTTCCCCCTTCTCTCTCTCTAAAGACTGTCATCAGTTTGTAATATTTTTTATGTCTAAAAACTTTTTTTAAAGGAAAAAAACACCACTTCACGTTGATAACCGTTTTTAATTTAATGTTATGTTCTCATGGCAACACATCAAAATTTGTCATTTAAAACATACGATTACCTGAAAACATCACCGACCGTGCATCTGAAGCTTGCGCTTTTATGTTGTTGACATTTCTTTAAATTTATAAGTGTGTTGGTGACATAAAACCACCTTGTGGCTAAAACAAAATGTGCTGTAGCCAGAGTGATTGACAGCAGCTCATCCAGCGCGTCTCCATGCTAATAGTTACTAAGGTAGTATTTAAGTTTAGGTATGGAGTAAGATTAAGGGATTAAGGGATATTGAATATTGAATAAGCTATTTATATGTTCTTTTATTAAACCGCCGATGTGCTAGTAATATGCCTTCTAGTTAGTGAGAATAGGTCCCTAAACAAAAGTGCTACCTTATATTCCTTTACAGTTCCCAAGTCCCATCAAGTCTCATCAAGTCCCATCCCTACATCTGGGTTTATCTATAAAAATGTAGCAATTTCGGATTTAATCTTAAAATTTGACAGCAGCCGCTAGGTCTAGTTTTTAGGCCATGTTCGAGCATCAGCTCATCTGTGTGGACCTGCGCAGACTACTCAGCAGTCACCTTCACCGTGCCAGTCTTCCGAGTGTAGAGGCAATCAAGATAGTCATTCTCTCTCCTTCTGCACAAAGTCACAATCATGTGTTGTAAAGTGGGTGATGATGGCTGTCGGGTGAGCTGCGTGTGGGGGCACGGCCTCATTGGAGTCCTGTCAGTGGAGAGAAGAGGCCCTTTCACTGTGGGAATTCAAGAGTCTTGTCCAGTTTCAGACACGAGTGTAAAATCCACTCCATGACAGCTCTGAGCCTTGTTTCTTAGGTGACTTCATCTGTAGGACTCTCACGCAGAGGCTGAGTGTCTCCTCTGTGGACAGCTGTCCAGCATCATTAGGTTTCCTACATCAGGGAGACACGAGCCCACTGTGCCTCACCTCTGCCAGGTGAAGTGAGACGAGACTCAAATCCTCTCAGTTCGTTTTAGAAGAAAGTCTTTGTTCACACCGCACGCCAATCCGATTTGTTTTTTAAATCCACGGTGTGCATGTGATAAAATCTGATCCGTTTGTTCAGACCGTGTAGTCAGTATCCACTGCATCTATATCTGTTGCTACAGTATGTAAGCGTCAGCACAAATCTAAGAGACTTGCATTTAAACAACTGGGGGTAGCTGTCAGTGCGAAAGAAGAGGACATAAAACTGGAAATTATACCTCTGCTCATGTCCGTCATGATATCTAGCTGCTCAGCTGAACTCAAAAAGCACATCAGACAACATAAGCGATAGAAGTGCTTTATGCATATAGTGTGGCCAGAACTGCTGACTCTATTGCTCATTCACTATTCACTGCATAATGAATGTCACACAGTCGATATATGATGAAACAGTGAGCAAAGAGGAGCGTATTCGAGCTCTGGTAGTGTGGACTTTGTATTTTGTTACATGCACGCCATGTATTGAATAAGAAAAAAACTGCCTGATACTAGATATGACCGTTGAGACGGAGATATTTCGAATCGGATTGAAAAAAAAAAAAAAAAAGTTTTTAAGATGCATATTGGATCAGGTTATCATGTTTTTATTGTTCTATTGTGTTAGTTAGCTGTATTGTTTGTAGTTATTTTTAACCTCGACCAACAGTTTGATTTAATTATTCTAATTTTTTAAAACTGGGTTATCTGTTTTTGCAAATGAACTCTTTTTAGCCATCATTATTTCAGTTTTCAGTATCAGTTTGTACAGTTCTGATCCTTCAGAAATCATTTTAATATGTTGATTATGTTATTACATTTTTTCTGTGACGAGTAGAAAGTCCGAAAGAACTGTATTTTAAAGTTTTCACTTTTAACATTACAAATATATATATATAATATAAATGTATACTTGTTGAAAAAAGTATTAATTTCTTAAAAAAAAAAAACCAAATGAATAAAAAGTGCACATAACAGACATAGCTTTAGGTTTTTACTAAAGCAACAATTTGCTTTGTTCTTTTTTCGCTGATGGATTTTCGTATCCATTATTACTGTTCCCTCTGAAAGGATTTATCAGCGACCAGCGATTTATCAAGGCTCTTGACAATTTGCCCAGTAATTGTCACCCTTCGTGTCATAATCCATATTGTAGTCCAACAATAAGACACTTTCCTACTGCTGCTGTTTGGCTTGACGCTCTAAGATTCATTCCACGAGAAAAGAATAAGAAAATGATGCTTTTTTCATGTCCTGCCCTCTGTAATAAGTCACACCGGAGCCAGAGCTTTAGGTCCTGCCTCCAGTATCATGCAAAAGAGCGGACAAATCTCCTTGCCGAGACTTCCGTACGTGAAAGCTCATAATTTCACGTTTAAAATGATTACGGCCCCTGCGAGGCTACGCAGACTCCCCACAGGCATGTCTCTCCCTATTCCTTGCCGTGGCCAGCCGTGCAAACTGAGCTGCCTAACAATGAGCTAGATATTAGGACCGACGCTGCCTGTGGTAAGATGCCACACTCCCGATCCGGTAATTGTATCCAAAAGTATTATTTCTTCCCATGGAGATGCTGCAGTATCCCTGCTGTGTTTCTGTCTGAGCGGAGGGGAATAATGAGGCCGACTGTATGCTGCGAGGAGGCTTTGGACGGCCTTCATCATCAGGATGGGTCGCTCCCTCCAGAGCCCAGGAGCCTGGCTGCAGATCTCTGCCATTGTGACCAGAGGCAGAGTTACGATCCAGACGCCATCTATCATACAGCAGCCTGCTAAACAGTCAATGGCTCTGATTAATCACCTCGGCTGAGCATTGCTATAGGAGGACTGATTGAGTCTGGATATTAGGGCTTTATTTTTTTTTATGCCCTCCATCAATGCCAGATAATAGATTAGATTGCATCGCGCCTGAATTCAGTCACTCACTGTGATGTGTGATGCAAACTCGTCGGGAATCTTGCTAGAAAAATTCAGCAATTGGGTGAATGATATATATTACGATAGATTAAATAAAAAAATATCTTGCACCCCTGCCAAGTTCTTAAGAATGGACTCTTTGTATTCAGGTGGTTTCATACGCTTTTGAAAAGCTTTTATAGCATTTTCAAGAGACATTTTAATCTAATGACATGATCATTTACTCACCATCATGTTGTTTCAAAGTTGTTATATAATAACAATACAAATATATAATGATATATTATATAATAAATAATATCAGTGTTCATTGTTAGGTTAACTATTTATTTAAAATTCATCTGGTGAGATCAAGTAAAAAGGAATATATTTAATCGTGATTAGTCACTTGACTGTCATGAGTTTAACTCGCGATTAATCGCAATTTTATTTGCACATTTTTATCTGTGTAAATGTACTTTAAATGAATACTTTTCAAGTTTTTAATACTCTAGTTGACATGGGCATGGACAGATATGAATGCTTTATTCAATATGTGTATATTATTATTCAAACCTTAACATATAGCATGAAGACTGGACATGTTTTAAAGGTCTTGGATGTTTTTCAGAGAACATGTTCATGTCTATTACACACATAAAAAAGAACACAGAAAAAACAGGTTCCCATTACTTCTCTTTATTTTCTCTGAGCAATTGACTTAGACAAGCCTGTTTAAGTTTTCACACTGCAGCTGCTCACTTCTTCTGAACGTGCAAAGTCCATTTATTATTTAATATTATGTTTGTGTGCCTCTTGTGCTGTATTTTTATGCAGCTAAAAATGGTTCTCATTGACATATCGTCTGGTGTCAGACAATAGAATTAATATGAAATAGTGGCAAAATCATTACATAAACATAAATTATACATAACCAACTCTACCTTTTAAGATGCTACTCTGCACAGAAATTTATAATTGATTCATAATTAAGCCGTCATCTCAAACAGCCTACACAGAAGATAAAGATCTGTGCTGGGATTTCGGCTATACTTGCATGCAAAATTAGATAACTTAATATTGGCATAACATTATATCAGCACTATGTAGGCTTAACTGTTGGCTCTCTAGCGCTTAATAAACAGAACTGCATGCATCCCGTGGAAGAACATTCTAACCAGAGCTGCTTCTCTACTACATTTATGTCTATGGCAATTCACCTAGCTATGTGTTCCGACCCAACCAGGCTACAATAGTCCAAAAAAGGAGAGACAGTACCAGCGAGTCTCAAAACACTAAATAAGATTTGGTCAGAAACCAAAGATTTGTTCATTAGTTGTTAATTTGTGCTAATTTTGACACCGCTACTATAAATAAAATGTGCATAATACAATGTATGATTTTTATTTATTTATTGTATTTTTATTTGATTATTTATTCATAAATATAATTTACTGTTTGGAAAGTCTCGCCACATGACATTTCACCTGAACTTGAGCTAGCCTTACCTTTTCGAATTTTTTTTATATATTTTAACTTCGTCATTGACACACAGTCATGAAGGTCTGCAGGAGTCCTGTCTGTATAGTTTTCTTTTTTTTATTAATATTTCTCTATGCTGATTGCAGCACGTGTCTTTTATTTTTAACAAATTCCTTTTCATTAATTTTTATTAATTCCATTAAACTGTAATTCTCATCACATCCGATTTTTCAATACATTTTAAATACGCTGATTTACAATGATTTATCAGCCTTATGAAGTGCCCTTGAAACAGCAGCGACGGTGACATCATGAAGGCTAGATTTGCCTCTCTCATCCAGCATGGCTGTCATTTGGGGAAACTTGTTTAGAATGGCAGCACTCTCTCTCGCTGTCCCTTTCTCTTTCTCTTTTGGCAGCGTCAGTACATCCTCGCTCCTCTTGACATAACAAGGTCCGGTTCCCAAGCCCCCACATCAGATGCGGGCAGCAGATAGCCCCGGCGATAAGTGGCTTTTCTCCTCTCTTTTATCTCGCATGGAAGAGCTTTGCCTTGGAGCTTTGCATTCACAACATTGTGGCAGCCCTTTGCTTTTCCATATCATTAAAAGCCCCCAGTGTCTAGCAGGGCTGGCATGATGGCAAAAGGCCTGCTTGTGGCAAGAACACAATAAGCGGGGCTGGAAAGCCTCCAGAATCACATCGTACCGAGCCGCGGCAATGCCTCACCATAATGTGTAACGCGAGTGTGTGCAATGCCAGAGATTCAGATCCACCACCACCTTTGGATTTACAGAAGTGTGTGTGTGTGTGTTTGTGTGTGTGCATGTGCCTCAAGTGATCTTTTTGTACAAAGACTCAGGGTAAAGAGTATGTAAGACTTCCTGTGAGGCTTAAAGAAATGCTCACATGCTGCCGTCTCAACTATTAATAGCAAAATTCACTGAACTCTGCCACAGGAAAAATGTACTTGCTTTTGTGTGTGTATATGCATGTATGAAATGTTTATAGAAATTCGTTCTTTCTGGGGGTGTTTGTTTTGGTTTGCTTTGCTTTATTTTTCCACACAAAGTCATTTTGAACTGGTTTACACAGAAATACATTAGTTTAACCCTCCGATGCATGAAGTCTGTCATTTTTAACCCTGAGGTTCTGGGGTTACATGTAAACACACATAGATGATGACCTTTGACTCTAGAAGTCTGACTTCTTTGTTATCAGACTGAAAATACACATTCAGCATGGCTGTCAAATGGTCTCTTTAATATTTTCGGAAATCTTCCACTAAAGTGAACTCTCTCAAAACACATTAGAAAATTGAGAATAATTGTTTTCTTGTTTAGAAATATGTTTTTTCTCCTTTGGGATTTAATTATTAATGCATCTGAAGGTTCATTTATTAATTGATTTATTTATGCACTACCAGTGCATTTATGTCCTTCACAAAGCTTTAGTGTGTGAGCAACATGTCATATTTTCTCAAATGATGTTTACCAAAATATCACTGTTCAGCTCCGCTATTGTCGCGTATTTTCTCCAGTTTAGATCTGTCAAAGTCTCTGCCTAAAAGCAGCTTCAGATATTTGAATGTGAAGATCTTCTGAATATCAAAGTTTTAAGAGATAAAGGGAAGACGACAGCAGGTGAATGTGGAGCGGCGTGCTGTGAGCAACTGAAGTGTGTTTGTTTAGAATTCTCCATGATGCTCCGCCTATTTGGGAAAACAGGAAGGTGTATGTGTGTGTTGGAGCATATGTACATGAGAGAGAGATCTTTTTGATATTTCTGAGCACGAGCGTCAGTCTGTTTATGATTCAGCTGTCTCCTCATCATATCTGTTAACGCTCGCACCGCCACCCGGCCAGAAAAAAAGAAAAAATAAATTTATTGTGCAATCTTGTGTTTGGCGATGGAACCAATCAGCGGTTATTTTTAATGAGGTTATGGAAGCCACTGTAAATTCACAGATCGATATTTCACCATGAACCATAAACAAGTTCCTGATGTGCTTCAGGAGAGTTTGAGAAGGTCAGACGCAACAGGAGAAATGTGTTCCTGGAAAGATAGTGAAGGATGGGTTTCACGCACGCACACACACAGTTGTGATCCCTCAACATATGCTGGGATGTTCTGCTCAAACTGATATATGTCCCCTCTGTAATCTGTTCATGCTTGATTAAAAAGAAATATCTCCGCAACGTTTACGTTGAAGGTCAGGAGCTCCAAACTTTCTGGAGATTTATTCCTTTTGATAGTATAAACAAGTGATTAGACAAACAAGTCGCTTGGACTTGTTTGAAAGGACCTGAAATACATTTGTCCGCTTAATGTAAACGTGGCTGTGGAGAGATGGGATCGAGCTAACAGTTTGGGAGTGTGGCTAATCTACAACAGGTGGACCTGATTTAGACTGTGAGAGCTGAATTACAGTAACATATCCAGAGATGTTCCGCCGCATGGAAGTAATTTACGGCACGTTTTATGCTGCACGAGTGTTTGTGTGTGTGTGTGTGTGAATGAGACTGCAAACATCTGAAAGAGCCATTAACTGAGGGCAAAACAAGCAGCCTTTAAGAAAGCACTTGATGTGAGTTGTGCTGTGAGAAAATCACCGTGCCAATAGTTTGTCTAGTTAAAGGACAGACAGGCAGGTGCTGAAGAGGGCAGCTTGTCTAGATGAGAGGACAAGACCTTATTCTGAACACTGAAAGCAAATGGACCAGTGCCTGAAGGTGCTTCCTCACTTACAGAGGTGTGAGTGCTTTCTGCTGTTTTCACTTGGATACATGTTGCTTGGTAAAAAAATAAGGTTTGTAGGGTTCACGTATGAGGCGAGGACACTTTTAGAAAATATTGTCTCTTAGTTAAAATTCAGTTGTTGGATGGATGCACCTCGCAAAACCATCTTTTTGTCATATTTCATTTAAAAGAAAAAAACGTTAGTGTGTATATGTGCGCGCACACACACACACACATGTAAGCCTTTAGTGGGTGTAGAGCTTCCAAAAACCTCATACACATACAGTAACTTTGAGTTGTGGAAATTATATTTTCTATGCCCTAAACCTTATAGAAAACATGTTAGCATTGCTACACTTTCAGATAAACATTTACTATTGTTTATGTTTTTTTTCCCCTTCATGTCCCCACAATGTCAAAAAATTCCTATCCTTGTGGGGACATACTTTAATAATATTATATAGAGATCATACAATCCTTATCAATAATGACATCAAAACGTGTTGTCTGTGTGTGTATGTCGGAAGCATAAACAAATACACGCACACACATTTTAAATTTATTTCTATTTAATAATATAATATATAGGTCATACAATCCTTATCAATAGTGACATTAAAAACGTGTGTGTGTATGTACTTGTTTATGCTGCATTCTCTGTGTGTGTGTGTGTGTGTGTGTGTGTGTGTGCGCGCTTGCTTATGCTACATTGATATTATATCAGTCTTTAAATGCAAGATATTTAAAGTGCATTAAGCACAGAATTAGTTGTTTCAGTTTAGCAGACTTAAGTTTACCAATTTAGTATTCCTGCAGTACAATTGTACAGTATTTTTACTAAACACATAGCTATTTTTTGTATTGTAGTAAATATGATAAATGAATGAAAGCACACAAATATGTATTGTATTTGTTGGCATTAAAAAAAATACAAATTTCAAATACAATTAACTATATTTATTTTTCACAAGGGTATATAGGGTATATATACACACTCTCACACATTATATATAATTTATTTATTTAAAAATGAATTTTCAGCAGTCTCTTTTGTATATTCACATACATAATACTGGCATTACAATTTATAATGGATTTATTTGTATTAATTAAAATCAGTACAGAAAATCCTAACGCTGTACAGTATAAACACTGCGATATAAATAATATTTTTTTCAATATTATAATGCAAAATGTCCCAATCCTCAAAAGTACAAAAAGGTGTTTCATTTTTATTGTGCAATTTTTTTTTCCCCTTCATTTTTGTCAGTAAGTGATGACCCTGAAACATCATTGACAGGCTTTCGGAGATTCACTCATGTATTTGCTGTAAGGCGGTAAGACTTGTTTTCAGAAAATATACAGTGTCTTTAAAAAAGTGTCAACTTACTTCATTGGCATATTGGCTACAAGCATAAAAACCTCAATGCATTTATTTCATTTTTTATTTTGTCAGCCGCCATTTGTTTTGCAGTCAAAGGCATATACTCACAGGACTCTGACATCACAGCACTGTCACACATTCGCAGCCTCTGTAGGTCACACTGACTTTCAAACTGATTCACTCATGCTATCTTTTGCCTCTCCTCCCGTTCTCTCGCTCTCTCTCCCCTTTTTTTTCTTACTCTCTGAAAGCTGCATTCTCATGAAACGCATGCTATGTAGAAAGAAAATCAAATGCGAAGCATGAAAAATTCTTTTATGGTGCCACTGTGGTTCAAAGCCTGGATTAAGGGTGCAATTTAATATGAAGTTTATGATTTATATGGATTCAACACGTTGACTAAATTTGCCGTTTTTCTGAGCATAATCAACATTTTCATTGATATGTGTGGCTCCTGCACTAACCCAGAGAACTGAATAAAGGCAAACTAAGTTGTTTTTAAGGAGCTCTATTTTAAGCCCTAGTCAAAGATGTTTTTTTCAAACATCCCTCTTCTCATTACAGTATTTCAGCGAGTGTTCGGTTTTCCGTGTGTTCTGGTTTGCCATTCTCTCTCTGCATAATGGTGACCTAGATAGAAAATATGCATTGTGGTTATTCATTCCAGCTTATTCTGTTGTGTTCCCTGTGATTTTCTGCCTAACAGATTTAGCCTTTGTGTGTTAAACTTTCCTCTTTGCTGCTTTATGGTTTAAATGGAGGCCAAATAAAAACCTGAACTACATTATATTTCTTTGTCCGTGTACAAGAGTTGTTATGTCAGTCATCCTTATGTTTAGCTTCAGCGGTCTAATGCTCTGAATCTCCTTTGCAGGTTCTGGCAGGGTGAGTATACGGTGGCCGTAAGCATCAATGACTATCTGGACGTGTACTGTCCGTATTACGAGACGCCCCAGCCTCACAGTCGCATGGAGCGCTACATCCTTTTCATGGTCAATCATGATGGTTACCTCACCTGTGAGCACCGCATGAGGGGCTTCAAACGATGGGAGTGTAACCGGCCCCAGAGTCCCGACGGACCCCTGCGCTTCTCTGAGAAGTTTCAGCTCTTCACCCCCTTCTCGCTTGGTTTTGAGTTCCGGCCTGGACACGAGTACTATTATATATGTAAGTGTGTGTTTTTTAGTGCTGTTTTAGCAGTGGTGAACCGTGGTGGGCTATTTGAAATGAGAAGTGGAAGTCTACTCTGTTAAAGGGGTTGCCATCTTTTTTGACTCTCCATTGTGCACAACAGTGTTCGAAAGCCAGATATTTATAGTGTTTAGTTTCCAGTTTTAGATTCTAGTTTCAGAATTGCTGGAATTTGAAGAACTGGATGTTGTTCAGGGATAATGCTTTTTTAAAAGGATGAATTTACGTGTTCTTTTGTAGTCATTCATGAATTACTAGATAAGAATTTCTTTAGTTCACTCCCAATGTCTACCTGATAAAATAATTTAAAGCTTAGCATAATTAGAAAAAAATACATTAATTATGAAGATGCTAAGAGGGTTTCAAGATTTGATTTCATAGAAATCACACTTTTAAAATAAAGTTACTTCATATCCCCTACTAGCACCCCTAAATCCCCTAAATTTTTTTATATTATTTTTATGTATAATTATCTTAGTATTAGTGTTTCTATTTTTTTCCATTTTTATTATTATTTTAAAATTACTTTTTTTTTATTTTAATTAAATAGAATTTTTCTTTAAATGCTTTTTACTTTATTTCAGTTTGATTTTATTTTTCAGTCAGTATCAATCAGTATTTTTTTTACTTGTGTTTTAATTCAGTATTTATATTTTATTTCCATTTTTGCTACATTTCTGTAGGTGTTTTATTTGGGTGAATCAAAAATAATAAATCTAAATTTTCAGATGTCTTAGCTTATATCTTTTTACTTTTTAATAATAAAAAATTAAAAAAATCTTCTTCTGGCCTGCTTGGAGGTTTGGTGCGCCCTTGACCTCTGCTTGAGAATCACTGCTCTTTGGTTGTTTTCTCCAAGATAAATTTAAGCTCCATTTCTATTTTATGTTTACACAATTTTATGGTCAAAGGCATATGATTGATATTTACTTAAGTTTATGAATTAAAAATAATTACTACAATAAAACATAAGCATATTTTGTCTAGTAATTATTGGCTATAGTCATCTTTTTTGCTCCATTAGTCAGCAAATGCCTGGTAAACAGGATTAATGACAGTCACAGACATAGGTACATCTTTAATTTAAACCAATCTGAGTGATTACTATACGTAATTAAAATTTTATTTTGATCAGCACATGAGTTGTTTACTGCGTAATTAGTTCATTTCCACCAGATTGACCCATTCAAGTAGATTTGTGGACCGGCTGTGAACATGACAGGCAGGCATTATCACCCTGACAGGGTCAATCAGCCAATCACACAGACTTTCTGTGACTTCTGTGACTCCGCATTCAGGAACTCTGAGAACACAATGAGCTCCAGGGAAGCAAAAGAGACGCTGCCTCACTCTGAAACTTCATCCTTAGAAAAATGAGACCTTTACGCACAGTTTGAGCTCCTATTTCGTACTATTTGTTTTCTTATTTCTGTTCAGTCATTTGAATTTTGTCTCTGGCCCTCAAACAAAACGCCCCAGAATTAAAAAATAAATAGTTTTTTAGAGAAACAGAGATCCTTTAATCTCAAAAGCTTTAGCGTTTTCTAAATGAGAAACATCCAACAGCTCATTCCCATTAACCTCACAAAGCTTTAAACTGGTGGGTTCAAATGGGAAACTGCGTTTGTCCTACTGTCCTCCAGTAGACAATTTGGTGTGGCTAAACCAAATTAAAAGTAGAAATTAAACAAAAAACTCTTTCTTTTTTTTCACATCAACCGCCTAGCTGTTTTAATACGATAACATGAAAGACTTGTATCAGGATGAAGCTGGGAGAAAACTGGGAGAGGCAAGCAAATCAATAATTTATATGGTAATTACAATTCCTGACATGGGCGGCTGTGGCGTGGGCAGATGTGGCTGGGCCGGAAGCCACCTGTGTACAGTACAGAGAGCCCGGCTACTTTGAGCCCTCACCGGCTTTGTGTCGCAGAGACACACTGTCCATCTGCACAGCGGCTGGACGGGCCTTCCTCTCTCCCATGGAGATTGCCACAGATCCTACATGCTTTTCATTTGACTGCTGATTATTCCCTGATTGACAGCTCAGACTGAAAGGGAGCGAAGCAGGCGCGGAGGGGGCGTCGTTCTGAGTCAACATCCCCTCCACCCAAACCCCCCTAAATCAGCAGGGCGTAGCGCTGCTTATCATACACGCCGCAGTGTTGTCTGCGCACACGAGAGAGAGAGAGAGAGAGAGAGGGAGGGAGAGATGCCACAAAGAGCAGGCAAAAAAAGTTCAAAGATGCCCTTCAACTCTGTGTTTCTGCCCCTGTCCCCCAAACTGATTTTTATGCAAGCTCCCAGCCCGTTCCTGTATTGTGAAGGCTTTTGTTTCAGGGCTGGAAAAGGCCTTCGGACACCCCCACTCCCCCGCCGAGCCTACACCATTCAGCACCCCAGCCACTCCCCGAGAGGATTGTTTGGATACCGGCAGCTCTATGGGCATCACGGTCCCTGAGGGGATTGATGCATTGCGGCAGGGTCGGAGGGGTCAGTGATGAGAGATGGATCTGAGAGGTTATCACTGGGAAGTGGGGGCTGATCTCGATTGTCTGCTGGTAAAAGAACACGTCCGTCAGACCTGGTCAGACTTAACCCCCCGACTTCCATCTCTCCGCCCGTATTGATCGGCTGTGATGACATCTTGACAGGCGTCTTCTACACAGCTGCCGGTGGTTGAGGTTGGGTGCTCTCCAATGAACCTAGGATCCGGTGTGGTGAACACGCCACAAGAATACACAATGACCTGGGACAGGCACTGGGGCGTTGGGGGAGGGTTGTTCAGGTTGAAGATGACAAACTCTAGACAAGAGTTGGAGTTTGTTTGTTTTTCTGGGATCTATAGAAAATTTGAGTATGAATTCTAAAACCATTTAACATTTCTCTAATAGTGGTGGTTAGACAAAAACAGACACATTGAGTTTAGATGCAAAAGGCTCTAAGTACTGATCTGTTGCTTTTCTTTAAAATTAGCATTTCTTTCTGGATACTTTGTATTGGTTTCTATGAGAGTACTGGTACTTTTCAGTTGCTTGAGGCTGGGATTTAGTGCATTTCAAGTGAAAGTACTGTACTTGATAAACATATACAGCATGTGGAGAGCATTCACTCAGTATCAATATCTCATTTTTGAGCAAGATGGCTTTTAGAGGCTTTTGCATCTGAACTCTTCATTTTTAAAATATTTCATATATTTTAGGCACATTTTGGCTGTGATAAAAAAAAAGTACTTTAAAAAACCTATGATAAAAAACATATATAAAAGCCAGATCTTTTCATCACACTTTTTTATTTTATCGCGCATATTTTTAAAAATAAAGAATTTTAAAGATATTGTAAACCTAAAAGTTTGGGGTTAGTAATTTTTTAAATGTTTTTAAAAGAAGTCTGTCACCAAGGCTGCATTTATTTAAACAAAATAATGAGGAAAAAATGTAAATATTACAGTTTAAAAGAACAGTTTTCTATTTGAATGTATTTTAAAATGTGATTTTTTCCTTTGATATCAAAGCTGAATTTTTTTAGCATCATCAGTCTCCCATGATTCTTCAGAAGATTCGCTGCTCAAGAACCATTTCTTACTATTATCAATGCTGAAAACAGTAATGTTTCTTAATATATTTGTTGAAACTATGATACATTTTAGTCAGGATAATTTATAAATAGAAATATATTATAATTGTAAAAAATAATGTATATATTATTAAGAAAAATACATTATAAATGCTTTAAACAATTTTGTAAAACTTTCTGCATCCGACAATTATTCAATTAAAAAAGTCTTGCTGACCCCAAACCTATTTTTTTATATTTAACTTTACATAAAACTTGTATAAGTTTTATGTATAAATCTTTCAAACCTTTATTCAGGTAAGATACGGAGATGGGGAAGGAAAAAGAGACAGAGGGGGATAATTTGTGGGTCTTTGCCATCAAAAAATTAAAAACTCTCTGCTCTAGACCAGTCCCACTGCTAAAAGTTTGAGAAAGACATCGTGGTAGGCTGTTTTCTTCATGTGCTAGGTTTTCTTTGTAGACATTTGACTGCAGTCAAGTTCAAGTAAATGATTTCACTCTCCCCTTCTTTCTCACCAGACCCTCATAAGGAAATAAGCAGTAGAGTTGTGTCTGTAGAACACAGATGAATGAAGTAATCTGTCAGAAAGCTTGTGTCTGGGGAGCAGAGATGAACGATGTTGCTGATGTTCTGGTGGAGCCGAACTGTTGGCTGACTGCAGGCTGACTCAATAGTGACTCTTTGCTCTCAGGTCACTGAGTGCTATGTGGGGTAATTTGCCACGGGAACGCTGTGCGTCGCAGACCATTGTATGTGACGACACCAAGCTGGTGAAGGTCAGAGCAATTTCCTCCGAATGAAGAAAATCTCCGACTTTGTTCCTCGTTTGGTTGTCAAGGGGTCAAACTAACTCAGAGCCTTGAGAGACGTTCATAAGTGTCACCAAGAGGATCTTAATCAGATTGATTCATTGGCTCGTTGAACGATTCTGTTTATCACAAGCACATTTAGCTCATTATTTCTCTTCAACTTCCTTTTCAACAGCCTCTCCTCATCCTAACCACGCTGGCAAGCCGTGTTTAAAGTTGAAGGTGTACGTGAAGCCTACAAGTAAGTCATGCTCTAACTGTTTTGCCCTGCCGGCGTAGAAAATCATATCCCCTCATGTCGACATGCCAACCTTCTGTTAGACATAACAGGAATGCAAATAAGCAGTGTTTGACACATTTCCCAGGAACATTTTGTTAATGAGATGTCATATTTATTTTCAAGCTGCGGGAATGTGTTCAAATGCAGTCTACAGCCATCAAAACAGCAGCTGAGGTCTAATGGGAGCTATTAATACTATTGTTCATTATTTAAATTTACCTCCATCACTCGCCAGTGGACACCTAGTATTAAAGGGGTTCCGAAAAAAGACATTTCTGTCATTATTTACTTTTTAGAACGGAGGATGTTTTAAGAAATCTCTCAGTGTTTTGGGAGGGTTGTCCGTACAATGTTCAGTGGTCAGCAAAATATCTTTTTTTTTTGTTTTCCACAAAGTCATACGGGGTTGGAACAACATAAGAGTGAAAACTTGATGAGAGCGTGAACTATCCCTTTAATTGCTGGGGAATGTAAGTCAGATTTGAAAAGGGTGTCAGATAATGGCATCATAAGTTACATTCATAGTTACATCCCTTCTTGTTTTACACATACAAATAACGGCTCAGACAACATTTTTACCTGTTCACAGAGTTATTCATTATGCCACTGATGGACTCTCTGGTGCTCGGTTGCTGTATTGTTGGTTGCTGATAGGGATTTCTGCCCAGCTACAGTATACAGTACAGTTGTGAATAAATGATTTATAAGAAAAGAAGTAAGTAAAGTACAATAGAAACATTTCCACTTAAATTTTTATATTGAAAAAGACTGAATAACTCACTTAGAGAAGAAAATGAAAAATATTGGTTTTGTGTCTTTTGTTGTTGTTGTTGTTTATTACTGTGTGCCAATTCCTCCACATATGGCAGCTTTGTTCTTTTGAAAACACTGCTTTATTCACAAGTCGTACTATTGTTATGGTGTTTTAAAATAATTCATACTTCTATTCGGCAAGGACACATTATGGCCCGGTCTCACAAACGGGGCTTAGCTTAAGTCAGGACTAGGCATTAGTTAAATGAAGATATTTAAGCAACTTTTATAAAAATATTACAGGTGTGCATCTTAACACAGAACAATGACACCGACATGTTTTAAGATAGGTCAGATATTTTCATCTGAGACAGCTCAAACATGCAATTTAGTCTGGGACTAGCTTAAGCCTTGTCTGTGAAACTGGGGGTACACTGATTAAAAATGACAGTTTCCATATAAAAAGTACTTTTTTGAACACAGATAGTAATCACATCATAATCGTGTGGATCACAAGGATCATGTGACACTGAAGAATGGAGTGACGGCTGAAAATGGAACTTTGCATCACAGAGATAAATTATAGTATAAAATAAACCATTATTTTAAATGATAATAATGTTTCACAATATCACTGCTTTACTATATTTCTGATCAAATAAATGCCTTCTAAGGAAGACGTCTTCCATTAACAAAGAATTCCAAAGAAATGAGCAAATCTTATCAACCCCAAGCTTCTGAACACTATATTGGTCGCTTTGTCGTTTCACGTTGTTTAAAACGGCAACGCTCACCCTCCGAAATGGCAATCCAGTGTTTATTTGAAATTCATTGGCACAGATACGTCAGGTCCGTGTAATCTATGAAAACGCTGTGTGAAATGTGAACCACATCCTCCGCCTCAGTAATTAAACTCTAATTAGGTCAGTGCTGTGGGCCCCTGCTGCTTTGAGTAAAGGTATGCATTTCCTAGTGCTTCCTCTCCGCGTGCTGTCTCTCTGTGTTTGTGTGTTTCAGATGGTTCGGGCTACGAGTCTCCAGAGCCGTTCCTGACTGATCAGAGCCAGCGCTGCAGGGCAGACGGCCCGTGCCTAGCTGTGCTGCTGTTGCTGCTGGCCTTTCTGCTGGCCCGCGTTTAAGAAGCCCCCGCCGCTGCCCAGACTGCCTACCGCTCTCCCTCCATCCATACTCCCTCAGGGAAGCCCTCTCATCCAGACCCCTGGCTGCAGTCGGATTCACGCGTCTTCTTTCTTACCGAACAAGCTCCTCGTCACTGATCCGAGGACAAGAGACGTTCGCCCTGCTTTAGCAGCTGATGTAAAGCTGAACACCTGGATGCCGTCGTGGAATGTGACCTTTTATATATGCTGTCATGTAATCGAGGCTTGTATTCATGTGCCATTTAGTCACGTTTCAGGGCGTCGCGGTTTACAAAAGATTTCAGACACTTATTTGGATAGCTATTAATACCCCCCACCCCATCGTCTTTACACCATTCTCTGCCCAGAAATAAAGGGGATTTTCTCCTCCTAATAATAACAAGTGACACCAAAGGACTCTCTTCAGAGGTTTAGTTTTATTTTCCGTTTGAAGGGAGAGAAGAATTGTGTTTTGTGGTAGCCAGCAGCTAGGGACTTAGTGTTAGACATTCACATGCATGTGAAACACTGTGAATCAGAGACAAACTGATCTTCTTACAATAGTAACGATATATTTTTATCAGCGAAAGCGCAACAAACGTAGACCTTCTAGCCACTCTTCTGGTGTAAGGCTCAGCTGGTGGAGTTTGGATCAGACGCAGCCAAATGTCAATGCCCTCGCCTCGAAACTGTGTGTGTCCGCTGTGCTGGGACAAGGAATCTCTGAGATCGCTTTGGTGCAAACCCAAATGCCGCTTAATAAAACTCTGCATTGGTTTTTCTTTCTAGCTCTGTGGGACAAGCAAGCAATGGAAACGCAGTGAGGATCTAGCCACTTTTAATTCACCGCCGCACACACCGCGGGCATGGCCGAAAAGGAAATGGATTTTTTGTATTCTATTTCATGTTATTTTTGTAGCATTTAAAAGCAACATCAATTATTCATGTGATATGAGGAACGGTTTTAGCGTCTTGAGTGGCGATACAGTGTGTGAGTCAGCAGTCGGACGTATTCAGAAGGGCCCACTCTCTCACTCTTACTGTTGTTATTGTGGTCTTGTCAAACTGTATTCAGTATTTAAAGAGACAGAAAGCATTTCTTTCCATCTGATTTGATTGTGTCCTCTTTTTCATGTGACGTTTTTGTACAGCCAACATGTTCTGTCGAACTGAAGAAACATGCTGAAATGGAAAAATAAAAAATAAAGCGTTTTTGTCTACGAGATGCACTGACGTGAGAAGAGATGCATTGTCTGACAACTGACATTTTGGCTCAGCTTTGTATAGCATAGTTGTAAACCCATTATATTAAATATTTAGACCAGGATGCAGACATCAGTGCTTCTAAAGGGTCTTTTGATTTTCTTTGCCCTTCCCAAAACACTAAACAGCACTTTTCTAAACGCTTCTTAATTTTGCTGTGCACAAAATGCTGAATTCTCCTGATCTGTAAAGTTCATTGTGTGCAATGTCTGAAGGTTGATTTTTAGGTCGTTTTATCTCATTTAATTCTCTGTCATTTTAGAAAAGTAGCACTCATGATAATTTATTAATATCTGCTAAAGAAACTAATGCTTTTATTCAGCAGGGATGAATTAAATTAATCAAAATGACAAAGTAAAGCCATTCATAATGCTACAAAAGATTTCTCTTTCAAATAAATGATGTTCTTTTGAGCTTTCTATTCATCATAGAATCTTGTAGATCTTGTGGTCCCCACAAATATATTAAGCAGCACAACTGTTTTCAACATTGATATTAATAAGAAATGTTTCTTGAGCAGCTAATAAGCAGGATTCCTGAAGGACACTGAAAACTGGAATAATGGCTGATGAAAATTCAGATTTGACATCACAGGAATAAATTACATTTGAAAATATATTAATTATTTTAAATGGTTTTGTTTTTCCACATTTATTTCTGTGACTTTTGGTTTGTTTTAACCATTTACCCATACAAGTATATGCTAAGATAATATAGAATTTGTACAACCATTATAACGAACAAAAATAACAGTGCTAATATATATATATATATATATATATATATATATATATAAGCATTGCTATTTATGTTAGTTATAATGAATACATTTTGGAATAAATAATAATGAATTATAATTAATACCTTTTTGCAGAACCTCCAGAAATCTCCTACCTGAACTAAAAATGTAATCTAAGTTCCAGTTCTATAATTTATTTTTAAAGAGACATTTAAGATGTGATTGCCATTTGATGTGGTTTCGGAAGCGAGACGGCTGGAATGAGTCATGGTCATACATGACTTGACATTCAGGCGAGTGTTTGCTGACACCGGCTCTGGGCTTTGGCCTGGATGCTCATCCAACTATTAGGTGAGGGATCGGTAGCCTGGCTGGGCTCAGAAAAGTGAATGTCCTATCTGAATATTTTATGCAATGTAGACTATGATAAAAAATACATGCGCTAGGAAAGCATCAGTGCAGGATTTGCAGACTTGGAGATGGCACTGCAGATGCAAACCAAACAGTCAGAGGCGGATATTAGTGGCAATAAGGAGGACATATGATAAAAACGTCTGTATGGGGAGTTCAAGATTTATGCCTTCATTTATGCATCTGCAGTCAGTGTCACAGCATGATGCGCCTTACGCTGTTTTTTGTAATTATAATTTTACGTAATTTTAATGCAGACTATAAGTACGTTATGCTGATTTCTGAACAATAGAGGTTTGCTGCCCCCTTGTGAATAAGACCTTTTAGCACCCTTGGTTGGTTGGGTGTTTTGTCCATACTTGCAATGTCAAACGTCATTTATGCAGCGTAAGAAGCTAATATCATATAGAACTTTACTTTTGATACATATGTTGAGTATTTAAAGGGATAGTTCACCAAAAAAATGAAAATTCGGTCATCATTTACTCAACCTCATGCATGTCGTTCCAAATCTGGATGCAATTCTTTCTTCTGCTGAACTAAACCAAAACAGTATTTCGAGGAATGTTGCTAGCCTAAGCAGACGTTTTGGTTCCCATTGACTTCACTTGTAGTCATTGGAAGTCACTGAGACTGAAATCATTTGGTTATCAACTTTCTTCAAAATATCTGAGGAACGTTTACTTACATAAAGGTGAAAAATTACAGGGGACTGTTTCCCATTAACATCTAGTATCTTCTGTCTGTCTTAAGCCTGTATCTCTGCGCTACATACAGCCTCCCACAGTTCCCTGAGGTAAACCTGAGGTACAACACAAACACTCACGTCTCAAGGCTCCTGAACAGTCAGTACATGTTGATTCTACCGGAGACATGAGCTTTTTGAAAGCGAGAAAAACGAACACATCCAGAGTCGAACATCTACAGAGAGCGCACTTCAAAAACTATTATGAAATGAAAAGGGTTGTGGAAGAGCTGGAAATTCTGTGGAGAGATCACAGGAGATCAATGTTTTTGATCAACAAAGAAAAACAAGAGCTTCAAAAGACCTTGATAGACATAAACCTGATAAGCGGATATTGTCATGAAGCTTACGCTGCACATCTGAGATCAGTGAGTACTGTCTTTTCAACTTGTAAAGAATCCAAGAAAGCAAAGAAATGGGGTAATATTGATTTGAATGTTGAAAGTTGTAACTCAATGAAGTCTAACCACATGTTTGGCCAGAAGCATGACGGTTTGGGTGATGAAACCTCTGGTGATTGTGAGAGGGATCTGTCAGAACTCAAACAGCACACACTGACTTCAGAAACCTATAAATCATGCAGTACTAATACCTACGTTTCGCCACATAAGGATTTAAAAAAACGTCAGAATGATCATTTCAAAGGCCCATTGTCTCATTTTGAGTTATCCTCCAGTGAATGCGATGAAAAAGATGAGGATAAAAGTGATGGATGTCCTCAGAAGACTTCAACTAAGAGCCCTTCACGTATCGCAAAGACAGATCTGAAGAACGGTTCTTCGCCTCCTACACATTTCACCCTTCACAGAAGAGCAAAACAAATGCATCAAAGACGACAAAAAGTTGCTCTTCATATGCCTCCTGTACCGAGGAACCAGGATGCTTCTTATAGACAGCCGCAAAACCAAGGTGGCAAGATGTTGTCAAGAAACGCACAAGACAGCATGAACAGTGGCAGAAGTCGCATATCAAAGACAGCCATGAAACATGGCCTAGAGCTGCTCATCAAAGAATACAGTTCTCAAAATGCTGTAATTTTAAGGAAAACCAAGCCAAGGGATTTGCGTGAAAAGGTGTCTAACTTTGTATCAGAGTTTTCAGAGCTCAGATGTGTCGAGTGATGTTTTAGTTAGGCTCTGTTCGGACACTTATTTGACCTAATATTGACCCTCAGAACATGTCAGATAATAATGATAACCATCATCCTAAAGAAAATTTGAGTAATCCATCCCTTGTTTCATGGGCTGTGGGGTCTTGAATTTTATAAGCAATAGATTTGTAAAGCTTTCCATATACTATGAAACCCATAAACCACTGAGGGATTCGATTCCTTTTTCAGCACGGCTAGACAAAATGCCCTACATTCAGTTCATCAATAAAGGCATCAATACCTTTCTGCAATGTTTCCAGGCTTGTAAAAAAGCACAGACACTCTTTATTGAAAAGATGCACTTGTTTTACCAGCTTGAACAAGGTGTCCGTCAAAGAGAGGCTGCTGCTAATGGAATGTCTTTCCACATGGATTGTAGTTTTTTGTTTGTAATGGTTTCTACAGAAGATTAACAAAATGGCTTTAAAAAGTATATGTCTGAAGATAAGAATAAATGTGTAGACAAAGCTAATATAGGCTGATTTAACCCTATCTTAATCAAATAAATCACACACAGATATAAAGCAAGCTAAACATTTTACGGTTGAGTAAACATTAGCTTTGAATTACAGTGCACACTTTTCTCGGTAGACAAACCAAACAGATGAAATCTTGGCTAATGCATTTTAAACACATCTTTGTATCCCTGTCACACACCAGTGACTCACAACCTTTTTGACACTTTGTCCAAGACAATATCCAAAGTCCTTCCTACCTAAACTTGAAAAAACAATGTTTCCAAAAAAAGATATTTTACTGTTGATATATGTATAATGTATAGAAAAACCATTTTGGTTCTGCAAAGAACCTTTAATTAAACAGTTCTTAAACCATTTTTTTTTGTACATAAAAGTTTAATAAAGAACTGTTTTCCACTCCATTAAGATTCCAAAAGAGGGGGTTTTGTTGTTGCAGAAGAAGCATTTCAGATTTCCATTGAACAGTTCTTAAAATAACCTTTTTTCTTTGTTCATAGAACATCTAAACCTTCTCTCTGTATTAAAAAAACCCTTTTGTAATATTCTATTGATGTGAAAGTTCTTTATGGAATTCTAGAAGCCAAAGAAGTGTAAAGAGCCTTGTAATTAAGTGTAATCCATATATTAAAAGTCAAATAAACCCGAATAAAGAAATAAAATGGAGTAAAGAACCTTTATTTTTAATAAGCTGATGTACCTCTGCTACCTTATTGCAGAACAAATAGTGTCTATTTGTCTATTAATAATTTAAATTAAAATTTGCATTTACACTCAATAAGTTGCATTCTGTTTTATAATGTCCTCCAATACTGATCTCCAGATCATTGTCACTTGCAAAAGTAGTATAAATAGCAGAAAATGCTAATTGCACTTAGTGTAAATAGCATATCACTAAGTAATGCTGCTATATATTGATTATAGATATTTGCACTTGGTGTAAATAGCCTGTTAATAAAAGTTTGCAAAGCCTCTTTTGGACCCTGGCCCCCTCATGCATGCATTCTGAATAGGTTGGACTGGTTAGTGAATGTAAAGCTGCCAATGCATGGCCAGCAAATATGCGACTGGTAGAGTAATAGTGGAAAAAATGTGCAGTTTTGTTAAAAACAAAATTGCTTCTTTTTTCCCCCCAAATAAATGTGAAAGCTTATTAATCAGAAACATTACGACTTAAACTAACGGAGGCAGGGGTTGTGTGTGCGTGTGAGGTGATTGAACAAAAACAGAAGTGCCAGGAGACTGTGGTGACATGTGGCACATCTCCCACACTCTGAACAGGTTGTAATGAGAGCCAGTGGGGTTTCATCGTAGCCTAACAACCCTTGTGTTTGTTTCTGGAAATCTGTCAGGGGTCTGTAGATTGCTGCTCTCTTGATGAATTCATACACTCTGAGCTGATTGCCTCTTCACTTTTCCAACTCTGTGTTCATATACTTGAAAGTTTTGCAGCTTCTTTTTCTAACTAGCAAATATGAATATAAATCTATGGGCTTAGTGTGAAAAGAGCTTTAGTAAACACAACCTCGTAAGATCATTTGTGACATTTAAAGCTTGATTGGCTAAAACTGGTAATCAATTCAATTGAATGGTGTTCAATATGATACGAACATTTCTAATCTACACTAAGCAACTACCGAGGAACATCACGTAACAGCAGGCCAACAAAGTTTCATCATAATCAGTGTCAGACGCTCTAGGGATGATAAACACTTGATTCCTTGTAGAGACCACCAACAGTTTACCACCTGACAATGAATAATCCAACACTGAGTTATATTAAAGTCACATTTATTCGATCCTAAACAGGCATCTTCACACACTGGCATCAATGCCTGAGAACTCATTCATAACACAACAGCAACTCTCCCAAACCTCAGCAGTTGCAAAGCAAACATGACTTTAAAAATGGTTACCCAAGAAATGCTTTAGAGACATGAGGGCCTACAAATCCCTGACAACTGATGTGAACAAACAACAGTAAGAGGACATCTCATGCATGAAATCCATGTTTCGCTTTGGAAAATCCATCAGAGATGAGCGAGCGATCTCTCCCCTCGTTGAATAAACACTTCTGGTTGACACCAAAAAGTGACCTGCTGAATTAGTCATATAAATAGTTATGTTTTAATACACAGTGAAAGCTGTAAATAGCAGATATCCCTCTTGGTACCACATCTTTAAATAGAGAAAGTCCACTAACAAAAGTAAGCATTGTAATACTGTGCCTACACGATGAGGAGAACAATTCTCCGTAAGAAGCACACATTTAAGGGCCTTTCTAACGTCCTTGGTCCCTCTAAACAGTGCACTGATCGTTAGTTGAAGATGACAGCTTTCCACGCTGTCCGTTTCGGTGCAGGGGTAGGAGAAGAGGAAAATGGCCGCGCTGGAAATTTCAGCTCAGCAAGTGTGGTTGGAGGCCAATCCTCTGAAGCACATCCTCAGGCATGCAAAACACAGGGTTCACTGGTTTGATCTGCTCATCTCCCAGCAAAGACAGACCAGCCACACCAAAAAGAGTGTGAAAAGGATCCACCTGGATGGAAAATATACAACATTGGTAAGAATGAACTGCAGATACTGATAAGCTCCATTTAAAGAACGGCAAGACAGAGAGAAACAACATGCAAACTATTTATGCATATGCAAAATTTTGCGTGTCAAACTCCAAAGAGAGCTTACCATGTCTCCAGGCCTGTCAGCGAAGCCTCCAGTCTCTTCATCCTGGCAAGCTAGAATGAAACTGCGCAGTTTTGCTTTGTCAATCCAGTGAATTCTGCCAATGATCTTCAGAGAGGCAAGAACCCACCAGGAATAGCAGACATCAGGCAGCTGAAATCAGAGGAAAAAACATCCACAGCTGTGTTTGGTCACTCATAAATAATACAAAGTTATAATAATAACAACATTAAGCTAAAGAAACGATGTAAATTGTATTTCACTTTTATTTATGGTCAATTTTAATTGGGGTTTAATTTGTTTTATGATTTACAAACTCATCACTAAACCCCAATGACTTGTACATAGAATAAAACAGAAAAGGGTCCCGTTATAAATTTAGGAGCACACAATTCCCTACAATATTAATATATGCATAAATATTAAGTTGTGTTGGTGTCTATGTAGGATGAGAAAGCTCTCGGATTTCGTCAAATGTATCTAAATTTGTGCTTCAAAGATGAACGAAAGACTTGCAGGCTTGAAACGACATCAGAGTGAGTAATAAATAACAGAATGTTCATATTTGGGTTAATTAGTTGACATCTCTTAATATCTTTGATCTAAAGGACACCCTACCTTCTCTGGTCTCCCATTCAAGCCTCCTGATGGTAACTGTCTTTCACAGAGCCACCAACCCAACAGATCCGCATTTACTTGATGAAGCTGCCCAGTGACCGACAAGAAACCCGTGCAGCAGTAAATCTGGAGACAGGATGAGAAAAACAAATGAATACAACACATGAATACACTAAAACGGTTTTAAGGTGGCCATAAAATACACCAAACACCTCACCTGACCAGCATGGGACTCTGAACCAGGCCTACAACCAAACCCACCATCAAAGTTCATACAGGACAGCACAAACTCAACAGCCTTGTCCATGTTGATCTCATCCAACTTGCCCTACAGAGAAACGCCTTGTTATACGCATTTAAAATATCGAAAGGCTGCAAGAAAAATGCAATTAAATATTTTGATTACAAAAAGATTCACACCAGTAGTGCTAAAGTTGCAACCGCACAAAAGGAAAACCGTGTATCTATTTCTCCTGTTAAGAAAAAATCAAAACAAGCGTTTAATGAAGTCATATAACACTTACAATTGTTTATTCTTGTAATGAGGGAATGCATGAATGAATAAACGTACCCCATTTGTCTCCTGCGAATGAGCCGTCCTCCTGCTGCAGTCCTTTAACATAGTCCACCACTTTGTCCACGTCAATGACATTAACGCTATCATACAATGACAGGATCTAAAGAGATTAACACACATCGTTTCACGGATTCCCACTTTTGTGCAGTTCATTTGAAAGCCATTGAATAATTATAGTGATTGCCTTCTAGGTTTAGCAGATTTCTACAGACCTGTACAGCACTGAGGGTGTAGAGGAGATGAGGGTCATGGCCGATGCTGGCACTGATGCCTCCACAGTCATGCTGGCAAGACTTGATGAACTCTGTGATCTCGTCGCGGTTCATTCGAGACAGCTGACCCATCAGGTCCATCACTGTCAGACCCCAGTAGATGCCACTCATTCTCAAGTATTCTGACAGAGTGTACTCCTACAGGAGAGGGTGCAGAATACATGGGAATTAACCTCTGATTTTATTCATTTTTAAAAGGATTTTGAGAGACGTGTTCATTTTTTTTTAAGCCATCAACTTACATAGTCATCCTTCTTGGAGCCGTAGGCTGCAATATAATCTGCATGTTTGTCTAGGATGAGCGTGCTTGGAGCATCCGGTTTAATGATAACGTCTTTGACCTGGGTCCCCTGCAAAATAAAGTTGTCGTCATCACTTTATAACAACAATCTCAAAGACATCCGTTTTTGACACATTCATTTTAACCAAGACTATAAACTGTGCTGAACTGAATGGGCGGATGACATGACATGTTCTTGCTTCTCTCGTTTTCGTCTTTTAGTGTGCGTTATTTTCTTTACAATCGCCGTAACGTTAACCGCACCTTGTTTCTACATGAGGAAAACACGACATCCTGTACGATTAAATAACTATCAAGCAAAGTAGTGTGTTACATTACCATCCTGACGGAGAAGCAAGAGAGTGAACTACAGGCTGACTTCACCAGGCGCACACATATTACATCATCGTCACGTTCCTTGTTTCTACGGGTGCCAGTAAAGGACAAAACGCATGTAAGCTAAAGGTGATGTTATCATGGGAAGCTGGCGTTGATTGTGACTGAGAACGTTGTTTGTCTTAATTATCTTCTAGTACAGTGGTTACAGTGGTTACAGTGGCTATTGCAGGGGGGCCGCCAATTATTATTAATAGAAATTGTAATATTGTTAATATAATAAAAAATGTCTAGTTTGCTG
>JAUMHR010000043.1:8946316-8956654 GCA_032361145.1 Enteromius fasciolatus
AATAAAATGATTATTTGGTCAAGAATTTCTAATAGCTACTAACTGATAAAAGACAGAATGATAACATCTGATTTAAAAGCATTCCTTTAGCATTTACACAAATAATGAACCGCAAATCACTCAAAATCTCACATTTCATAACAGGGTTTTGAAATAACAACAATTCTCAGTAAGTCTCCTAAACGCTTACTTTCTGCCAAATAAAACAAATTTTGCAATGTGATCAGGTTTTGATGACAAGAGTTAGGAAAGACTATTTAGTTATAAAATGTTTAATATCATTTAAAATCCATTTGGGGAAAAATCTAGCTTTCTATTGTAGGACCACGAGCCCAAGCCTTCAGTGTTTCTGTCACGCAGTCAAGCGTCGGATAGCCGGCAACCGAGAGTGTGCGTGAAGTGTTAAGTAGGCTCTGGTGATATGTTTTGTTATTTGATAAAAACACATTTCCTGTTTATAGCCACAGAGCTTGCTGCGCTGTTTTTTTGTCACATCACCTTAAGAGTAATTGTTGTTTACACAAAGTGAGTCATGGCATGTGTTTCTTTTCCGGACGCGTCTGGATAAGCAAACGTTCAGAAACAAACATCGCCTGTTTTGGTGAGTGACAGCTTAACAATACGCGTCTTTAACAACGGCAATAAAAAAAATGAAATAATGAGAAGCATCGTTACAGCTATTCCTAAGAACTGAATTTTAGTGACCACAGCAGTGACCGCAACTGCTAAAAAATCCCTATGATCTCTCAATTGTCCATATGGCGTAAGATTGTACAAACATCTTAATGCAAGACATCCAGATCAGATCAAATCCCCACACAATCAGCACACATTTGCGTGACAGCAGTCACACTGGGTTATAGGTTAACTGTGTGCTGTAAAAAGACCCATGCAAATGCATATAATAATACATTTTTCTACTGAAGAAACACATGTTGCCACACTTCATAATGTCTTCGTTCTCAGGGCAGGGACGATTTGCTCCCATCGCATGGGCTGTGCTGTTTTAATGTTTCACATCATAAGCACATGTTCCTAACTGCTGTGGTTGACGCACATATACGCACCGCAGATGGAGTCCTTCAGTCAGTGACAAATAGCTAATTAGGCTCACATAAAATTGCTCCCATATGTATCAGAGAAGCAAACTAGATGATTCCATACTGTATGTTTGCTCAAATGTATATTACGTGACATTCTATATCTGGTCAGAATTGAAAAAATGTGACATTTGAAACTAACGTTCACTACCATCCCAATACAAAACAGTGCACATAAAGGGCTAGTCCACCCCAAAATGAACAATCTGTCATTAATTACACACCCTCGTGTCATTCCAATCCCTTAAGACCTTCGTTTATCTTCAAGAACACGAAGTAAGATATTTTTGATGAAGAGCTCTCTGACCCTGCATAGACAGGGCTGCAACCGAAACGTTCCCAGGCCCTGAAATATAGCAGGGACATCTGTTAAACAGCCCATGTGACATCAGTGGTTCAACTGTAATTTACGAAAGCTGTGAGAATGTTTATCATGCACAAAGAAAACTAAAATAATGACTAATTCAATTCTTCTCCTTCAAATCACATCTTCTGCCATTATTGAGATTGCTTGTGCATACATTCCCTGTGAAGAATTACAGAGTACCAGGTTTCTGAGTCATTTAAGTTGCATTGTCATCTATGAGAGGGTCAGAAAGCTCTTGGATATCATCAAAAAATATCTTAAATTGTGTTTTAAAGATGAACAAAAGTCTTGCAGATCGGAATGACATGAAGGTGAGTAATTAATGACAGCGATTTTCATTTTTGGGTGAACTAATTCTTTCTCACTTTTCTCACAAAAGCAGTGGGAAATTACAGTAACTGTACAGAATATAGATCCTTACTTCATGTTTCATACTACACTCTGGGTTAACAATTAATCTTAACAAGCTAACAAGTTTCATTCAAGGCAGGAATAAATCGACCCTGATGTCCGTAAGAAGTGTCCAACCAGTGTGAATCATCTTTGATCAATCCTTCAGGAGGCTTGGCGTAATATATCAAGTCAATGTTTCAATAAACTGACAGCTCAGATCACCAGAGTATGAGCTGTAATAGCTGCTAATGGTGGATGATATGATGAATCGAAAATGTAAGTATAAACTGTTTATACAAAAAAATATGTTTTCGTAGTTTGTGTTGTCCCTTATCAGTGCAAAATTATCACAAATTAAAAATATTGTCTATAAAAACCACTTTCTAGGGCGTTTCCAAACTTTTGGAGGGCAGTGTAGGTTAACCTAAAAGAAATCTATAAAAATAATACAACGAGTAACCTAGATTACGTAACCAAACTATAATTTTTGTCATGTATTCTGTAATCAGTAATCTACCCACCATTGCCTGGGGTTAAGTGCGGTGTAAAAAAAGCCCTAGGCAGTATTTTGATGTTCCTGGTCATATACTGTGACGCTTGCACTGACAGAAGGCTGCTCCTCACCTCGGCTGATTGAGCTTGTTGTTGTGCAGATGGTCGTGGAGGCTGATGCTGCTGCAGTGTCTGCTGGGATGCTCCAGAGATAAGGCTCTGCTACAGGAATCATCCTCTTCTGTGTATGCTGTAAACCACAGATCTGTTTATAATAACATCACAGTTACTTCTCCTAGACAGCAATGCAATTACATGTGAAGCAAAGGATACTTTGATTAAGTCTCTTGCAATCAAGTACAAGATTTCAATATAAACTCAAACAACTAGTTGTATAGTTGTAACTAGGCTAGTTGTATTAGTTAACATGAAAAACACATTTATTAATCATACTTAACGTTATTTTACTAATACATCATTAAAATCAAATGTATCAGTTAATATTAATTAATGGACCTAAGCAAACCTAAACAATGAATAGTTGTATTTTAATAACTAACACCTACAAGAATTAATGAATATTGCAACAACTATTACTCGTTGTTAATTGATGTGAATTAAAGGAATAGTTCACCTAAAAATAACAGAACAAATCTGAAATATGACTGAAATATCTGTGGCTTCTGTCTGCCTTCCACATCTCTTAGAAAATTGCGAGCAGTCTAGGGCAATTAGTGCAGACTGCCCTCATGGATTTTCACTTCAGGTGTTGACTAAAGAGCCCTGCGCTGTCTGACAGCTTCTTGACTCCGTCTCAAGCATCTGAAGGAAAAGAGGCTGGAATGGAAAAGATTCTGGAGTGTGAGAGACATGCGTGGGGTGGCCGCTTGCCCACAGTGAGTGCCCAGTGACTGTGCAAACACTGCTCTTTTCAGCTGGTCGGAACAGCTGATGTCAGAAATAGTGCGTAGTGTAAATGATGGGTATAGGGAAATGAGGAAGGGAGTGGACGGGGCTCACTGGTCTAAGCACATTCTCCCCTGGACACATCTGTAATGCTAAATGGCATGCACATATAAACAATTTTTTCTGAGCACTGGTTAAAAATGGATAGTGGCTGGAATTTTACAGACTGCTTGTGTGCAGGGTTATACAATACCATCTTTCACTAGCATTGGGTTTCTTTACACAACTTTGGGGTCAGCTTGATGTTTTTATTTATTTTTTTCCTTTTAAATAAAATTAGTAAGAAAAATTAATTAAAGAGATCAAAAGCCAGTAAAAGCATTTAGAATGTTAAATTGAAAAAGATTATTAATAATAAAACATTTCCTTTTCAAATAAATTATATATTCAACAAAAAAACCTTCTTTTTTTTAAATCTTTTTTAAAGATGGTTTCAGGTTGTTGTTTTTTTACAGCATTTTGATTCAAATAAACGCAGCCTGCACAAGAGTAAGATTTTTTTTTTTTTTAAATATTCCAAAATATTATACTTTTAAAGAGTAGTGTACATCATTAAATACATACTATCAGGATTTATTAATCCATAATTTACATTTTAATGCTAATTTACGGTTATTTCAATATACTACATTTACTATTATACTAAAATTATGTTTAATTTTATGCAGAGCTACAAATACATTACAAAAATATTTAATTTGCATATATGTGTGTATGTATATATATATATATATATATATATGTATTTTTTGTGGAGCGTTTACATTTTATAAATATAAAATTATATTTTCTGTGAATATTCAAACGACAAAATTACAATTACACAAAAAATAAATCAAATGTTGGATATTTGTGCCAGAAAACTGTAATACAACAAATATAATAAACAAAACAATAAAACAAACCATAAAAACACATTTTATTAAATACCACGTCTTAATTTTAAATGTGACAATTCTTTTTCAAACAAAACATAAAGCCTTCCACAAAATATATGTACTTTACAAAATAAAAGACCAGCATGAAGTCTTCCTGAGAAAAAATGGATGCCAGGATCATCATCAAAAACACTACATGCAGGTCTTTTCTATCCGGCACTCTTTTCAGTTACAGCAGGCAAAACGTCTCTTATGCCTTCCAAAGTCGAAAGCCCAACTCATAATAGACCCTAAGCTATTAGGAATACACCTACCAGTAAAACCGGTCTGATGAATCTCACTGAGGGAGGCAGGACACCTTTGGTCTGGACTCTGTACTGAAGAAGCAGAGCCATGGAGATGCTGCAAGCCAAGGCACACATCCACAACTTCCTGCTCCACCTTTTTGTTTAGCTGGACCTGTGCACAAAACATAAGCATGAAATCTACAGCACTGACACTGTGATAAAGCAGACTCACCATAACATAATAACTAGACATCAGATTCGGCTCATTTGAACTATGATCTGTGGCAGATGGATTTGGTCCAACACATGTCAAAAATGTAGCGTAAAAACTGATCAAATCAGTGAAACTCAACTAAAAGAAATGTTCCAATGTGGCGCATTTACTGCATTTTGCCTTACCACAAGGATGTACCGCCTGACTGTGAGAGCGGCAAAAACTACTGAGGCTGAAACAACTTTCTGTTGTTGATTCATTTGAGCATTCGGTGGAGCTGCTGAGCATGTTTGCTATTTGCATGTCACATCTGGCCTCTTGAGGAATAGCGCTGCACTGCTTATTAACTGTATTACGGGAACACATGTGTTCTTGCTTAGAAGGCCAAAGCCATGGGAATACACAAAGATCTCCTTCATTCTCTTTTGTTTGGAAAGCAGGAACAGCCCATAAAACAATAGGCCTTTCATTAAAGATCTCTGGGATGAAAATTACTGATAAAGTTAATGCATTAAACGATGTGACTTCATTTATCAGGTCATTAAGATCATCTAATTAGTTGCATGTTGCGTGTGCATGTATTTTTGTTTAAGGTTATTAAGTTATCGAACGAGGCTGTTGTTGTAAGAGTCTCTTGATACAAAACTAACAAACACTTGAAATTGTTACCTTGTCATGGGCCTGCAGGGCTTTACTGGAGTGGACCTTGACATGTTTGCGCAATGAGCTGGGGTCGGTGTAACGTTTGGTGCACCCTGGGAGCTGACATGCATACGGTTTCTACAAAAAGTGTCATGTAAAAAAATGAAGCAAGAGGCACAGCAGAAGAGACAAAGGTAAATTTGTAACACTTTATAAGAAAGAGTCATTTGCTAACATTAGTTAATGTATTAACTAACATGAATAAACAAATACATTTATTACAGTACTTATTCATCTTTGTTAATATTAGTTAATAAAAATACAACCATTTATTGTTAGTTCATGTTGGTTCACAGTGCATTAACTAATGTTAACAAGTGTTACTGGTAAATCAGTCATTTAGATGTGTAATGAATAAGGAAGAATGTACATATTAAATATACAAGAAATATTTGGACATATTAATCATTCATATATTTATAAATAAATATCATTCAGTTTTTTGAGGTTGGTCAAACTCAATGACGTTTTACAATCTGAACTAACTTTGCCCTGTCATAAGGAGGCCAAATTATCTGATGAGAGACTTGCTGACCTTGGCATACAGTTAAAATGGTCTGCAGGGGTCCACTTTATGATATGATTTATTTTGTTTACGAATATATATATATATATATATGCTTTTTTCTGCATTTTTTGTTGCATCATATGACTTTAATACAATTAAATTAATTAAAAGATTGATTATAATTTAACAAAAAAATGCTTCACTGCTTTAAAATAATAATAATAATAATTAAATAAATAAATAAACTTAGAAAGTAAATAAGTAAATAAATACTAGTATAATACACCACTGTTCAAAGGTTTGTGGCCAATAATATTTTTCAATTATTTATTTATTTATTTATTTTTGAAAGAAACAAGGATACTATTTTATTAAGCAAGGATACATTAATTGAGACATTATTAATGTTACAAAAGATTTCCATTTTAAATAAATATATAATTTAAAAACAATTATTATGGACTTAACAAAAAACATTAAACAGTGATTTCAAATGTAATATTATTTTACAATGTTACTGTTTTTTTTTAATTTATAAAATGATCCTTCATTATATTAACAGTTGTATTACTTGTTGTTTTTGACTTTATGCTGCAAATTTATTATCAATATATATATATAAGAAATAGTTTCCACACTCTTTCTAAAAGTATAGGACAGTTCATGACTTCTCAAAAAAAAAAAACTTCTTCAGATGCTTCACATGGCTACATAAAACAAACCCTCCACAGGATATTACACAGGTGCAGAGCGATACACACAAAAAGATTCAGTAAATATTATGAAATGGCCGCATCTGTCCACTTCAAATATTAACCGCACACGTCACCCCCAGCTACACAAATTCTTAAAACAGCACTGACTAATCAATAATTCTGTGTCTCTAGAAATACACTTCTCACATTATACGTTTCAGCTGTGCTAGAGCCAGCGATGGAGGGTGCATAGGAAAAGTAAATACTTTCCCAAAGTCTGCATTAATAATGCAGAGTGACATAATCATAACAGTTCAATCCCTCCCACAGATGTGCTCCACTCATCTAAGTGACCAATCATGACATTTGCACGGTTAGCACAATTAGAAGTGCGACGGCTGCCATCAGAAGCTTACTGACAGCGACGAACGAAACCACCCTGCTCTGTTGACTTAAGTGTACTGAGGAAACAGATATCACTCGCAGGCTGGTTGTTACACAGCTTTACAGGCTGGCATGAGAGCTGCGGAGAGAGATGTGCAGCCAGAGCTGCTAGTCGCTGAAGTGGCTTTCTTTTTTTTTTTTTCTCAATCATTAAAGTGAAAGGAGAGCTCAACGGTGTTCCAGACTATAATTCCTTACTCTTAATTTAGTGTAAATAAAACCCTGTTATTACGACTACTTTGTCTGGAAAAAGTGACAAGTAAGCTTCCCTCGCTTGATTGTTTTCATTAGTGGCGTACACCTTTCAAACACTAGGTATAAGTGTAAATTCCCAGCTATTTATACAGTGGGGTCCAAGAACCACTAGTGAAAAATGCATATTTTGCATACTTATAATGCGTTAAAGGAACTTTCAAAACATCTTGGTTTAATTAGTGACCTAAAATGGAGTAAAGTAAAGTGAGTAAAGTGAACTAAATAAATGTGCATATTCTGATTCTGAGCACTCGAAGACTTTTGGATCCAACTGTACAAATTTTCCCAGTGCATGTGTTTTTATGTTTACACCTGACAGAGTCATAAGAACGGTCATACCGTGTCCAGGTGTGTGCGCTGGTGTTTGGCTCGATCACTGGAGTTGCTGAAGGCCTTGAGACAGCCGGGATGCTGGCAAATGTAGGGCTTCTCTCCGGTGTGGCTGCGTAGGTGGATCTTTAGGTTCTCCAGACGAGAAAATGCCTTACTGCAGCCTTCAAACTATAAGAAAACACCCAAGCATATGAGGAAAAAAGCCAATAATCATGCATGTAAGTGCATGTATATTCGCATGCAATTTACAACATGCTTTAGTGAAGGAGAGTACAGCATGCTTCGTATGTAAGCAGGGATTATTATGTGCAAATGCAACTGATTAGAAATGAAGATATGAAACAAGGCAGAAGGTTTTTTTTACTTACTGCCATTCAATCTCATCAAAAACAAAACAACAAGAAGACAAGATGTCTTGTTATGATACCAAGTTATGCATGATATAAAAGTCAGAAAGTGGTGGCATGAAATGCTTTCCATGGATCTTTTTTAAAGCTCAAAATGATACCAGTTTTGGAACAGGAAATGTTTTCTTCCCACAGTGACTGTTATGTAACGCAAAAAAAGTTAAAAACAGAATTTTCTTAAAATGAACAGTAGTTCATCCACTAGAAAAAAAAGGCTTAGAAATGACTCACCCTCATGTTGTTACAACCCCATAAAACTATTTTCTCTGTAAAACACAAAAGGAGAACCTCTGAAGAATGTTCGAGCTGCTTCTTACTGCACAAGTTGATGGGAACCAGGGGCCATCAAGCTCAAAAGCGACAGAAGAAAACAGAAAATAAAACTTTCATTGTATGTAAACACTTTATTTTGATGGTCCGCTTTAGATATTCAACTAAGAGTAAGTAACTTGTCCACTACATGTCAACTAGCAGTCATTAGTAGACCATCTGCTTAATATCTCCTAACACTTTATTTTGATGAGTCCACAACACACTACATACCGACTATCAGAAACTTTGCAAGCATATGTCAACAACTTCTACTAACCCTAAAACTAACTAACAGTCTGAGAGTTAGTAGACATGTAGTTGTGAATTAATGAGAATTAGTTGACATGTAGTCACAAAGTTACTTATAGTTAGTAGAATGTCTAAATGGACATCGAAATAACATGTAACCGTAAATTCAGTTATCATTAATTGCTTTTGGAGCAGAAAAAAAGTCATACATGGTTTTGAAAGACATGAGGGCAAGCAAGTGCCTTAAGCTCAAAATAATGCTATAAAATTATAGCTATTAAGCCGCATAAAACTGTTAAGCTCCTATAGTTGTAACTGACTATAAATGCTATTCATGTTGTCAATCCATGCACATTTACGAGGCTTGTTCTGAAGATCCGCAAACAGACACACATGCCACTCCACGAAGTTTATTAAACAGACATGTTCAAAGCTGGTTCCTGTTAGAACAAGACTCTGCTAAGATGTTTGAGTTGGAGAGAGGCCAGCGAGGGAGTCAGTAATAAGCCCAGCTGATTCAAGGTGGCAGCCGCAGTCATGCAGACTTTTGGTTGGAGCAATTCTGCAAAATTATAAAACACATTTTGGCGGTCACACATGTGATGTCATGATGAGGTTATATGAAAAATGAATAGAGTGTCATTGAGCATCTTTACATTTACGCATTTATGACTATAAATGTGAAATTAGGTAGACATTTTGATTTTTTTATTCATTAAGCAGACACATTTATCCAAATCAAATACACTTACAAATGAGTTATGAATGTGATTGAAAATAAATAAATAAACAACTACCATCTCAAGCGAGTTAAAGCAGTCAGTTTACGCTTTCTGTGTAATATGCTCTATACTCTAATGAAATAAAATGTTTAAACTTTAAATACTTCCCAAATGATAGTCCTCTGGGCACCATGGTCAAAAGAGAAAAATAAAACAAATAGAATAACAGCAAATAGATCAAATAATATCCCATGGCTATCTTGCAGCATTAAAAAGAAACATATTTCCTATGTGGCTCATGGTGAAGGAAACGAAACACAGCTTCATCAAAGTATCTATCTATTATATTTTATATAGCATATATCTTTGCAAATCTCAAAAATAAGAGATGAAACTTTGAAATGAAAAAGTCTGGTTATGATTATTCAATTTCCGGTAACAGAATTAGAGAATGTTTTGCTGTTCCCTCGCACTTGTATACCTAAAAAACAATTAGGCAATGAATATTACAAAAGCTTAATATGAAAATCCTTCTTCAAAGTCCTGGAAGAAGTTGACTGAATTGATCATTGCGTAATATCAGTCTCCAGGCAACTTTCACGAACGCAATTTGTAAGTGAACTTTAAACAACTCTAAAATGTCTAAATCTCAAAAAGCTGCAACGCATCCATCTTTGGAGGTGAAGAGAGATTGAGTCCACATGTCAGTCTTTCTCAATTACAAACTCTTACTTCAAAGAACTGGCATAGTTTGAAATAAAAATGTCTTGAGTTTTTACTGATTGATACAAATTATATGTATTAGTAAAACAACACCTGTGTTCGGTGTCTGGCACAATATTGTGATGTACACAACCAAAGAAAGTCTCTTATGCACACCAACGTTTTTTCAATTAAAATCAATTTTTCTATTTGAATATATTTTATTTTAAGTAGGGCTGTCAAATGATTAATCGCGATTAATCGCATCCAAAATAAAAGTTTTTCTTTACATAATATATTTGTATGTACTGT
>JAUMHR010000043.1:8960346-8979766 GCA_032361145.1 Enteromius fasciolatus
TAAGTTACGGCATGGCATGACTAATGGATTGATTCAGCGTAATTGGTATAATACGATTCTCTGACCACGCAGATCCTTCGTATTTTGCACTCAATGAACCTTTATATCAGACTGTTTTCTCAAGTAGTGGTTGTCCATTATTCTTTCATCCTTAAAAAACATAATGGAGAAAACATCATATGCCACTCTTGTTATTCACCGTTTAGACTTTACCAGAGGTCTTTAAAATTCCTTTCACTCGAACTGTGGGTAAAAAAAATACACCTTAGGGGTGGGCGATATACCGGTAGACATGATTAACCGGTAGAAATTAGTCAACCGGTACATTAGAGATTTTGGTATGTATCGTCTTAACCGCGGTTGAAAACACGTGACGTTGCACGTAACGTAACCACGCAATAAACATTGACTTCGACAATGGAAAAAGCAGTATTGCCAACTTATCGACTTTGTCGCTAGATTTGATGACATTTTTCCAAAAAAGCGACAAGTGACGACTTGGACAAACCTCAGCGAGTCTCTGGCACTGCGGTGCACGCGCGAGCTCTTTTCCCAGTGCGCGCACACACCCCTCGGTGCAGCAGCGATGAGTTCGTTTACATGTGACGAAACCAACAAACGAGGAGATTGTAAAGACAAAAAGTACATCGTCTGTGGTGTTGAATTGGTTTGGGTATAGGAATAGTCATCCGAGTGAGACAAACGTGATTTGCAAGGTATTTAGCAAGCGGTGGAAACTGGTATGCTGTCAGGCACTATAGTACCTGTTGTTCCCAGAAAAAACACATTAGCCTTACAATACATTGCAGTAAACAGAATGTTTATTTTTTTATTTAAAGTATTGCTGCAATTCAGTTTAAATAAAATTACATTATATGAAACAGTTTCTTTGTGTTTGAATTTTTATTTGTGCATTTTCAGATACAAACTGCTATATATTGTGATGTATTTCGTTATCGAGGTAGAAAATTGCTTTTACCCTGATAGAAGATTTTGGTTATTTCACCCACCCCTAGTACACCTTTACCAGAATATTTCACTCAAAAATTAACATTTTGCTTACCCTTAACAAGACCCTTGTATTTAAAAGCTGTTTTAAAGGAAAGTGCTAATAAAATTGGTACAAACTCTTAAGAAAACCATATGATTCCATTTAAGGAAATCTTTCATTTTAATATCCCAGCAGATTGCTAAACACAGCTGTGTAATCTGACTGGGAAATGAGTACTTATTTAGCAATAAATACTTCTGTCTTTATTTTCAGAGCACTTCCATTTAAGAACAAACATATGTTATAAAATGTGCCATGGCAGGACACGAGACACACAGATTTATTAAACAAATGAAAAAGATGTTTTCCTTTGCCTTTTTTAATCCGTTACGTTGTGGAAGTTGTTGGCCAAACTTATGGCTGGCATGTTTATTGTCTCCAGAACGGGCATGAAAAGGTGCCATAAACGAATCTGCTTTGCAATTGCTCTGTTAACAGCTGTCAGGCACCTGCTGCAGACTAATAAATCAGAGCAGAGGGAAAAGACGTAATTAACTATGATCTTAAGGTTTGTGTCATTTTTAACACTGCCACATTCAACAAGCCAGACATCTTTGAAGTACAATCAAAGACTGGATTCAAGCTAAACTAGCAGGACTATCCATCTCTCCTAACTAAACATAACATAATGAATGACGAGACGTGCAGCCTTGAAAAGAGGAATGACATGACTTACCATATTTACATCATTTATTCAAAGAGACTTACAACTGAGGAACAAGCAGTACTCGTTTATCACACAATAACAGACAAAAGTGCAGTACTACTGACAGATCTGAAGCTAGAGCAGAAAAACAAATAACATTAAATATTACAAGGAGTAGAGCTACTGATTTATTACCACAGAAAAACAATATAGAGACAAAAAAGCAAAACCGTAGTCATAAACATATCCACCTGAAAATGCCGTGTCACCATAATTAACTCTGGCTATGTGTAATCATTAATAAATACATTAGGGACAATCAGAAATATTTCTATTCTTCTAATTCAGTATTTACTTATAGTATGAAAGTAAACTAGCGTAACTGAAAAAGAAAACCCCTATTTCATTACATGACATGTATTCATTATGTGAAATATTGCCATAACCCTGGATGTACAGAATTGGTGCCTGCAGAGCCGAGAGAGAGAGGAAACTGCCATCTCTGGGTAGTTAGTAAAGTTGATTATTTGTCTTATGAGAAGGCACTGTGTATGTGTTTACCTGTACCATTTTATTATTAAGTATACGTAAAGGAATATTGTCTGTGATAGTCTTTGATTACATTCAAAGTAAGGTAACTTTTTTTCATATTAATGTGTGAAGGTAGCCATTTTAAATTGTTCTATCAAATTAAAGGCCCCTAATTAAACTAGGTTCATAAGTGCAGCAATTTACATTATTAGTGTATATCTAATGTTATGATTAAAAACAAAACTTTCCAATGTATAGATACATAATTCATAAGGACGCATGGTATAAATGTACAACTGTATAAATGTCAGAGTGGGTACAGTATATGTGAGCTCCATAGTGGTCCACTGGCCATGTTGTGGCGCCACTACTTTTTTTTGGTATAGTGATGGAAGACGTCTGAATATGTGGACTTGCGTCTCACCGGGAACACTGGGCTGTTCTCACATTACGACCGTTATTAAAGTACTGACGGAAGGACGCATCACTGAAGAACTAAAGCCGACCGCACAGCCACCCCGTCAGTCCAAACATTTACAAGCAAGTGCAAATCTGTGAGAAAACTCAACTGAACTCTGAAGCCAGGAAATTCCACTGAAATGACAGTGGTTGAATCCAAACCACCAGACATAGACAGAGCTTCTCTACTGAACACAGTGGGTGGACGGACAGTACATTGAGCAGTACGTACACAGTCCACACATCTGGCGTTTGAGGAGACGACACCTCTTTAAACTACACGCGGTTAATAGGCTGTGACTTATGTTCCATATTTCAATAAATCTGTTCTGGTTCTGGTTTATTAAATGTCTATGATTGTGGATTTACAAGAATGAAAAGCAACTGGTGAAAATTGATTAAGCGTAATGCAATACTCTGGATGAAATACAAGTTAGACTAAACCAATTTGCATTTGAGGTATAGCCAATGATGGTAAAAATAAAAATAATTGACTTTTTTTTTTTTTTGCAACCAACTTACTCCTCTCTATTGTAAAACAGTTGCCATATAAGAAAAAAAAGTGTAGGAATGGACTTTTGGTGCATCATTGATTGGTCCTAATCTTTTGCTAACTGCTGCTATCATTAATTCAAAGAATTTAATCTCATCTGGCCACTGGACAACCTTACTGATCCACCGTTGGGCCAGCATACATATCATATACAGTATAATACATCTTTAAAATACATTTTCCCCTCAATAAATTCTTCATTTTCTGTTTATTAATAGTTAGAAATGGTAGATGTTATATAAACCTATAAAGCACAGCACAGAAATAAAACTGTGCAGAAGTGAAGCGTTTTTGGTCTTGTTGCAGTGAAAATATCTGATGGTCCCCCACAGTTTTCTTGTTGGTCTCGGATCATATTTCCCAGCATTCCATAAAAGTTTATGGACTTTAGGCTTTTATGCATGAAGGCCCAATATGTTGAGGTTCTTTTTAAACAGTTAAAGCCAGAATCAACGGGAACCTTAAAGTCCTATTTTACTGTCCCTGTCAACATGATCATCATCACATTCAATTAGCTTTAAGAGCAGACCTAAACCACAGCAATACAAATAGCACGAGTGGTATAATGCTTTCAAGACATTTACATGTACACGAGAATGGATTTGACAGTCACTGAAGCGTTTGTTTATAGGAACTTTTAGAGTACTAAATGGCCAATAAAAATAACTTGTCACCGTAGTGATTTACAGCACTGAAACAATGCTGGCAACATATACTGGAGCAGCCCAAAATCATCACAGAGAATCGAGAGACACCTGTGAATGGATGTACGAACACCGCATTCAGCAGTTTATCCCAATTTAACAGCAACAATGAGGATTGTTAAGATCCAGTAGTTTAAGAGATTTAGACTGTATATGTTGCTGTGGATGTCTTGCATCTTATTACAGCAGAATATATATATTTAAGGTCCAATTATTAGGAAAATAATTCCCCATACCTACGCACATACTGTCCATAAGTCTCTCATTTGAATCTCAAGTCAATTCTTTTGTTTTTTTGACTTGTGTGGAATGGAGCGATCATTTGTTCATTTATGTCATAAGCGATTAAACAAAACTGTTAATATTCACTAAGAATATCAAACCAAACCCTAACTACTTTAGACAGTGTTTAAAAATAAGGGGGTTCAATTATGTATGTTTAATGCCACAAACATAAAAACTGGAAAACAAACTTGATTGACATTTGATGACATTAGAGCTTTTTAAAGGGTAAAAGACCACTTACAGCCTATGATTATATCACAAAATCTGTCATCATTAAAAAAGTACTTCAGATTTTTCCAGTTTCTGATAAATGTAAAATCTTTAGTTTGCCATTCATGCCTAATATCTTTAGTGTACCCCAAGTAAAGCAGAAGTAATGAAATGATCCTCTGCTTGACACATAACACAGCTATAATGTGAGACTATAAATTGGCATTCACTATAAACAGACTGATTTATTCTTTCAGGGGATTTCTGGCCAACTCTGAGACAGTTGACAACTAATTTAACTACTGAACGCATTGTAAAAGCCAATAGTGCATTAAAGTCTAATTTTCTTTCATCCTTAAATTTAAAGATGACCGAAAATACCCTTAATTGCAGAGAAATGTAAACCAAACAAGGTTTTCTTTCTATTTCAGATATTTTAAGCAATCAAATATTGCGATACAGTATCATTACAAACCCTTTATTGATTACTTTTTGGTTCAGCTTACATGAATCTGAACCGATAAATTAAAGGCGGACAAGGACTAGTACAGACGAGTTAAGGTCTTCATAAACATGCAAAGTATTACACAAGAAGGAAACAAGCTAGAATGCTCCGGTTTAGTCAAACCATGAGAAATAATGCCCCTTGAGAGAGAAAAGATTAATCCTAAACCATTTCATCATGTAATATCTCAACCAAAACAAAATAGCCAAGGGCAGAGGATGGATTGCAGCAGTTTTTGTTCATTATGTGCACACGTTTTTCTGAATTGCCTGTTAAATTCAAAACAGTCATGGTCTTCAACTGGATATCAAAATATGTTCATCATACCTTATCTTTTATTTTCCACACAGACAACTCCAGAACATCTGCTTGTGTTTTATGATGGACCATAAAATCACCCTTATGTTACGTATTAAGTAAGGTACCCTTGCATTTTTAGGGAGAACTTTCTCGTTAATATGATTCTAGGCATCAAAACTAGAATATGATCAAGAGATTAAGTTAATTTATTTATAAAAAAATAAATAAATAATACCTTGTAAATGATTTCCAGGACGTTTGATACAGCAAAGCCGCATATTTCAAAATGTCAAGGCTGGACAAATATTACTGGATGAAATATAAAGCGTTAATCTAAAAAGAGAGAGATTAAGACAGAAAAATAACTTTTTGGCAAGTAGACACCTCGTTTCAACATGGACAGTTAGCCTATAAAATCTCATCTTCAGCATATTAATCATATCAAATTAACATAAACATTTCAGTCACTTCGATCGAGCTGATGCTAAAAGATTTGACACGGACGTTGCATAACAAATACAAGTTTTACGTACTGTGGTAAAAGTGCAGTAAACTCACCCGTGGTTGACTCACAGCTGCAGAAACGACACTGGAGTCAAACTCATCCATCCTTCCCTCAGTGTAAAGACCAGCCCCAGAAACTGCTCCATCTCTTCCTTCTTAAAAAGCGACTGAAAGTCAAACATAACCGCCTTCTCTTCCTTAACGCGTGTAAACCGGCAACGTTCATGTAACGTTAAATCAAACCGACAAAAATGAGATGAGCTCATCTTCTGAAGGAAAACAGCGTTGTGCCTGTGATTAAAACTAAAAAACTATACAGTCATAAGCTTTTATACACGATATAACAAACCACCTAGCGTTAAAGTCACTTAGTTTTTAGTGTTACAAACGAGCTTGTGGGGGATTTAGTTGACTTCATTTATAGAATTATATCACGAAATCTCATTTAATATAATTTTCTATTAAGAGGAATCTAATTATGAATGAAATGAACCACACTATTTTAAATATTAACCAAATGTTTAATCGTATACTGCTGTGCAAAGCAGAATACAAACAGCGACATCTGTCGCTCATCGAAGGAAATGTACTTTCATAAATCTTTGCAACTTGACATTTTACAAAAGTTTATTTAATTGTAAGGTTTCAAAAATATAACATTTGACATGAACAAAATCGATTCTCTTTTGGCAAACAAATACCCCAAATGCGTTTTTGGTAACCAGTTTAATAAATGGATGAACACGGAAGTAAAGATCCATGTTACATGCATGGGGGTCCTGAAAATTTAGTCTGATCAGAGTGCTATAAAAACTATCACAAATACAGAACAAACATGAACAATTAATGATGCAAGATTCAAAGTGTGTTGAGCAAAATGAAATTTAAATATATTGAAGATGAAGAGTAACAATACCTTAAACTTTTACTTAAGACCCCACCATGATTTTGAAGTCTCATCACATTCTAGTGCACAGGTACATACACACACAAAACTCCCACATTATGCGAATGATTGTTTTGTTTAAGGAATATGCAAATGCTACTTAGAATCCGTTTTTCAATGGGAAATAAAGTGCAGCACTTTGCTGTACAGTAAGGCCTTGAGTGACATACAGCACTAATCCCCCTTTGAAGAAGCATATTGTCTCTTCATCGTCTCCGCACACACATACCCGAAGGTACTGAGAAGATGTTGTGCGTTGCACTATTCCTTGAACTCCAAGAACTGCTGAAGTCTTTTCCTATGTTCTGTTGAAATATTCACAGCACTGTGAACAAAGAAAATGAACAGTATTAATAAGGATAAACGTGTATTTTATTAAATACAGCAAAGTCCCCAAACATTCTATCCAGTTTATTCTTTCTTAGAAAGACGTGACCGCAAATAACGACGGGACTTACTTTAAGTGCTCTCCAAAAGTGGTAGTAATCTTGTAGATGGCGGTCTTCAGCGCAGCCCTCAGCGCAAACCTTAGAGTTTTGTATGTGGAGTCCCCCATACTGCAGATAGTCCTCACAGGTTTGCTGGAGGCATGTGGCAGTTTGAAGTGTCTGTCAACAGCCTGCAATTAAAATGTAAGATTAACCAAATTAATCAGCTTCATCTCATTTTCAATGCTGCTTCTCTGCTAGATCATGATATGCAACTGTATTCTTTTTGGTTTCATTTTGTTTAGGACTGGGCAGATGTCTACTGTCCAACTTAATTTAATGATCTGAACTGTCTGTCTGTGACTGTTTTGTGTTAGGGCTTTTGTAAAAGTGTCATTTAGCTAGGGAAAGGCGCTATATGAATGAAACATTATTATTGGATTCCTAGGCTATCAGTTTTAACACGCGAGGAATAATAACTTTCGTTTTACTGTACCTCTAGCAAGACTACCAAGCAGCTAAGAATACTAGGTAACGTGGTCTGCACAACTCCAAACTGATCCTCAGAGAAAGAGGCTGCCACCAGATGAGATAGTCCTTAAAAACAGAAGGCAAAATAAATTATTCAAACAAATACACATGTAAGATGGCATTTCTGAAAAGGCAGTCATTATTCTCTGACCTTGGAGAGCCCAGATATGAGCCTGGCTGTCAGCAAACAGAGCTTGGCTAGAGGCTTCCGGAAGCTGTACATTACAAGAAAATATCTTACTATGGGGATTAAAAAAAACAAAACAAAACAAAAAAAACCTATTGTATGTAAGTAAATTAATTTCTCGTCTGGAATATATTCTTAATTTTCACATCATTTAAATGTACTTTCTACTGTAAGAATACAGTGTCATGAAAAAAGATACAGTAGAGATTAAAATTAGAAAATAATGATCAATTCTTGATTTTTTCTGAAATATTGTCAATCTTCACTGCTCAAAATATGAAGGGATATTAGCTGCATCTATTTGGTTACTGTTTGACAAAACTAAGGCATTTGAACTTTGTGGAAAAAAAAAAAAAGAGTGATCAAAATTAGAGAGCAGTTACCACTGTAGCACGAAAAATTTAAACTAAAACTTTGAACAGTGCTAGCTGTCAGATATTAGTGGCAGAACAGCACCCTGCTTTGATTGACTTCAGCACATCTGCGGCTGCAGAACATCATTAGTTTCTCACATTGCACTGGTGTGATCTAGGTCCACTCTTCTTCCAGTCTCTTCCACAGTTATCCTTAACCCTGCTCCTGTGGACCCACCGTACGACATTTCTTTACAACCTGCTTCAGCACACCTGGCTTGTGACCCCAAGTGATCCTGAAGACTTTTGATTAGCTGGCTCAGGTGTGTTTGTTTAGGGTTGGAGCTGAACTCTCTTCTCAGCAGTGGGTTGGGTTTATTTGCCACCAAGGATGTTCAGTTGGGACTCTGAGCCTGCCATTGCATTATTTCAGTGTTTTTCGCTTTAAAAAACTGCTTTTTACATTTTGCAGTAAAACGATAGTGGCATTGTCTAAAACAGATGCAACAGGCAATAAACATATGGAAGGAACCGCCAGAGAGAGAATTTTGACCAGAGTTCTTTTTTGAATCGATCTCATTTAAGATTTCTTGTACTGTGAATACAATTAACTTCAAATAGAACTAAGCAGTGACCTTGACATTTAGGAAACTACAGGTTGTTTTTTTTAATTTTGATCTCCACTGTTTGTTTTATAGACTGCTCGACAAAAATAAAGGGAACACCTAAACATCACAATGTAGCTCAAGTCAACCACACTTCTGTGAAATCAAACTGCCCACTTAGGAAGCTACTCTGATTGACAATCAATTTCACATACTGTTGTGCAAACTTAAAAGACAACAGGTGGAAATTATAGGCAATTAGCAAGACACTCCCAATAAAGGAGGGGTTCTGCAGGTGGTGACCACAGACCACTTCTCAGTTCCTATGCTCTCTGGCTGATGTTTTGGTCACTTTTGAATGCTGGCGGTGCTTTCACTCTAGGGGTAGCATGAGACGGAGTCTACAACCCACACAAGTGGCTCAGGTAGTGCACCTCATCCAGGATGGCACATCAATGCGAGCTGTGGCAAAGGTTTGCTGTGTATGCCAGCATAGTGTCTAGAGCATGGAGGCGCTACCAGGAGACAGACCAATACATCAGGAGACGCGGAGGAGGCTGTAGGAGGGCCACAACCCCGCAGGAAGACCGCTACCTCATCCTTTGTGCAGGAAGGAACACTGCAAGAGCCCTGCGAAATGACCTCCAGCAGGCCACAAACGTGCATGTGTGTGCTCAAACAGTTAGAAACAGACTCCATGAGGAGAAAGTATTTAATAAGAACATTTAATTCCTTCAGATCTACAATTAGTTATTTTAGTGTTCCCTTTATTTTGAGGGAAGTATATTTACTTTCCCTTTATTTTGAGCAGTGTATAAGTTAAAATTATTTTAGGAGACCCTCAACCCTGACAGACCAGTGAGAGAGAAATAAGGATCTAGATTATTTAGTACCAGACCCAGTTTAATCTACAGTTTCTCCAATATTTAATTCTCTGCAACATTAGTGGAAAAGATTAAGCTGATTTTGTATAAAGCATAATTTGTAAAAATCCACACTTTATTTATTTAAACTGTGTAAACTGGGTCACGATAATCTGACTCTAGAGTCTAAACACACAACCTTAGACAGACATTAAACCAGAGGGACAGGGGAGACTAATGGTGTTGGTGTTCATTTAAACATGGGCAGAATCTAGACACATGCATTAATGATTCCTGTAACTAAAAATCTGCTGGGAACATGCAACATGCAGCTGTAGACAGATCCTTCATTCAACTAACGCATGCTTACCTTGTTGAATAAATACATTATCAGCACCCGCTTTGCCAAAAAGCCTTTAACCTGAGCAGAACAATTGAGAGTATGACAGGAACATGAGTTAACAGGTGTCTCTAGGCCATGTAATGATATCACACTGAAACGTGAACTGCCTTTTTCCCCCAGCAACTGAACTGGACACTCAAAAGCGTGTCTGTTTTGGTTCCTATGGATACACATGCTTGGAAACCAGGAAACAGTATGAAATAAAGGATTCATTTACTACTTATTGTGATTAGATGAAGATGTTACCTGCTCTCTCCTGTTCTGTAGCCACTGGGCCAGAAAGCTGGGTTTCTGACTAGCTGCAGGAGGACTAGGAACAGTGGCAGGGGAGGCAGGAGGACTGCCGTTGGATTTTGACTCTGAAATAAGAACAAAGAAATAAACTAGATATCAGAGTATACATCGTTAACAAATGTGTACATGCATAAAACAAACCAAAAAAAAATTAAATATTAGTAACTAGAGTTACAATTACAGTATTGCACTTCCTTTAAAAAAAATATTAAATAAATTCATACACGCATACAAATTAATTTATAGGTTTACACACACTTTACATTTTGGGAGAAAGGGGAAAAAATAAATAAATAAATATAAATATGATATTAATAAATACGTTTATATTTGTTTATTCTCCCAAAATGTAAAATTCACTGTTTTCGTCTTGCTGTCTCACCTGTGGAGGCACTCCACAATTTGGGCCCTCTCCTCATGATGTGAGGGCTTTGTACTGTACCAAACCATGGTGACTGGGGGTCCTGCTGGCCAACCAGACGTCGAATAGAGGGGGAAGAGAAAGGGCTGTCTACATCTGGGGTAAAAGGAGCCGTCAAAGCACTGTTCACACCCCCCACTGATGACTTGAAGACAGAACCAGGGGTCCTTAGTGGGACACTAAGTCGAGGGGTCTCAGCAATGTCCTCTGTTCCAGACACCACTACAGATAAAACAGGAAAAGAAAAAAAAAAAAAAAAAAAGAAAAAAAAATGTACACTCTCTGGAGTAGTTTGATTTTTCTTGTATGCCGTACTCACCAGATTAAGTTTAGATTTGCCCTTTGTTGGGCATTATATAAACTGCCTTACCTGAGCTGCTCGAAGAGGCTGATCTGATGTCACTGCTGGCAGACTGAGACTTGACTCGGCCGTTAGAGGCAACCGCATCCTGATGAGCCACCAGTCTTTGTGTCAGCTCACTCAGCAAAGACAGACACTCCCTACTGATGGCATTCCAGTTATGAGGGTGACAACCTACACGTGCAGGTTACATTAGTTTAGCAATCATAAAAACAGCACTGAATTAAGAGTTCTCTGCAAGCATTTAGCTTGTACTTGTACCTGGCTGACTCAGACTGAAAACTTCTAGTCTGCGTGAGAGAGAATGTTGTGATAACAGAGCCAGGTCTTGCAGAGCCAAAAACTGTAAAACAGTCAGTTAATCAGTTAAGGACCTATTGGGAATCAGTGACATTTAGGATCCATTTTCAGGATTCTACACTTAGATCAATGATTTTATAACTTTTTCAGTTTTTGATGATGACTACCTACCTTTTTATAATAAATTTTAGAGGTTGCACATTCACAAAAAGCACTATTTAACAGGTAAGTTTAACTTAAAAATTTCTATTCCATATACACATTTAGATAACATAAGATTTCATTCATTTCCTTAAGGCTAGAGATAACGATTTAAATGTTTTCTAACAATACATTTTTTCTGAAAAATAAAAGGGAAATGCCAAACCTTCATGACTAAAGTGTTATTCTCAGCCAAAACTTTGGGAAGACACTGCTCTGCATCCTCAGTAAACGTGGACTGCACTGGAAAACTGTGCGCCTGGAGATGTACAACCAGCCATTAGGATCAAAACAGATGCAAGACAAATGTTTCTTTGATATATCCCTCAGGGAAACCTTCACATTTAAGTACCTCAGTGACATAAATCCTGAAGAGAAGTACAGTGAGATGCCAGGTTAGGTACAGGAAGGTGCCACTGATTGACAGGTGGTAAAGGAGGGAGAAGTCTAGAAGTCCAGTCAATGAATCCAGTGGTTGAACAGAACTATAAAATTACAAAAAGTGATATAAAGTGTTACAAATACTCTTGAATAGGAGTTTGTGCTATGTTAGTTCACATTAGGTTTTTGGTAGACTTTAGTTTCAAATCTGACCTGTCTAACTGTAGATTAAGTGTGCTGGAGATCCAGGTCTTGGGAACATACCCTAAGAAACAACATTTAAAATAAAACAACAATTGAAAAAAATTCAGCAGGAGAGCAGAGAATTTTTAGAGGATGCATATCTGATCATCAATGCAACTTACCAAAAAATAAATAAAGAACAGCAAAATTCCTGGCTGAATAGAAGGCCTGAATAACACTGCACTTCACCACCATTGGCAGGCAACCCTTGAACCGCGGATATTTGTATTGCTTTACAAACAAAAAGAGATCAGCACAGATCAATTATTTATGAAACCGTTAATGATTCAGCTATTTCTCATTCAATCAAACAAGGCATTTTACAAATGAATACTACACCCCATAGATTAGAGGTATACTGATATACTGCCATGGCAAATATATTAGCCAGCATTTGGATTTTTTTTTTTTTTTTTTAAATTGACTATAATTGGGTAGTAAGAGTCACAATTTAAATTTTTTTAAAAGTCCTGCTTTTAGTTTTTTAAAATACATTCAGCAATTGCTTGCATGAGTTATGTATCATTTTTTAAATTAAATAGTTTGATATCTGTTATATATATCTGCCACCCTGCTCTAAAAGACATTACTATAATCCATTAATCCACTAAGTGTGACAATTAGCATTTAAACTAAAAACAAAATACTTACTTGTATGGGTTGGAAGGACACATAGTATATATTTTGAACCACTCCCAAGAAACTATGACTGTATCCCATGAAGGCCCCAGCCAGGAGAAGAAAGAGGTGATACTCATTCAGACAGGTCACTGCTTCACCACTGCAAATGCAAACAAAACATAAGAGACAGTTGTTATCAACAAATCATTAGAGACTGCATAAAGCAACAAAAGCAAGTCATTTAAAAAAAAAAACACAGAGACAATATTTCATCTTTATTTTAGAGGTGCACTTGGCCTATATTAGGGTAAGGCTGACCTCCTGGTAATTTTGAGATAAGGTTACTCACAGAGTTAATTAAAACAACTTAAGATAACTCTAAGTTTCAATCTCTTTGCCGGGGTCAAAAGAGCCACAGTGCCTAGAACGCAATTAATGAAACCTGAGCATGTCGACGGATCACTATGTGGGACAAACAAAATCAGGTCATAACCCACCTCTCGCTTTGCCTGCAGGGAGTTCCTAGAGTGCTGTAACGTCCACCGATGGTAACAGAAGCACACCACATTACCAGCATGCCCATGGTGCAGTAGACCAAAGAATGAACACATTGTCGAGGGTGGAGCACCGTCCCCAGGAGAGCCATGCGTGAACATGGAATAGAGGGAACCACTTAAGGAAACAAAGAGTGACATAAATAAATAATCAGCAATAATTGCAAATGAAATGTTTCTGCACATCCTCAAAAGGCAAATCTAGTTTACTCACAAGTGTAGAACTCCAGGTTAAAAAAGCCAGTGATCAGAACCACCACACACAGCACCACAAGAGAAAAGATGGTGCTCGAGGCTGTAAGAAGACTTGTGCAGTCTGAAAGCAATGTTTGAGATGCTGATTATTCAGATAATAACCATATAAAGCATTAAGTGATATGTGAATTTCCAAATTAAAACCAACATGATCAAAACTTCGCTGAAAAACATATGTTGTTGACAATCATGTAACATATCTAATTGATATAGCAAGTACAATATAGGTTGTAGTACACATCTCTTTGCTGAGAAATATTTACTGGTTTATATAAAGTAAACATAAGAACATTTATATTGCTGGCAATATTTAAAAACAAAAAAATTACTGGACTGAATCAACTTGAGTTTACTTTATTATTAATGCATCACATTTAAAAAACATGTTAAATGTGAGTATTAAATATGATACATCAGGCTTTTGAGGAACATTTATTTGTATCTGTACAGATATATAATAAAACTAAGCATAATATCATTGTGACATTTTTGGGTTACAGAGTGACAATTGAAATATTTTTTATATATTTTGTTACAAAGATCTCTCATTTAAAAGACAAGTATTTTTGATTTACATTACAAGACAAGAATGTCATTGTATTATATAACTTAGATCATAAAATCCTAATTAATCAAACATTATATGAAACATAGGCAAACTTCTTTTAAAGTGCCCCTATTATGGCTTTTCAAATATGACCTTTCATGCAGTGTGTCATGTAGCTGTATGTGAACATAAACTATCTGCAAAGTTGTGACGCCGACAGTGCACGATAAATAAAGTAAATCAATAATATGATTCATTTAAAAACATATCACTATTTTTCACTAATCGGGCATATGCATTATGTCCTTTGAAGTCTGAACGTCTGCTTGTATAAATAATGGATTCACACTCGAGTACGTCTTAGTATCAGTAACGTATTGTAATTATGCATTTTGTTAGACACTCGTACTCGTTTCCTCACCTGAAATCCATTGAATAGGGTGAAACAAGCTGAATCTACTCAAGAGCACAAAGACTGCCGTTGTCATTGGCAAAAGAAGCACTGACCATGCAATACTCGCCACAGCCCTCCATATCACAACCTGAAAAGAAATGAGATGAGAATTTGGGCTAGATTTCATGCACCTTTTCAATCTCAAACACGGTCTTTTTACGATTAGAAAGGTTAACTATAGTTCCGCACACATAACTAACATAATTACTTACACTATCACTTTATAAACAGACACCAGAAGACACAAAACATATCACTATAACAGTAACGTTAAGTTACATGATAATGTCCAGAAGTCTTTTAACGTTAACGTTACATACACTGCCGACTAAACTTCCTAGACCTAGATAGTTAGTTACCGTTCAGTTATTTAAACACGTATTATATTTAACCAGTGCTTACCTTTCTTATAAACCAGGAATTCTGTTTCAGCGAAAACATTTTATCATTGTTTTAGCTCAGCATCACTTGAGTAAAATCCATATCAACATGGCAAAAGTGTGGACATAACCCGCGCCACACATTCGAAGGACCTCATAAGGACCCCTACGAGTGTGTCTGACCTACTGCCTGAATACAATCACACTTAAAGGGGTAGCTTATCGCAAAATTGAAAAACCTCAACCATTTACTCATCTCCAGTTTCAACCCCGCATGACTTTATTTCTTTCTTTTCTGTAAGACATATGAGAAGATATTTTAAGATTTTTTTTCATACAATGGAAGCCAATACTAAAACTAAACATTCAACATTATTAGAAATTTCTTTTGTTTTCTGCTGAATATCAGAAATGTCAAAGGTTTGGAAAGCCTTCATGTGGAGTAAATATTAATTTACGTTTTTGGGCGAACTATCTCACTAAAAAAGTAACTAAGCCAATTCAGAAATATAAATACGGCAAATTTATATCCGTTTTTTAGCATGCTATTCAACATATATATATATAAAAAAAATTACATGTGCATTAATTAATTGTATCACTTAATTACGACATTATCCTAAATAAAAGGTAAAATCAGAATAAAAATTAATACATTACATTTAGATTTAACGTTAAACAGTACTTCATTACGCACGTTTCGCGGGCATTACATTAAACAGCAGCTTTAAAAACTGGTCAATACATAAGAATTAATTATGGTACAGGAACAAACTTTAGTCCTCAATGTTTGGGTTGTTTCAATCAGGTTGATTGTTAATCATTTTAAACATATCATAAACAATATATTTATTTCACAGTATCTTAATGCTGTAAGATGCAGCATAAGGACGCGTGCACAGACAAAAAAATGTTTGGTGAAATAATAATTGTCAATTGTGTATTCCCTTCGCTTCACTCTGAATTAAAGCGTTTTTCTCTCGATGAGTGCCATTGGCTAAAGTGATGTTGCGTCTTTCCAGACTTGTTCTGCTTTTATCAGTCTCTCTGCGGGTCTTGGTCTCAAATGCGTTGGTGGGTAATATCTGGGTTGAACTAATGGACATCTCCGTCTGGACGCCTTTATGCACCAGCGGTTTCTGCCCGGGTCTCTGCGGTATGGCGGGCAGTGACAGCTGCTCCCGCTGAGCCTTCTTGTCCTCCCAGAGCTTCAGAAGACGCCGCTGGTTGTTTGTCATGTCCTTCAGGTTCTGTTGCAGGGACTGCACCTGGTCCTCCAGCAGAGTCTTCGAGGTGACCGTGTTGGCCAGTTCAGAAGTTAGTTCATCAATCGTCAAGCTTAATTTACCAGCTTTTTCAACAAGCGAGTTGCACTCGCGCTCCTTCTCGTGCAGGTCGTTGATTATATCCTTGGTGGTTTTCCCGTTAAATTTCGGACTGGCCTCTAAACCAATTTCAGACCGCAGAACCTTCACTTGTTTCCGCAGCTCCTTGTTGTCCAAAGTCAATTGCTTTAATTTCTGTTTAAGCGCTTCGGTTGATCTCATTCGAGACTCATATTGCCTCATTTTCTCCCTCATCATATTCTCGCGGTGCAAAGCATCGTCTCTTTCCTTCCGGCACTTTTCCAAAAGCTTTAAAGTTTCGTATTTGGATACCTTTTCCCCTTTTCCAGCCATCATTCATTTGAAGTTTTAAATGCAATATTGAAAAGACATGTTCCTTGATACAGGTCGTCGGGTTAAATCCTCTTTAAATAGGTTTTCCATTTGCAGGTGATTAAAATAACAACGTCAGGAGATACCTGTTAATTTCATTGATCCAAAAATAAAGCCTCCTTATTTGTAATCCACTGTGTAAAGGGAAACGGTGACTTGTGAAGCTGCCATTCCTTCACAAAGGTTATAGGTTTGGGAGGCAGCTTCGGTGTAACTCTAAGCTAAGGCTAGAATGACCATTAATTAGGACACTCCACACATTGGCACAGTTTCAAGTGACACAATTTTTCTATTTTGTTAATTTGGAAAATGTAGCCGAGCCATTTCATAACGGCAGTGCCAACTTTAAAACTACCAAAAAATTATCTAATTAATCTAATGACTGTGATGAATAAAGGTTAAAAGTGCACTGCTGAAGGCGCTCGGAGATATACGAAACTTTGCACTGTATCAGATACTGGCATCAAAGACAAGATAGATTTAATCTATGACAATAACCTTTGTTTGTTAATCTTAATGATGCCGAGAGTGAAATTCTATGATCTGCTTTAAAACCACTTGGCTATCAATATCATCATCAATCATTGAGACAAATGAAAAAAAAAAACGTTATACGCTCGCCATTTTGGTCTGTATTTGTGCGCATGTCATTTTAAATGGGGAAAAAATCTGCTAAATATTTATTACAATGTGACGTCTTGGAATACAGTTAATTGTTTGAGGCATTTTATGTTCTAGGCTAGTGTCTTGTTTAAAGAAAATGCACAGATCTAGTTACAAATCTCTCAAAAATATAGTTAGCAAAAAAAAAATAAAAGGAAATCAATGGCCGCCACAGGGAACTGGAAATTTGACAAATATTTAATTAAACTCTGGCTTTGAGTTCCAACTTTATTAAAATGTAAATAGATGTAGTCAGTTTATGTGCAATTCAACTCATATTTTATTTTCCCCCATCCCTTTTTCTGCTAGACCTGTAGCTTTATAAAGTGTTAAAACATTTTAAACACATGTTCACGTTCCAAAGTGGTAGAAACAGGAGAGTGACCCTTTGAAAACCATCTCAAGCTCAATTATCACATAAATATTTAAACCGCAGCTACACAGTATATACATGTCCTCTACTTTGTAACAGTAACATGTGTCTGAACCTCAAATCAGAAAACATTAAACATGTCGTAGATGATTATCTCCAGGTTTCACTGCTCACCTACAAACATAAACTTACCAAAATGAAGGCTTTACCTTCAGACTATTAGATGAAAAAAAACAGACACCCCACAATCTCATTATCAAGATACCCGATTCTCTCTAATAAGGCAAGAGGAGAAGCTGCAATTACAGAAGAATAACAGTTTCTCGAGGAGCACAGATTATGTACAGGAAGTCTTGGCTCATGTTAACACCTCATCAAATGCAAATGTCAGCAGCTACAATTAAATGACACTCGGCTCACCTAAAAGTGCTGGCATTTCTAGCATTTCATCATTACTAAAAAGCACATGAGACAGTGCCACCTTACTAAAGTCCTGTATTTAGCCAAGGCTGTAATTTACTTTAGCTTTGTGGATGGTGAAGGGTTGGTCACTGTAGATAGCACAATGTGATCCTTTGATGGATCCTTCTCATATGTACTGAAGAAGCATGCCTGTAAAAAGAGAGAGGTCACAAATCTTTCAGACTCTGACAGCACTTTTGTCGCCTAAACACTGCATTCCCTAATTAAATGAATGTAATTGACGGCACACGATAGCCATAAGGACATGGTTCTGCTCACAAACTGGCATGTTTCCAAAGCCGTCATTGACTATTGCTAGTGTTTCCAGGAACACACCCTTCCACTGAGGAAACACATTTGACACCAACCAAGCAATGCCAAAACGATGACGTTGAGTTGCTAATACAGCTACACAACGGTTTTAAAACGGTTTAAAAAAAAAAGTGTTTCAACTAATGTGTTTTGCTTGTATAGTTGTAATGGGTGCATAATTATATGCATACATATTAGAGAGGCAATGAAATTTTAGTATAGTCAAGCCAGCAATTATAATCTATACTATAATAAAATAATTGATTATTCATGATAAAATCACATCCATTTTTATTTTGTTTACATAATATGTGTGTGTGTGGTATATTTATTATGCATATATAAATACACACATACTGTATATATTTAGAAAATAGTTACATGCATTTACTTATTATAATACATTAATTTATATATAAATAATCTATAATTTTTTTTTTTAAATATATACAGGCATGTGTCTGTTTATATACATGTAATAAATACACAGTACTTCTATTTTGGATGCGATTAATCATTTGACAGCACAATTAAATACTTCAAGCTAAAAATCAATCATTTTAAGTGCTACTAGTCAATATCAGCAGAAAAACAATGTACAGTATTTTTTTTTTTTTGGAGATGTAATAAAGATAAAGATGTATAAATATTTTTTATAAAGCTCACATTATTTAACAGTGCAATTATTATTTAAATCTAAAAATAAAAAGTGTGTGGTACCAGAAAAGCTAATCTAAATGGAAATATAAGCATGCACAAATAAATTTCCAAAATTGGCTGATGTATCAAATATAGAGCCCTTTCAGTAATGATATA
>JAUMHR010000043.1:8996235-9008372 GCA_032361145.1 Enteromius fasciolatus
GGGGGACCTCAAAAAGTGACGAACCCATCTGAGAGTAACTCTAGCTAACATAGCATTAAAATAATGTTTCACAGTTATGTGTGAAATTGGTCAGAATAGTCTAATAATATCTAAAAGACTGTATAATCAGGTTGTTAAAATAAACACAAAAAACTCACATTTTACTTCAGCGACAACATCTCTGCTCTGACCAAAAGCCATTGAACAAATAATCAGGTCCCAGATAGGCTCCTCACTTTTTGAGGTCCCCCTGAAACATTTCCGTTGTGGTCCGTGCTGTTTGCAGCGCCTCTCTGTTGTTGGTTGCATTAAGAGAATTTGCAGTTTGCATGTGTTTTTTTCTGTTTGCATGTGTTTTTTTGAGAGTTTTTTTCTGTTTGCATGTGTTTTCAGAAGTTTTCAGCGCGTTGAGCTCACTCGGCCACCGTAGGTTTTGCCATTACACAGCAGGGTGTAATGAAATGTATAAAGACAAAGAAAGCAGGCTTTTTTCGACAAGTGCCATGTTTTGATTAATCATTAGAATCATTACATCTAATCTACAAATCAAGACAATGAAATTTAATAATACTTCTTTTATCTTACCTGACTGGGTTTGAAGAACGAGTTTGATCAACGATCACTCTTACTTTTCAGATTCAAATTAAACTTATCTACCTTTTTATGCAACTGACTTTACAAAGTTATAAAGAAAATAAAATTACATTACTAACTCTAAGACCAACCTAAGCAGTTTACCCACTTAACTTTATGTTTATATTTTTGTAGTACATATTGTTTCCTATTTGCTTTTTAGGTTTACTTTAATTATTCAGCATTTTGCTTTAACAGGCTACCTACCAGTACAAAAAGCCCCACTATTGTGTTCAGAAAGTATTTTATAAATAATAAGCAGCAAAAAGATGAATTCATCTGGAGGATTTAGTAGGCCATAGGCTACATATCTTTTTGAATAATGCGTCTTCTGTCGGTTACTCTGGCAAGTTTACTAGGTTAATGTTCGACGAAACTTGACCTGTACAAAGGTGAAAAAAACATTAGGCGATAGTTGTCACTGGGATGTGAGGGGCTCATTCCCTGCCCCTTTGTTACGTAATAGCTCTGCCCAGAGAGCATGATGATATTCGATCGACTCGCACAGAAATGAAGTCTGAAGAAGTTGACAACATCGAAGAATTAAACAGTTTGCCTGTTGATTCTATTCGGATCGCGCCGTATTTGTCTGAACTGAAACAAAAAGCAGCGGCAGAAGGAAGCATTCGACACTTGAATCTGACGGAGACTTTTCTGATACGGTTTCTGCAGGCGAGAGATTTTGATGTGGCACTGGCGCTCAAGGTTTGTAGCACTACCATTAAACGATGACTGAACTCGACTGATATTAACTTGTAAACCAATCCACGTGCTTTCTGTAGTGATAGTGATACTGTTGGTGATATGTGATTTGATTAGCAATAATATGGCCACTGGCCCAATGACACACATAACTACCTCACAGTGTATGAATCTAAAGGATGTTTGTGTACTTAACTTAAGTAACTCATTATAGGTTAATTACTGCTGTTTTCCTGCATCATCGTTATTGATTTAATACATTTCTGGCTTTTTTCAGTTTGGCTAAGTCTAAATTTGAGATATTTCAGGCATACTAACACAGCTGTTTTCTAGCTGACAGCGCATTCAGAAGTCAACCAACCATAAACAATATTTAACATTTTTATTGTGCTATTAATATTATGTCCCAATAATATTCTCAAGTTAAAAAATGTAGCTGAGACTAATCTTCTATTTTTTATCCTCAGCTTTTGATTAACTATCATAAATGGAGACAAGAATGTCCAGAAATAACAGCCGATCTGAGGCCATCATCCGTCATAGGACTTCTGCAAAACAATTACCATGGAGTTTTGAGATCACGAGATGATGCTGGAGGTCGAGTTCTAATCTATCGGATTGGCAAGTACATACACAAACTATTTTTTAAACCTTTTTTTGTTTATTGCAATGGAGAATATCACAAAATCTAAATTGTTTTTAGGTCAGTGGAACCCCAAAGATTTCACAGCTTATGAGGTTTTCCGTGTGAGCCTCATTACATCAGAGCTGATTGTTCGAGAATGGGAGACTCAAAAAAATGGACTCAAAGCAATTTTTGATCTCCAAGACTGGTGCTTTGCCCATGCTCTGCAGACAAATCCTTCCTTGGCTAAAAAGATATCTTCTGTGCTGACAGTAGGTATCCATTAAAACATTTTCATGACAATTTTAAAATACATCACTTGTTCAGATTTCTGTAGAAAAACATGAAAAACATACGATGATGAGGGATGAAATCTGTTTTGCAGGACTCCTTTCCTTTGAAAGTACGTGGCATTCATTTGATAAATGAGCCTATTTTTTTCCGTCCTGTCTTTGCCATGATCCGTCCATTTCTTCCAGACAAAATCAAACAACGGGTAAGTCAAATTTACGTACATACATGTGGAATTTTAAGGTGATTCACTTTAAAAGATGTAATATATGTGTTGTGTTTTTTATTTATAGATTCATATGCATGGATGTTCATATGCCCGAAGTCTCAGCGATTTCTTTCCGAAGGCTATCCTCCCGCCTGAGTATGGAGGAACCGGTCCCAGCATAAATGATGTGTGCCAGGACTGGACTGAGTACATCATGCAGTCTGAAGACTATCTCCATAGGCTCTCTATAGATTTAGGTGGAGGTGATGCTTCTCAGTCATCTGCCTATGAGTGATTACAATGTAGGTATTTCTTATCATGTTCTCTTTGTGCTAGATGATGTAACAAATTCTGCTGGTCTCAGTGTGTGTGCTTAATCGCTCTACCACGCGGCAACACCATGTTAGCATTTGGCTTAGCTCCATTCATTCCTTAGGATCCAAACAAGAATGAATTTAGAAGCCACCAAACAATTCCACGTTTTCCCTATTAAGTGCACGCACTGAGACGGGAGAGATATGTATCAACTCATCTAAGTTTAGGGAAGAACATATCGGAACATGGAAAACTGTGTTTTTACTTTAATTGTCTGCCTAGCTCTCCTTATATTCCAGACTGGAAAAAAAATTTATTCATATTTTTGAATAATGTGATTTTATTGAATTATCTCACAGGGATTCATTGATACACATCTGGAGACACAATAAAGCATCACATATGAGATATTCTGTTACCTTTAAAAGGATTTCACAGTCACTTTTAAATAGCACAAATGATGTTGTGCGTGACCAAAATATCAAAGTGCCTTTCTACTTTTCCTTGTGAATTGTCAGTGTTTTTATTGTATTTTCATACCAATGGACATAACTCAGGACGTAACACAAGCCTCTGTGCTTCTGGAAGTTCATTATCAATTAACAAGAACTGCTTCATTTTATTGATGCTCTTTTGTCAAATGATCTGTAATATAACTGTAAACTGCAGCATGTATTAACCTTTGCTGCATTTTAATAAATAAACATCTGAAGACATGTACTTGTTTAGTTTGCACCAAGTGGGAATATAAAATAGCACTTTGGTCTATTGCCTTTTGCTCTGATTCTTAAACAAATAGAAACAGAGACTAATGACCTTACTGGAACTCTTCATGTTTACAGATTTCCTTAAATGTGAATTTCTGAAACCATGTATATAATTTAGTTCAGTTTATTGCATGATTTCTGTCGGACAGTGTGTCTAAAGAAAGTAAAAAAAATACTGTTTTACATTATTAATAATTGTGCCGTCCTCACTTGTTATCAAAAAGTTATCATAATGATAAAAAGGATATACACAGATATATTAATACACAATGTGCAACTCAAATAAACTTCAATCACAAAAGTCACTGTGTGAAATTCTTTACCCAACTGATTTCTGAAATCTGGGTTCTTCAGTATTATCCACAAAATGGATATGGATGGTTGGCTATGGTAAGCACTCCATTCCTTGCTCATTCTTAATATATTTATATTGAATAATAATAAAAAAATGATCACTGTATCCCACTATCTTGGCAGTCAATAAGGGGATATATTATTAATATTAACAATAAGAATGTCTGTAAGAAATCATTTAAAACCGACAGTTTTGTAGTCTAGTTTTAAAACTTGAATGTTCAATCTGCAGAGGGAACCAAGACGTTCCTAAGATCACGATTTCTTATCACTGTTAAGAAAGGGCCATTATCCGTTTTTTCTAAGGGGGGCTATCTGTGCAACTGCTATGCATTTTTATTGTATGTATGTCGTGCACATTACTTACCAAATAACACTGTTTAAAAAGCTCCTGTAATGAGACTGACACAAAGAAAAGAAGACTTACCCCAGTTCTGTCATATTACTGAATATTTTCAGGCTACGTATTAGGCAATAATTGCACGCCCTCTGCTGGTAAATACACGAAATATTCTATAACAGTTTTTTACAAGTCACACTAACCAGTAAAGTGAAACATGTGAAACATTATTTGGTGTCAACTACCACTTCAGAATTTATATAGGCAATGTATCCGGAAGACTTACACTGTAAAATTACAATGTATAAGACTTTCTCACACATGCCAAATGGTGGGAAAGGCCCAAATGGTTTCTACACCTCCACCCTCGCACACATCTAAAAACTTCTCATGCTAACACAGCCAGTTTATATTTGCGTAGCATTAAATAAATGCATTACTAAAAGTACAGATAGTTTTCTGCACACAGCTGCAGTCTGTCAATTCCTGTTGTAGAATTATCTACCTATATTCCCTCAGCTGTTTTATCACTTACGTGGTTGTTAGAAAGATAAAACTAGGTTTCACTGTTACACTGACTGTCTGTGATTCCTTTAAAGAAAACGGCACTTTTCTACGGAAATTGTCCCATTTGACCCACAGGATATGGGTGTTTTTCACACTTATTAGAGTTAATCACAAAATTACTTTTAGTGATACGTTCTCTTGTTTTGTTCTAAAGCTTCCCAACAAGTTAACCTCATATAAGGGTAAAGTTCCACACTACTTTTACTAGTCACTTAAGGATGAGGTGGACAAAAGTGGAAAGGGGGTGGGGCACAACTTATAGTCGATGCAACAATTTGTACCAAGACAAAAGCGCAGTTTTCGTTGTTAATTTCACCCCTCGCAGTCTAAAAAAATATGACGAATTCGGTTGAATTAGTTAAGTATTTAATTAAACTAATGTAACGTCAATTGTGCAACTGAACTGTAGTTCCTTCATTGTGGCTAGTTTTGCAAGACAATTGGAGGCAGAAAAGATCTTACTTCCAGAGTCCGGACTGCAGTTATTTTGCCAATCGCAACCTACGCAAGCTCTATATAGGCCACAGATAAAAATACGACCCCGTTATTCGCAATTAAACGTTGTGTATTTTTAATCACTCCCAGCACTGTGTTGAAAGGACATTGATTTGATCTCGCGATAAGTCCAACCTTCCATCTTGCCACGTTCCAGTGCTGGTAGAAAAACTGAAAAATAACTGGGCGGTCGTACCTCGCAGGTACAGCCACACGATTGAATAAGTCATCGACCACTTCTCAGCGATTGGATGACATTTCCATTTGCCACGCCCACAGCGGCTTTGACTAGACGGTATTGGTCGAATGTTCAGTCACTCAAAAGGGGGACGGGTTGCTGTGGGCCTCATTGCATGAAGGCATAGGGATTTGATTTTTTATTTGCAGGGCACAGTACCAGAGCTGAGACTGGACTTACAGTCTATTCATTTATTACAGAACAAGAAACATCGAAGAACTTCCACTTGCAATGGCTAAGAAAAATGCAAAGGGACCTGTCAAAAAAGGTATGTTTACATCCTGTCGTCAGAAATACGTGTATTTCTGCGAAGGCCTGGAAGTTAATCGGGCGGCAAGATTGATTTTTGTTTATCTAATTTAAATGCCACGGGTAGAAATTATAAACAAGTACAATAATAATGACCCCAATGTACGGTGTCCGGTATAGTCGTGATATTATTCAAACTACGTTAGTTAGTCGATTTTTTAAATCGTTGCTAACGTTACATTCTGAGCGAGTAACGTTAAGAACTTTTCTGTCCGAAAGAAAGGTGTAACAAACCCCCTGAACGTGTCTAGGCACTTGGAAAACTGGAAGAAATGGTTGCAGAACTGCATGCTTTCAGTTGCACTTGCAGGAGCGCCACAAGGCCTAGTTTATCGTAATGTTACTGTTTGTTAATTCCGACAGCAACAAATAACCTATATTTTCAGATAAATATTTGCACATCGCCGGAGCCAGAGTTGCCCCAGTGCGAGCTCTTAAATGCTCACGTGTCAATATTGGGAGAGCGTGGGAGGGGTTACACGTGGCCCCTAGGGTCCCATGTCCCCACACGCGCTGTAATTACCCAAGTACCACGAAAGTCTGCCACACTGCAGGACCCCACTACTAGTTAACAACGTTCGGGCCTTGGGTTTAACGTTAGCTATTATTATTGAGTTTAGCAACTGCGTGGTTATTATGTAAGATTAACTATCGCACTGTTGGACGTATATGAACCATTACTGTGAAATATTAGTCACGGGTGTATAGATTTATCATATGTGCTGACTTAGCATTGTAAAAAGGTTAAGGTTAACTTAAAGTAGGTGTAAAATGTTTCTGTAAAAACCGTTAAATTGGTTAACTGTAAGTAGCATCACCACATGCGATTAAAATATGTATTTACATGCAGTTATACTGTAGAACTGTTTTAAGTTATATTATTGTGTGTTTTACCCTGTTTGTCTGGGCCATAGTGCACTTTCTATTTATGTTTGTTAGCTGCTGTTCACGGTAAAGCCTGTTTTGTTCATGGAAAAGCTTAATTCATCATGTGGCTGCCTTATTTTAAAACCTGAATTATTATGGTGGTTATCTCTATATTTTGAGCCAGTCAAGGAGACCAAGCAGATTTGAACAAATGCAGTTATGAACTGCATTACCTGATTAGAGGAATCAAATGCCATCATATTTTTATGTTTTTTTTTACTGGTGTCAGTGAGATGACATTAAACCACCATTTGTTGTTTGCTATAAGCATTCTAAACCTCATCAACAAACTACATTTTATGGTGTTTATCCGTGATGGAAAACTTTTCCTGTAAAGATAATAATCTAGAGCCACACCCATTTAAAATTTTACTGAAGGTAACCGTTACAAAACCACTATCCTTAGATTAATGCATTTTTTTTGTAAAGTGAACTCCGCTGTTCAAAAAGTTGTGCAATGCATTCTTTTATCAAATTTCAGGAAACATTTCAGCTGCACAGAATAACTTGCTGAGTGCCACAGAAATGGTAAAGAAATGACAGCTTGTCACAACGTGCTTGCTTGTGGTTTTTGTTTTTGTTTTCTCAAGCATTTCTCTATTGATTCCACTGTTCTATTCAAATAACCTTGCATGTTTGTTTTTCCAAGCGCATTTAATCCAATGCAGTATAAAAATATAGAAAATAATTTAGTCGATTTTGGTAAATGCAGTGCACATCTTGCGATATTAAATCTACTGTTTAATGCATAGAGTGAAGAATGCATTTGTGTGTGTTTAACAAGCAACACTATTCAGTCCATATTTTCTTATGAATGCCAATAATGTTTATATATGTACCATATTTGTAGTTGAAGTTCTGTTGTGACATCAGACAACTAAAGCAGTGGCAGTGTATGATCTATTGTTCTAAAGGGGAGCCTATTAGCTCGCATAAGGGGTTAATGTCCAGGGTTTGTTCCTCTGACCAGACAGCAACTGATTGCTTTACTCAGTGGGGTGTGTAGGTATGACTGAAGAAGAGAGAGTGATTCAAAGCATTCCACTACAATGTTATGCAAGCTAGACAATGAACATTGTGTACCACAAAGGCATAGTCAAAGCAACGACTAAAGCAGTGCATGCGTTACAAGAAGTTAGAGTTTGAAGCACTGTTTTTAATAGCAGGTATGGATGGGGGAGGGGAAGATGTTGATTAGGTCACAATGGCAGCCATTTGACTATGTGTCGATTCAGAGACGAGTTAAGTCTGTGTGTCTGGAGAGGTGTGTCTGCAAACTTTGCATGCAGCTTTGTTAGATTCCACATCAGTGCAGTTTTAAATATTAAAAAGTCAAAGATTTTTGGGCATTGGTTTGCATGTATTTTTAGAGTAAGTGATATTCTTGATGAGGGTAGAGGTTACATAAGTACATCATGGTTGTTTCGCTTTGCTGATAATGTTAGTTTGATGCAAGTTTTTTCTGTTTTAGCTATATTGGCTAGTTTGCAGAAGCAACACTACCACTAACATGTTTATTGTATCATCAAGAAACTCGGGAGACCGGTCCTTGTATGGAAAATAAATTGCTCTGTGGTAGGAGAGTCTCTTGCCAGGATTTAAATGCTCCTCTGCCTGGAAGCTGGAAAACATTTGATTTGCGTGTCATTAAAATACATGGATGTGGCGAAGCAGTGTATCCTCTATTGTGTGCTGCTCTTTTTGTAAAGTATAGTCTAGTAATTTGGAAGACCATTCAGCCTTTTCAGCTTTCATATGTGACTAAGAACAGCAGGATGGAGTGGGATTTGCCTCTACCCTTTCGTATGAGTGCTTGAGATTTTCTGCCTTTCGAGCGGACCGTTCTAAAAATAATCCATTTGCTGGTCGAGTTCCATATTAAGTTCCGGCTCAATTCACAAGGAACAAAAAGCCAGGAGACCTACTGTTGTACAGGGGTTTGGGGTAGGATTGGGGTGAAAGACGCTCTCTTCTTCCCCACGTTTCTTCGAGGAATGGGGGAGCCGAATGCAGAGGTCAAGGTGGTGAATGAAGAAACCGGTATACTATTTTTATTATTTAGAGTAAGCTTTTATGACGGGAGATGACATTTAACTAATCATGGGGTGTGAGAGAAAGCCTTAACATTTGAAAATGAATGTAGTCATATTTAAGACTTTATTTTTATGGCAAACTTATATTTTGTGTATATATTTAAATATTTTGTGTGTGTAGAATTAAAGTGAGCGGGACATGGCTTAAGTGTGTTGTTTTAAAGATTTATCGCGCGATCAGTTTATATATGACACCTGTAGAAACTATAAAAAGAGAATTTCTTTTGTCATAACACTTTAGTGTTGTTATTTCTCTCTGTTTATCTGTTACTAACGTGTGCGCATGATCAAATGTGTGGTTTGACCTAGCAGAACGTAGCGGACAAAACACCTGTTCATTCTTCCTACTAGAGCTTTGAATGCAGATGTATTTATACCACGGTTCTATGAGGAGTGTTAACCGACCTCAGAATAACTGCACTTTTTTTAGACTTTTGTCACCTTGTGATTACGATAGATGTGATTTCACGTGGAGAATTTAAACATCTTACAGGAAATCTTTCATCCGAAACCAGAAATCTCTTGGATTTTGTACAGCATTTGAATATAGAACGAATTGATTGGTCTCCGGTATTTTTCCAGCTTCAATGCTAATGTTGCTTAGCCTATGAACTAGTGGCCTTGAGAGAATATTTGTGTGCACCACAGTAACACTAAAGGACTTATGGTTAATTTTGAGCATGCATTCCTCATTCACAGGGTTTGCTGTGCTGCATTGATTTGATTTTGATAAATGAAATGTTTTGTATTCATTCTTCCTGACAATGTATGTAATCTTATTCTTTTATTTTTCAGAGGCCAAGCCACAGCAGGCACATAAAAATGGAAAGAAGGCAGAGGTTGGAGGAGGAACCTCGTTTTTCACCTGGTTCATGGTTTTGGCTCTCTTGGGCGTCTGGACGTCTGTAGCTGTGGTGTATTTTGACCTTGTTGATTATCAAGGTGTAATTGGTGAGTCGTTGGTTTCTATTATTCAAAATTTAAATATATATTCTATATTATATTCTTATATTATTCTATTATGAATTTTTTAAATAAATGCTTGTAGTTTTAAAATGACTTATTACATAAATGTTATATGTAATTTGTTTTGTATATCTGGCCTTAATTTGCATGCAGCCAAAGCAAAGGACTTGCGCTATAATCTTTCAGAGGTATTACAAGGTATGACATCTGAACCAGTGAATAGAATCACCAACCTTAAGCCTAGTTTCTTTGAACCTGTCCTTCAGTTACAAAGTAGGGAAGTGAATTTGATTGTTAGTTCTGGTTTAGTGTAATTTTGTATACTTCATACATTAATACAAAAGTGCTCTAAAAGTTTGAGGTCAGTGAGATTTTGTTTTGAAAGAAGTTATTTTTGTTCAGCAAGGATGCATTAAATGGATCAAAAGTGACAGTAAAGACATTTATGTTGTTATAATTATTTTTCTGTCTAATAAATGCTGCTTATTTGAAGTTTCTGTTCATTAAAGGATCTTGGAAAAAAAATCATTGTATCATGGTTTCCAGAAAAATGAACAGCACAACTGTTTTTAAGATGAAAATATAAAAATATATATATAATATAAAAATAAGAAATATATTTTGAGCACCAAATCAGATCATGCTGGAAATTCTGCTTTGGCATTGCAGGAATAAATGACATTAAAATAGAAACCAGTCAGTTTATATTCTACTAATAATAATAATAATAACAACAACAACGTTTTTATTGTTTTTACTGTATTTGTTTAATTTAAAAATAATGCAGCCTAGGTGTGCATAAAACACTTCTTTCAAAATCTTTAAAAAACTGATACCAAAACTTTTGGACTGTTGTGTACATTTTCTAATAATTTGAATTTGATCAAATGTTAACGTAATGATGTTTGCTAATGAGGAAAGTTGTTGTAATGTGTTACCATGCAGGTTTATTTACTACAGAATTATATAAAATAGTACAAGGATTCTTGTAATACTTTAACCTAAAATATTTCTTCAACTTTTTTTTTTTTTTTAATAAATAAGAGCAATTTAATAGCACTTTTCTTTTAGGACTTTTAGTTCCATATGGCACAATGGATTATTCACAACCCATGCCAAATGACTAAATACGTTTCACTTTACTTTACTAGGTAAACTCGTGTCCTATGATGCTGATGGTGATGGAGACTTTGATGTGGAAGATGCTAAAGTACTATTAGGCAAGTGCAGTGATTTCCAATGATATTTTACCAGATTGTTTTGCATGACTGACTTTGGTTCACTTTTGTGCAGTTTGAGTTAAATCAGACAGATGCACGTGCATGGTACTTAAATCATTTTGTTAAAACAACATAATATTTTGGAGAAGAAGCAATGAGAGGTTATTGCATGAGTTTGTAAATTAAACCAACTTGCCAATATTACATTAAAGGTAAAGTCATAGGAGAGAAAATAAAGAGATTTATTTTCTTGTTTAGCATGTAGTTGAACTGATTTCACAACTGAACTATATAAAACAGCCTCATTAGGCCTTCCCATGCATGCCCCCTTTCTCCTTTACTTCATCTTACGCTTTAATAGCCTCTTTACCCTTTTTTTTAATAGCACTGAATCCTTATCTACTAAACCTTGCAAACCAACACCACCCTCTCTCTATTTTCTTGCTCTCCCACTGTTCTGTCTTTCCCTCTCTTTCTCTTTTTCCTTATTCTCCCGTTTGCGTAGGGCTGACCAAAGATGGCAGCAAAGAAAACTCAGACTCCCTTGAGGAAGTCCTCGATATTTTAGCGGAAGAGGGCACTGATTGGTTTCAAGGTTTCTTCACCTTCCTTTATGACATTATGAGTCCTTTTGAAACTCTAGAGGATGAAGAAACCGAGGCAGCAGCGGAGGATGTTGGTGGCGCGTCACAGACTGAAGGGGTTCAGGGCCAAAAGACATGCGTTATTTTAGGCCTTCAAAATCAGTAGTCGTGTTTTCTACCGCAATTGTGACAGAAGCACTTTATTAGAGGAGGACTTGCTCCTTTGACGACTTGATTCTGTTCCTAACACTTGGAGAAATATTTTTGTTGGGGAGATCGCCAACAGTCACTTTGGGACCTGTGAACACTTGAGAAGATGATGTCATAATGAACATTTGCATAATTGTAAATATTGAACTTGTGTAGTTTATGCATCATTACAGCTCTTTTGCAACAGCTGTTTCCAGTAGGGCTGGGCGGTATATGTATCGTACGATATATTATGCGCATCTCATCAGTAAAGCCGGTTCTTTGATTAGCGCTAAATCTCCGTCACCTGTATT
>JAUMHR010000043.1:9101690-9115231 GCA_032361145.1 Enteromius fasciolatus
ACACACACACACACACACACACACACACACACACACGTGCACAGTCTAGCTCAGCATTTGAGAGATGAAACACCTGTCAATGACATCCTCAGGTCAAGTACTGGGCACATCAACCTTGTTGTTGAAGACCCAATGCATGTATTCCTGTATGAATGGAGGAGAAGGCAGAAGCTCCATTTATCTTGTGTTTAAAACATATAATCCAGGTTCATTTAAAAGGAACGTAAAATGTCTTGCAATGGTAATATGTTTACACTGACCTACATATTATGGTAAAACCTGGAATACTTCAATCTGTCTGCGGTTACACATAATACGTTATATGTGGTCTGTCAGAGGACCAGAGGGATTATGTTGCATATTATTTTATTGCAGACCTGTGCTACTTCGAGCCATATTTACAGCTTAGAAATATCAATGAGAGCATATCTGTCACATGACAGGCTTGCTAGTAAATATTGAAATGACTGTTACATTATGCTTGTTTCCTGGAATAAACACAATAAGAATATCCAGCATAAATATGGATTTCGTCTCTCAGGCATTTGAAACTCACAGCAAAGTACCTGAGTGTCAAATGCCTTTGACAGCAAGTGTTATGTGTTGCCAGATATTGAAATGAATGAATACTTTAGAGCTCCACTGGCTGTGTTTAGCCATGAAGGGAAAATTAATTTGAACGAGAAATCTGAAAGAGGCTTCAGTTTTTTTGTAGTCTCGTTAAATGTGAATAGATAAATTAATGCCAAAAATACAAATGAATAGAACCAATGTTTTGGTATCTCTTGTTTTGAATTTTGTAGGGTTTTTTATTTTTTTTTTATTTTAGAATAAGAAAAAAAAGCCAACAAAAGAATTTTATTAATTTATAAAAAGCCCAAAAAGAAGTAAAACAACAAAGAGAATCTAACATTCACAAATTTAGACTGATTTCACAAAGCTAATTGCTGTTTAACAACAAAAGCACTCTTTGATGCCTGCCTGTGATTTTGCAATTTCACTTTTCTCAGGTTAGGTGAACTTCTAGTCGTACGTCCTCCCGCTTGGGTCCCGGGGGACCGCATAGCTCTCTGTAATTGATTCACTTGTTAATGCTGACGCTTAGAGACAAACAGGAGCTCTCACGGACGTCCTTGTCCAAGCTTGAAACAATTTAGGACTTCCAACACTGTGTGTCCCACACCCTAGCAGTAGGCGGAATCGACTCGGAATCAATATACCTCCCCTCTCGTTGAAGCCAGGAGAAAAATCAACAGCAGCGGGCCTGTGGGAGAAACTTTTGAAGCAAGATTGATGAACCCCCGTGTTCTCAATCCCTGTTAATTCCAGTCCTGTTGCTCCATAGATCAGTAATTATCTTGTATTGAATGCTTTTGGAGTGCAAGTCTTCATGTAGCCATGGAAGTCTTCTCACAGCTGTACTAAACGCTCTTCACCAGTTGACGAATCAAGACTTTTTGAAATGATTTTATGCGATTGGCCAAATACCTTGAGCGTGTGATAGAAATAATACACCCCTTACCATATTTGGCAACATTAAAAATTTGTAACGGTGTTATGCAAATCTTTCAACACAGTGAGAATGACTTTTGGTGTGTTTGAACGAGGTGTTTTAGAAGGGTGTTGTTGAGAGAATATCTCTTTGGGTTTCAGACGTTAATCTATCTGACCTCACGGATCTATCTATGAACAGCTTGTAACACTCCAAAGAGAGGAAAACATAAAAACCCCTTGAAAATAAATGGTTAATTCATTAGATCTTACCTTTATGCCTATACTGATAATAATTTGTGCTCATGAAACTCCAAGTGACAACACAAAGTCATTAAACGTATTTATCACCCCTACGTTTTTGTGTCCTTTACACATTGCATTGAAGTTTAAATGAGCTGATTTGTACGAGTTTAAAATATCATGTAATTTACATTTACATGTAATGTCGTGATGTTATAACTGGTTGGATTGGTAAATGGCTTTTAACTTTTTTCCCTGAACATTTCCAAAACCGTACAGACATGTTTCACTCTATTGTTATCAATTTGGGTTGCACCTCCAGTGTATTTTGCCTATATATGGCAATTTGTATGGAGTGTCAAATCATGTACAGCGTTTCAAAACAGTCTCTTCTGAGGCTCAGTGTGCGTTGGATGCTGCTTTAGCTGTTCATGCAGGCAGTATGCAGCGAGGCAGCTCTTGGAGGAGAGCTACTGTGTACTTTTCCATCCTTCTCCATCACCTCAGCTTGTCCTTTGAGGAACAGGTCTTAATTACTTCCCTCAGTAGTTAATAGGGTGAGGCTTGGTGTGATTGCAAGGTGTCACTTCCAGAGTTCTCTCTCCATGTGAGATCCGAGTGTAGTTGTTGTTCTCTAAGGCTCTCTGCCCTGAGACTCCACACACACATGCATACGCACACATACTGTACACGCACACACAGAAGTAACAGCATATTCAATGCCATAACCTCTACTCATTAAAAGATAATTAAGCTTATTAGAATTTTAGCCTGTTATTTTCATCTTAGCAACTTCAGCCAAAGAGGTGTGATGATATTCAACACTCGCTGACTAAAATTAGAATTAAGAACCTGCAATGTGCTTGATAAATTATAATTTTTGCTAAGCTTGTAGCAAAAAGTACATTAAAGATATTTGTGTGCCTTCATATGGCATTAGATTTATTACTATACAATGAAACCCTTAACAATGTTATGAAATAATAGGCAAAATATAGAGTAACAGGGAAATAACAAAGCTATAAATGGAGCAGCTTATGAAAAATGCTTGAATCACCAGCTACTATTTCCTTATGTTGAATTCCCCAATTGCTGCCTCAAGTATGAGCATGCATCCATTACTCAACACAACATATTGCGCATTAAAAATAAAAAATCCCAGATCCCAACATCATTTTAATAGTTGTATAATTAATCATGTTTTATTTTTCTTTTGATAAATTTCTCCTATTTTCTCATAGACCATATCTGGGGATAAAGAATATGGTTATGCAGAATAAGGCATTGATATGTGCTTTATAATAAGCAATAAACATAATAAGCCATAATACCCATATTAATTACTAGTTAGCTAGTTTAATAGTGCGATGTTTAGTGACTGTTAGGGTTAAATGTTAAAAATGCTAAACAAGTTAACAAATGAAACTTCATTTTAAAGTTTTACCAACATTTTTACTTTTTGAACCTCTAAGATTCAGTATCAACACATACACATCCTTACAGTGATTCATTAGAATGGATCCCATATACTGCTCTAAGAAACTGCACTCATTTTGCATTTTGAAAATAGACTGATGTAGATGAAACGCTTCAAAGACCTTATTAGCATCCCACTTTGCATTTTTGCACTTATATTGTTGTGCATGTCAGAATTCATATAACAATCCAATATGGTGAATACGGCTTTGCCAGGGCATCAGCGTTTCCTCATAAAGCGGCGTATTTGCCCTGATTCCCCGCTTCAATTATTTTCTTAACAGGACTCGCAGCTTGAGAAGGGATGAATCATTCTGAATAAGGTTATGATGTTCTCAATCAGAGGCAGATCATAGCTGAAGATTTCATGCTTGATTATATTTGTCCATTATAGAAAGGAAACGGGAACCATTCCCAAGAATTATGCAAAACCCTAGGTATTCACCCACTGCATTTATTATTAACCAGGTAATGGGAAAGGTCTACAATCCAGAAAACCCCTGCCAATCTGAAACCGATACATCAAGATGAGGTTTCTGAGATTATGTATATTTTGTATGTACTTTGTGTATTCCCTTTCACTCTTTTCCTGTGTTGGAAATATATCCTTTTAAGTATATGATCCTCTTAACAAAATATGAAAAACATAAATAATCATTGTTTTTTTTTTTTTTTTATGAAGCTGATTCAGGAGTTTTGTAAAAATCTATATGAAGTTTGTTTAAAGCTGAATCCTAATTTGCATACTTCTGTGCAATATACTATCAGGCCGTTGAAATACTGTACATCTTTCTACCACAGGCCTGTGTTTTAAGCTAATTGCATTACTTTAAAGAGGCTGCATCATGATAAACAGTTCAATGTAGAATTAAAACTTCTTCTGCAGGTGAAGACATCAACAGGGACCACCCACAATTTCACATCAACAATGCAAATTTGCTGTTCGGAAACTTGGCCCACCCAGTCATGGTGATGTAATATACACAGGATAGAATCAGCACTAAACAACAAAAAAAACTTGTAAAGCATGGGAACGTCTGTTAAATCTGGATGTACTTTATATAGGATCTGCACACTCTTCCAAAATATAATAACAAACTTTGGAAACTTTAGAATAATGAATAGAATAAAAAATGTTTAATCAAGAGCTGTTAGTGAAATTGAAACAATTTGGAAAATAAAACATTATATAATCCTTTAAGACTTTAAACATATTAGGTGGCCTTAACTAATACTTACAATTACATTTATAATTTGGTACAATACACTTTGAGTATATACATGTTTTTACATTGTAAATGTGTTTGTAAAAATACTTATATGTAGTTATCTGTAATTGCAATTACAATTACAATTTCTATGTGTACATTTATAATTACACTGCTGACCCATGCCTTACATCTTAACCCACCCTTAAACCTACACATATACCATTAAACCTGTCCTTAACCTTACCCATATGCCACCAGAATAGCAGCAAGAGAATTGTGCAACACTGTTAAAAAAAAAAAAAGAAAATAGTTGTTTCAACTTGAAATAACTTGTTACCCTGCTGCCTATTTTTTTTTTTAGTTCAGTCAACTTGAAATTTTAAGTTACTTAATGTTAATGTAAGTAACAACTGGAATATTTTAGCTGACTAAACAAAAAAAATAATTAGGTAGCAGGGCAAGAAGTTATTGTATAAGTCGAAACAATAATTTTTTACAGTAATGTTTTTTACAGTGAATATGAACACAATAAATACAAATTATAAATTATTTTTCTTTGACGTAAGTATAGCAGTTAAGATAATATTAAGTGATTCATACTTTTCATTCCTATTGGTAAATATATATTATTGATGGTCCTGAGATTAAAGTTGAGGAGTTTCATCAAATCAGAATTTAAATTCAAATTTAAAAACCATCTTTTCTTAATCTAGACTTATAGCTGTTATGACTAGAGTCACTAAGTGTTTTGATATTATCCATTGTTTTATTTTCACTGTTTCATATTCATAATTTTAGTGAGGAATTGTACTGCACATGTGGTCAGCTACTGTTGTAATTGTGCTTTATAAATATATTTTTATTTGATATATGTAAAAAATAATTTTTGGGTCCGATCACATCCCATCATCACGTCCCATGTCGAAAATCCTTGAGTCTTTGAGGGGCCTCCTAAACTTTTCTGGAATGAGGCCAACCAGTGACTGTGCATTTGTTTGAGGGAATTAAACCAAATAGTTAATTCCACCCCTTTTGTGACAGAAAGAAGCTCTCTAAGCTCTAAACAAACATCACCTGCTTTTCAGTTCATTTTGTTTTTTCAATTTAACAAAAGAGCCATCTGAATGAGCGAATCCTTTCATAGTACTGTTGTTGCTGATTATTAACCTTCCACTGAACTCTCAATTAATCCACCCGGGGGTCATGTCACACAGAGCAGGAGTACAACAGCCCACTGTAGCCGGACAACCTTGCTGCATTCGAACAGCCTGATAGCAGTCTGCCGAAGACGCTCATTGGTATTCTGCGCAGCAGTGAGTGTGTGTGGAGAATTAATTTGTTACATATGTCATGTTCCTCATGCAGTCCTGGCACACATTATGGCTGTGTCTTCTGGGACTACCCTCAAACCATGCTCCGGGGCTGTTTCCGCACTCCCAGGAGACCTGGGTAGAAAGAAGAGGAAGAATTAAGAAATTAAAATGATGCACGGCCCTGGAGGATTATCCGCCAAGGCCTGGTAGCACTGGAGCAGGGGGAACGATGTACATGAAGCAAAGAAAAAGCAATACACTCTGAAAAATAATCAAAATAGTGCAGCGTAAGCAAGGTAATGCTTTGTCTGATATCGATACATTGTCTACAGACAGACTTGCAGCACAAGAGAAGAAAAACAAAACTGAGCAATGACGCAAATACAGCCATCGGCTGAATTTTCTGAAGGCCGAGTGCAGATGAGGTCAAGTAATATTTTTAAACCTCATATTGTAATCAATAAAAAGGCCACACCACATAGCGCTGAGGAGCGTTTCACAAAAGCATAGTTCATCAACTAAAGTTCTGTCATTACCTACATAGTTGTTTGACAATTTGGTGTTCCCAAAATCCATCATTTCCAAAGAGTATCGCAAAGTTGTGTTGAGCTACAAGTCTCTGCCTGTGGTTAGAAGCATAGTGCAACAGTCTTCTGTTATTAGCCATCCATGGTATATATGACTTTCTTCTTTCAGACGAACAGAGTTTTTAACAGAGGGTTTTTTTTTTCAATGGTCCTAGCTCTTCTAAGCTTGATAATGCTGGTGGATTATTTTGAAGCTCTGTAAAACAAACCTTTACACCTCACATGTCCTCTGAAGCAGATCGATTAGTTTTTGTAGCAAAAACATATTCATGATAAACCCCTGTAGGAGTAAAGGTTAGTTTTACGACACAGTACTTGTGGATATATCCGATTTACGGAGCTTCATAATAATGGCCACTATCCGCCAGCATTACCAAGCTTGGAAGAGTCAATGTTTAAAAAAATCTGTCCACCTGAAAGAAGAAAGTCATATACACCTACACCATTTTTGGGTGAGTTATTTCTTTAACATGAATGAAATGAGCAGTTATGGATACAGTCTTTACGATGACACACACTGTATAAAGGTGCTATATGGTGTAGTTTTGTTCAGAAAGAAGCGTAATTACTCTTTTTAACAATTATTTTTTTTTAGCTGAACTAATGCAATATTACTAAACAGCAGGTCAATTTATTGAACGCACTGTACCTTTATCCCTCACAACCTCATTTTCATTCCTGTTCAATTAAATTAAAATTAAATATTGTGCTACCCTGACAAAAATGACCTTTTCAAAGAGTTTGCATACTTGCTCTAGTAGATGCTACAGAGGAACCCACAAAATATAGCAAAACAATGGAGAACAGAATAATGCAGTCCTTGGAAGCCATGTTTGTTATTGGCAGCAATAATATGGTATTAATTTGCACAACTGAATTAGCAGAAGCCTGGGATCATGTAAAGCCCTTTGAAGCTGCACTGAAACTCCGATTTTGGGCCTTCAGCAGTTAATGCCCATTAAAATCTACTATATTGAGAAAAATCCTAAAATGTTTTCCTCAAAAAACTTAATTTCTTTTTGACTGATAAATGAATATCTTGGATGACGTGGGGGTGAGTAAATTATCGGGGAAGTTTCATTCAAGAAGTTAACTCATTCTTTAGACCTAAGTGTAAGTGACTGCATACACTTATCACACCATAGTCATCATTCCTACTACAATGTGGTTAAAAAAAGAAATGGTCTAAAAAAAGGTCAATGTTTTTTTCTCAGATGTCAGATGATTGAATGTCTCCAGCACAGGTCAGAAATTTTGATGCATGCTTCTCTTCAGTCTAATTTCTCTGTCTTTCTGTCTGGCTCGCTTTCACCCTATCTGGGGTGAGATGAAGTGCTCTAACTCATTAGTGTCACATCTGTTCTCACTGGCTGAGGTGAAAGCTCGTTCTTCTTGGCCACTCCTCTGGGTGATTGACACATTTTGGTGAGCCCGGGTTGATCGATTGCTCTTAACAGCACATCACAATGAGGGCTCGGCGGCAAACCGCTCTGAATTTTAGCTCTGACTCAGTCGGAACACAATGACAGAGTGTGTCTCGGTGATGTTGTCCCTGGCCAGCCTCTCTTATACTCCCATCACCCCCTGGGACTCTTTTTAAGTGACATCCCTGCAATGAGGCTTCTGATGTCCAACGGCTCTAAAAGAAGAGGATGGCGTTCCCATCAGAATGACCAAGAATCTGCAGGGAATTGATTTTTCTCTGAGCACTTCGAGCTGTCCCCCTTTCTTTCTCCCATATATTTAAATCATTTGGGGCGTTTACTGTAGCAAGAAATAGAAAATAATGTGTGAGAAAAGTTTTGTGGAACATTAAGGTCACTGCAGTCGGTTTGGTTTATCTTCCCCTAGTTTAATAGCCTTTCCAAGCTCAGCTGGAAAGAAGTTCAGACCTACCTATTAAATATAGGACATATCTACTTATCTACTTTACACCAGATTTCACCTGCAGGGCACCTTGGATTCTAATATTACATAAAAACACTTTTACAGCACATTACAAAAAAAATAAATAAATACATATTCATCACTCTCTAAAAGAATTTGGAAAAGTGGGTGTTACCACATACAAGGCTGAATGTGAGTTTGCTGAGACAATAGCTGTTTGGATACTGGTTTGCTTTTAGGAAATATCACATGAACAAATATTCAGATCAGTAACATCTCAGCTGTGAGTGTGATTTTGCTTATACAAATTTTAATGAACAAGTAATTCATATTAACTCAAAAATAATTGTACATAGACATCATCCCCCAAGAAGTGACATTGTTTGGTTGGAAAACAGTTAGGTAACGTTAAGTGAAATGCAGTGTTGGGAGTAGAGCGTTACAAAAGTAATATATTACAGTAATAAATTACTTTTTGCTGTAACGCAGTAGTGTAAGACATTACTAATCAAGTTCCAGTAATATTTTACTCAGTACATGTTCTGTAACGCTTGCGTTATAAAACCCTCTTAGCCGAAATTTTAATTGTTCAAAAAACAGCAAGAAACGACATTAATGTATAAACAAATGCCGCTAGTCAGCTCTATTTCTGTTCGTGATCAGTTATCTATGTGTGGTGTACAGGTTTGTAAATGAATACTAAAGGACAGCTTCTAATATATACAGTAGCCTATGTGTAAAGCGATTTATTTAAAGGGGTCATACAAACCCAGTTTTCCACAAGCTAATATGATTATTTAGGGTCTTAATGTAAAGTTTGTAATATAGTTTGTTTTAAAATTTCTCAAAGATAGTTTTAAAAACGCTATTTTTACTCTGTCAAAAACAGCTCTTTAAAAATCACTTTGTTCTGTGTACTTCCCCTTTAAATCTTCACGAGCTCCGCTGACTCCGCCCCTCTTTTCCGGACTCTCTCAGAGGATCTTTTTTTAGCCGTATTTATAGTGAAACTTGCTAATTAGCACATTATTAGGAAAGACGATTTGCAAAGATTCATTAAAAGACATTATACTCACTGCTTCTGCAGGTGAGGCTGGATCATGAATGATTCTCGCAAACATAAATGCATTCCGGTTGATCAAGGGGGCGTTTCCCTTCAGAACCAAATGTAACCTTAAGTTTCTGCCTTCAGTCACTCAGATGTCGGGAGTAAATCACTACTACACTGTTCATTAATACATTCAACAACAAAACACCTCAATCTCTAAGGAGTCATGCTTGTCTCTGCATCTCGGTCTGATGAAGGCTCACTCAGGGCGGGTCTGAGGTAAGACACTAGTTCTATCTCTGTGAAACAATGCTGTCAATCATCTATTGTGGGTGTGGCCTCTTTCGGTGTGACGCCACACATAAGACTCTTTCGGTCTGCAACTTCATGTTACTCGGTGATCGTGCTCAAGCGCTCGTCGTCACTCTTTAGCTCCGCCCACACAGCGTGCCTCTAGGAGCTCTGCTTTTTTTCGGAGAGAATCGTACATCTGTATCTTTCTTTTATAAATATGATAAAACTAAAGACATAGGGGAGATATGAAGGATGTAGTACTACTCTATAGGTACTCAGGATTACCATGAGATTAGCCAAACCTGCCTGTGTTAAAAAAGTAAATATTTAAAATCAGTTTTGAGATATTTTTTTAACATTAAAGCGACAACATTGCTAAAGCTTTCATAAAGGCTCCTTTTAAAAAAACACAGGACGAGATCTGGGTAATAGTTGACAATGTTTTGAGAGTTGCTGATGTGTAGGTCTTATTAAACATGATATCATTGACCTTTACATGTGCCAAGACATTTCCTGCGGCAAAACCAAGCAAAGGCCTCAGCGGAGAGATGGGATGTGCTCAGTGTGGAAGATGTGTACCGTAACGGGGGGTTGTCTTTATATGCCGGGCTGCTGTCACATATATACTGTAAGTGTTTTGACCCGTGTCACTTTATGGGCAGAGAGTGTAATACCAGAACCCTTTTTAGTCTTTTAATTGCTTATCACATGAATAACACCTATTCCTATTTATAAAAAGGTGCCTCAATAACGCTTTCCTTTTAATAATGGCTTTGAACAAAGAAACTGGAGCTGTCTTACTCTGTATCCCGTGGAGATCAATGCAATGAATATCTCCAGGTTTTAGTCACTTCTTCATTTTAGCATTATTCAGTGTGTCATCTGCATTCTCTGACTTTGCAGACACAGTTATAAATTAGATCGGGGAGCTTGTGGCAGTAGGCCGGTCACTCAAGTACAGCGCAGCAGTGCCCTGTCTACGGCTATAGGGACCTAATGTGATTTAATAAAGACTTCTATTGAGGCAAGGAGCTTGATATTTCAAGCAGAGCTATGATGTCAAGAGCACTCTGACTATTATGAACTTTTATGACCTCGTGTGAGGGTATAGACATCCTGGGTGTTTTATGTGACCTTGAGCTCTGGGCTGTATATCCAATTCATTTCAGTGTTCCCATTAAACATAGCTCTTATGGGACACCAGTTCACATCAACATGTTTTATCATTACATTATTTAACCCACAACAAGCCAAAAGCTATAAATTCATCAATAAATTACGCAGTAGGTTAATGATTAGTGCTCCAGACTCTAAAAATGAATCTGCAAGAGCAATACAAATTTGTGTTTGTCCGTCGATGATTTCAGATGTCGTCTTGCCCATAAACGAACACAGCTTGACTGATTAGACTCTTTTAAACAATGTTTTCAATGAGCTATTAACGAAATAGTTGGAATCAGACTTATGCCGTCCATGCACTACACCAACTTTCAAAGGTATCATATTGCTGTTCCTTTCACACTACACAACTGTCTGTTGTCATTGATGTCTGTTCCAGTCAAATCACATTCCACTACAGGATTTACCTCGTACACAGGTGTGGAAATTTACATATCCCTCTGTGCAATGGCACTTGCTCAGATTATGTCTTTGACAGTTCACAGATAACGATGAGCAACTCCTATTTTGCGGAAAATCATTGTTTTTGGTTATGTTAAATTCAAAGTACAGGAACATTATTGGATATTGTAGATTTACATCCCAACAGGGAGCTTTGTCAACTTTGGCTAATGTCCTGGCAGGGTACGAACAAGCATTCTTCTAGAAACAGTGAACACAAAATAACAATGTTTGTAAAATGATAAGATGGAAAGTTCCATTGAGTGGACGTTTTGAGAAAACATTCAGAAATGTACTTTGAATAACATATTTTTGTTAGGTGAATTGATGGAGTAGCTGTTCATATAACATGTAAAGAATATATGAAAATTAAATAATTTGTATAAAATTTACAATAAATTATGTTTAATTTTTACATTTAACATATTGTTTATAAAAGTTATTTAAAGAACTATGTGAAAATGTTATTAATTAATAATTAATTAAACAACATTTCTTTAGTCAACTATTATTGGAAGACAAAATTGCTACTACAGTAGTCTTTTTTTTAATTTTATTTTGCACCTTGATAGTGTATGATTTGTAATCCATTCAGTGACCACCTTTGTGTATGTAATAAATTGAGTGCATTGTTATTTAGCATTAACTATAGACGATAAATCACTTCTGACCTCCACTGCAAAAAGGTTAAGAGGATTTTACTCGTCCAGATGTCGATAGCTAAAACAATCAGCTGGGAGAGTGACTGTGGGTGAGCAGATTTAGGTGATAAACTCTGCATGGAGTCAGAGGTCCATTGACTTGGACGGAGGGGGTAGTAATTCTCTAGCTGCTGGAGCAATAGCCTCTGTGTGCCCGCTGGATGATAGAGACTAACTTGGGGATCCTTTGATGTGGAAGGTCACTGTAAAAGTCCTCATTAAAAAGAGTTTTATTTGCCTCCCAGCCGCCCGTCTCCCACCTCGCTAACCTCTGCCACTGTGTTCCATTTGCATGATAGCGCTACTTTCTATCTACGCTGCACACTATCAATAGCTTCCTCTTCTGGAGTGTCTTGTTACCCGGGCATTCATTGAGATAGCCTCAAGATAGAGGCTTTGTTGCTGTCTCTTTGAACCATGCTCATCATCTTAGTGATGAGTGAAAGGAACCCCTGGGTGAGGTACTGTATGATATGTGAATTGAACTGCGGAGTTCTTGAGGTTCAGATATATAGAGAGGTATATGTGTGGACTGGTAATTGTCGGTTTGTAGTTGGTGCTACAAGGAGGGAGATGAAATTTGGGGCCATGTGGTAAAAATACATACAGTACTGTGACTGTTTATGTGATGTGACAAATTACTATATTCTTTGGAGCGGTATGTTTAAAGTGGACAGTAAGCAAGGTTTGATATACAAACTATGTTATCATAGTAAAAATGGTTGCACGTCATCAGCTGGGCGTAGACATGAGGAATTTATGGGTCATTTTGAGCTTATAATGTGATTTAAAGGGCAACTATTAGATTTTATACTGTTTACAGCTGCTCATGAAGCCACCATGAGCTGGTACCAGATTATGGTAAGTGACGTTTCATGTTTGACAGAATGTTCTAAGCATTTGACCAAACAGAGCAGACTGGGTCAGCTAACCAATCAGAGCAGACTGTGGTTTCGGAAAGGCGGGCTTCAAAGAGAAAGGAGCTGCAGCAATGTGCAGTGTGATGCGTTTTTGAACTTTAAATCATGTAAATGTATTCTACCCCCAAAATGAAATCACAAAGTTGTATATTAGCATAATTGGGTACCTAGTATTTCTATACTTGGTGAGCAAGACTTTGAGAAAAATATTGCGCTTTGAGGGAAACTGGGTTCGAGTCCAGCCTGGTTCATGCCCTAGTCCTGTTCCACCTCTCCCATTTGGTTTTGCACGTCACAACTGACAGCAAAGAGCAAAAAACAAAAATAATCACTGAGATATTTTCACAGTGTCAAGAAAATTAACAGGATTAAAATAAAGAGCTAATATTAGCTATTGCTCAGTGAAGGACTGACAATTTGCTTATATGAGGGTGTTGACTTGAATTTACTTGTGATATTTTCCCCGACTTTTTAAATGTTGTCACATTCCAAATGATCACATCCATTTCTGTGACTTTATTAAAGGGAAGATGTTTCTTTAGTGTGAAAATCCATCAAATCTAGTACTTAGCAACTTGTGTCGTTTGAAAATATTATGTCAGAGGGCACTTGGTATGGTATTTGTTTGTTAAAACTAAATGTAAAATGACATTGGAGATCCAAACTGTCACGCCCAGCTGGAGTTGCCAGTGAGAACTGCATAGGCACTCCAGCCTTAGACTCTTTTCTGTGTGTTTCATGTCTGTCTCC
>JAUMHR010000043.1:9120699-9133720 GCA_032361145.1 Enteromius fasciolatus
GCACTTCAGTTCATAGAATGAGTAAAGGCAGGTGAGCGAATACTTTTGGTAATATAGTGTATGTATATACAAGCGCTGTCAGTCAGTTAAAAACATAATCATGCTTAACATTAAAATGTTAAATAATAAATATATTCTTTTCTATCTTTATTTACATTTAATTGGCATAAACTATTACAGAACAAAAATATGAATTTATGTGAACTTATAATAATAATATAAACATTTTTGTCTTTGACGTTATAGTTTTTTGTTTTTTTTCTATACTAAGTTTATTTTTATGCATTCATTTACACAATAAGAAAATCGCTAAATGAGGTACAAAGTTGTTCCTTTTAGAGTGCTGTCCCAGTGACCAGTTGTTGTACCCCCAGAGGTTAAAAAGAAAATGTATCTGTATGGCATTTTTCAATTTTTTTTTTAATTGTACAAATTTGACAATGAATGAAGAACTAAATACATTTTGCAGTGTCCTTCTGAGAAATTAAACACTGTTTAAAAAGTAAACTCTTAAAAAAAATAAATAACTTTGTTTTTCTTATTTTATTAATGACCCCAAAATAGTGCAGAGTCATAAATACTTGCTCTACATCTTACAGCTGGCAGATTTTCAATCTGTATATCTTTTTCTTTCATTAGAAACGAGGCGGGAAAAGTCCTCTTCCCCCTTCATGGAAATGCACTCATGGATTTCACGAGGTATTAATCCCAAGTGTTTAACTCACACGCTTGAAAAAGTGGCACACCTGAGAAACAATGGCTCTCCTTATTCTGAAGCGCCCGAAGGCAATGACAGCAGCGGCAACATCTGGGAGAGCTTTTCAGATGTGTTTTCAGATGTGTTGAGTGTTTACTCAAAACAATCTTGTTGCTGATGTAGGCAGACAGGCTTCTGGAGGGACACTTTAGCAGTAAAGCAGAGGAAGTTGCCTGACATGGATAAACACCCATTTTTCTTGGGGTTGGATTACAACTGATAAAAATTAGAGAGATCAGTCAAAAGGGATTCTTTAGGGCTTTCGCACATATTAGCCATGTTTCTGGCCTAACACTAATCTATCCTTGTTCCTTTTCATCTCGGCCTTCCACTGACTCTCCCCTTGAAATGGATTTTCATGCCCTAATTAGGTGTATCAGCGTAATCTCTGTAGCCTCCTCCGTCGTCATCTTCTTGTCATTTAGAGATGCTCACTTCATTGTATCCCTGACAGGCCTGGTTCAAACTATGTGTACAACATGGCTCCATATTGACTGTATCCAATCCAATCCCATGGTGCTTTGTTGAAGTGACCCAAAGCGTGTGTAAAAGTGGCTTGAATGGCTGCAGCTCCTTTGAAACAGAAGCTAAATATGTTCACACCCTCAGTTGTGGCCTCCACCGCTCTGATTGGTCACAGTGCATCTGTTTACGAGAGAGAGTGGTTAAAGAAGAGGATTTGTTCGCAAGCGTGATGACGGGGCCTGACCGTGTGAATAAGAGCAAGACGGGCCCCAAGTCTTTCAGCACGAGCGTTGAAGCATGTGCACATGCACACGCCCCGCAGGAGATGAAACTGTAGCCGCACAAAGGCGCCCATCTTAAAATCCGCCCTCTCCCTCTGTGCGTCTCCTGATCAATAGAGGAGAGAGATGTGTGCGGTTCGGGGGGCGGGTCACTGAGTTGGTGCCCCAGTGTTAGTGACATCTGCTACCCTTCAATAAGAGCCTGATTGATTGAAGACACGGTCAGTCTCCCGAGGAAGGCCAGAGCGAGCGCCAAGCCAAAGAGAAAGCATTGAGATAACCGAAAAAGAGCAGTGACAGTTTTGTTCTCCTCCTTTTAAACCAGGGGAGGAGATTGATGCAATTTTCTGGCTTTTGAGAGCCAGTCGAGTTGGGTTGGGGTTTATTGTGTTCTGCCTGTCACTCCTTTCACTCTTTAGACACTGACGAGAATCATGTGAATGCCCCCTCCCCCAGCCCCTTAAGGAAACGGAGGAAAAGCGAATCGTCATTTAATTATGAAGCTTAATACACTCTGCCTGAAGGGAATGCTTTGCTTTGGCCAGATCATTTCTTTGCTTGACACAAATAAACACATGTTTTAAATAATTTCGCACTTATTATTTTATGTCACCTTTGGTGTTTGGTGCTGTTGTAGTGGAACGCTATGAAGCGTCAAAGCTGTTTTTAGCTCCTGTTTCTTGAAAAAGTTGTTTTGATAGACCTGCGACAACATTGTGGTGGTGTATTTATTTATTTTTTGTATGTGTTGTTGTGTAACTGCGGTCCGTAATAATAACCATATGGTACGACAGGCCGCATGAGTGAATGAACGAAACATCTGCACCAAGGTTAATAGTTTTTGCCAATGTGAACCATATAATTTTCAAAAAACAGCAAATTATCATGATCCTGGTAGCGTAGCGAGCATGAAAACCGAGCACAATAGGGCATACGTGTGGTCGAAATGTGTTCTTCCAGGAAATACATAAGCGCTGCCTCCCTATTATCAGTCAAGAATGTGGGGTAATTTATGCTGCCTGGGAGCAGGACTTGAAGAAAAGAGATAATTGATTGACATGGCAGACATCGTTACACCCATTACCTGTTCTGAAATACTGGACTGCCTCTCAATGGAGTCTCATTGTCCCAGTGCAGGCTCACTCCATGGACTAATACGAGCCTCACATCAGGAAGCTCGAAGTAGCCCAGCTAGGAAACTGCGGTAACCAGACTGATACAAAAGAAGCATTATTTTCACTCTGTTGCTTAACCTCGGAGACACAGGGTTTCCATGGTGCCGTATGCTTCTGGTGTGGTGCTCTAGTGGGGGGCACAAGCCAAACACAAGTGGACTTAAACAGAGATGGAGTGAAACTAGAACAAAAGCACTTGTCGCTGGCGTAGGAGATGCTTTGTTAAACTAGTTTAAATTCAATTATGCCATTTTTAATAAACTCTTTTATCCCTCAGTGTTTTTATAGTAGCAACACTTTCTGTTTTGAAAAAAATGTTTTTTTTTCAGCAACTTTTACATGCTTATAGTTTTGTTAAACTAGTTTAAATTCAATTATGCCATTTATTAAAAATGGCATAATTGAATTTATATGTTTTTATAGTAGCAACACTTTCTGTCCTGCATTTGTCAACATCTATCAAACTAGGAGCAAGCAGTAGTTGTTGATAGATCAGTTATTTTCCACGCCACCAACTTTTACATGCTTAAAAAGCTTAAAATTGTCTCACTTTTTTTTTTTTTTAGAAAATCTTCTTTTGTATTCTACATAAGAAAGAGAGTCATATCTTTTTGGAATGACATGAGGCCCTGGGCGAGTAAATGACAGAATTTTCATTTTTGGATGAACTACATTCATTGCTTTGAGTGCAGAGATGATCTTCTAGAAGACCAATCAATCATCAGAGAGCTGCCAAAATGACCAAGGTGGTAGGCCCCATGTGTCCATTAGAGGAGACAAATATACCCACCATACTCATCCATCCATCGATCTATCTATCCACTCATCCATCCAATCATTATTAATGACTATTCAGTTTCATCAAACAGATGGGTTTAGCGATATTTTTACTATTGTGAAACAAAGCTACACTTTGAAAGAGACTTAGAAAGAAATTGAAACATTGGATTTTTATCAACTTATATACACTAGGAACGAATTTTGATAGAACAGAGTTACTGACTCAATACCACTGAAACACTGGCGTTAGTAAGATAAAAAGATATATAATATATATATTAGCAAGAACAAATTAAACTGACAAAGGCTTCCATTTCAAATAAATGCTACTTTTGAGCTTTCTGTTCATCAAAGAATGAGCTGTTTTCAACATTGATAATAAAAAATGTTTCTAGAGCACCTAGCATCTTGTGACGCTGAAGACTCTCCTCCCCAATCAAATCTTTTCAAAAGTAGTATACAGTACATTTGTGCGTACATTTAGTCATTTTGCAGATTTATTTATCCAAATAAAGAACAATAAGAAACATCACAAGCAATTTATGGTAAAACAGACAATTCTCTCAGTACCACAAATGGCAAGTTTTAAGTGCAAGCTAAAGTAGTACAGAGGACTGGACATCAAAATATAGGGGGAAAAAAATCAAAGAGATCTCTAATACAGTTTATTTATAGGAAGTACCTTGGATTATGGTTGTGTTTTAACTTAAGTGCTCACAGACGTTGTGTGTGCCTTTAGCTGTTCATGTGATGGTCTCCGTCGATTGGGTGGAGGTTGAAAACTCACAGGGTGAAGGTTCTGGAAAACCATTTTCACACGCTCAAGTTGGGAAAGGACTTTTGTAGGGAGGGAGCTGTTTCAGTGCCAGTCTTGAAGCACCGTTGCTATAAAACAACACCGTCGAGATGTGGCTTTGTGCCTGTCCTGGTTGGCTTTAGTGTTGTAAAACCCAGATGTCATCGACTGATGGGGTGGCTGGAATGGAGCTTTTGCCTTGTATTGTGTCCAGAACTATTCCAGATATTCCACCTTTTTATTTGTTGGTCTGTGACAAGGCATGCACAAGGAACATGTAAAATCCATAAAGTGATATGAAAAGCAATTACAACATATATTTATATTACAATTCTTTTACGACAGCTTTATATATAACTGTTGCTCAGTTATACTACATATGATTTATTTTTGTCAGTAAAATCTTGGATCAAAGCGTGCTTTTTTTCCCCACGAAGAAGCATAGAGAGATTTCGACAGGTTGTTTAACTTATTTTCCTTTTTGTCTATAAATACTGGCCTTGATGAATTGGATTTGATTGGACTACAAAGTTATCTTCACCTAAAAATGTCAGTTTCTGTGGATGCTTTATTTGGATCTTTAGTAGGTTGCTCAAGAATACAAACGACATGTGTGTGCCTTTGGAGTATGAATCGCGTTCTCCAGAACACCACTTCACCTTTGAGGCAACCCCTAAAAATGTTTTCTTAGCTTCTGTGCAGTCTCACAGTGCTCTGTGCACTCGCTGGCTCTACTTGTTAAATTGTGCACTTAAAGCAAATGCAGTATCACAAGGCCGACACTTACTTGGATCGCAAATTCCCCCACACATTGACAGTGTCCTTTAGTATCAAGGGCAAGCTCTTGTTCTTTCTGTGAATGCCACACACTGCCACAACTGTACAGTAGCAAAAAAAAATGAAACCTTGTCTAAAGACTCTGCCTCTCTTGGTTTTAAACTTGCTCGGCTGCACCCTCACGTATGAACTGGAGATCTGGTCTACTATGCACTACTTCAAACAAATACTCTTGCCCCTGCCTCAGCGCTTCTCAACTGTGGGATTAAATGCAAGAACATTGGACTCAGAGTAGCTCAGTGAAGCTCAGGGCTCTAGCTGTCGCCCATGTTGGTTAATCCAGGGCAATGTGACACTGCAGAGTGTCCCACTGTAATTGAGGAGTTGATGCATTTGTGTAGTTTTGACTGGCTCAGCACTGCTGTTGAAAGCATAGGTCTATTGACGGTGACATAAGCCAGCAACAGTTAATTAACTTTTTCATAAAGTAATGCTCGCAGCTGGATTAGAGGACTCTCTTCAATATAAAGTTTCTCTTATTTGTTTTAGGTCACAGAGGGATTGAGCCCGAGGAGCCTTGCGGCTATGTGACTAAAATCATACTGGAGTTGGATGATAGACACGAGCACACTTTCTCATTGGGAGCTTTTTTTGGACATGTTGTAATTCCATTAAACAAACTTGATTCTTTTCTTTCTCAATGTCAGAAAAAAAAATGGCAGGCTATTACATTTGAAGGAAGGTTGAAATTTAAATTATTACAGTAGGTACAGTGAATATTTATTTTGCTTTGAAGAGAGGGTGAAGAGGACGAGATACAGTAGACTTCAGCATTAATGTAACTTTTCATTCAAGCATGCCAGTAAGCCATATCCATTCTTAATGTAACATTAAATGTCAAGTAATAATACATGTCTGTAATATCCAATATGTCGAAATAAAAGGACCGGAATCATGCTTGATGTTATTGGATCCACTTGGAAGCAGAGCATGCAAATACACCCTGGCTAGTGGTGAAGGCACAGAAGCGCAGGCCACAAACAAAATATTTGCATATATTTCTTATGATACACACTGCAGCTCATGTCCAAATGTTTGTCTTACAGAGCACATACATTTTAATATGGTTCCAGGCTCTGGATTCCATCTTGTACTTGCCTTTTGTACATGGAAATACAGTATACTGTAATTCTTTTGCAGTATTATTGAGATTTTGACCGTATGTTAAAAAAATGTTTCTAACAAAAACTAGATAGTTGTATGTTTTTTTTTTTAAAGTAAAATATGCCAAAGCAAACACACAGCAATGCACAGATCTAAGTCTGGTCTGGAGTTTTTCCTGTCTACCCAAAGCAGCCTCTGCCCTCGATCCACTTCATGGTTTCTGTTAACTCTCTGTAAGAGAAAACCTGGTCCGAGTGATCACAAGGCAATAAAAAAGAACACAAAAATTGTACTTTTAACAACAACAACAACAACAAAAACACATCTCTGTTTCCATTGCAAGAGAGAAAATGCCAGCTCTCCAACTTTCAAAAAAAAGGCTACTCACTCCAGGCAAATCTGCTTTCTCTCAGCACCGCACACATTGAACAGTGACAAGCGGACTGATAAAAACAGTGAAACATCCCAGCGCTGCATCCGAAACTGAAGGCAGTTGTCTGATTGTCCAGTCATTCACTTCCCAGTCAGTGTTTTGTGTATAAAGGCATCGCTTACGGAAAAAGGTTTCAGACAGGCTTCCAAAGCACCTCGTAATAGTCAAAAACAAGTGAGCTGTAGAAAAACCCAAGGTAACATTTAGCAGGTACAGGACTTTTTCTAGGTATATGGCATGTATATACTGTATGTAAACATACAAAGGCATTCACATAACACATAAGTTAAATCTGAGCAATAAAGGCACAGAAGCTGTCACTACAGGTAATATAGCATACACTGCATACACACACACACACTTGGAATAACCAGTGCAATTTTTAATTCAATGTATTAATTTATGATGACAACAATTCAATGATTTCATTGTATGTTAATAATGCTTTATTTCAAGCCTCTGTCATGTAATGAGAATTAAATTATTGTTTATTTTTCCATCGTTTCGATAGATGAAGTTTAGGTTTATCAACTTGATTTTCTTAAACATCTTGAAAAATGCAAGTTCTTGAACCCACATCTCAAGAACACAGAATCATCTTGACGAGGTTTTAATTTGGTCCCTTTCTGCACACTTTGGCCCCTCGGTGGCCCCCTAGAATCCTACAATCGCCGCGGCACCTTGGATACGCTGACTGACATCGGCACCTCCCCTCAGTGCAACGTTTCCCTGATGAGCGATGCTCCTGTAGCACACTAACAGAGACTTGTCCATTTTGTCAGCCACTTTCACTAGAGAAAATAAGTTGCGCGTAACCACTGTTTTCCCAGAGTTTGTGGGGACTGAGGCTCCCGAGGCATGCTTCACGGATGGCCGACAGTGTTGTGGTCCCTTTGTGAGTCTCTCCACAGTGCTCTCCCCTGGCTGAGGTTCGCTGCAGCTGTGGCTTCTCAATAGGGCTTATTGTAGACGCGCGGAGTGTGAGCGAGCAGCGCAGTGATTGAGCGGAACGGAGGGAAAGACGCCTGTAGTGCAGGGATGCTCCTTAAGATGTTTCCTTCACTCACTCGGGAAGAGCGCGTCTAGAGCGGCTGCGTCGTTACGGAATCCTTCTGCATTTGGGCGAGAACGTTCACAATTTACAAACAAGCGAAGGACCAGGAGGAAAAGGTGAGTCTGATATATATGCAGTGTTTGCTAAGGTGCAATATCGTACGGACTGAATGTAGGTTGCAGTGCACGTTTACACATCAGGAAGCTACAAAATCATATTATAGCAATCTAAAAGTTGAGAAACCGCAATACTGCTGTGACAATATTTGTTATCATTTTGATGTATTTCAGATTTTTCATAAATTACTTGTGTAATATAACGTAGGCTACTTGAGTTAAAGTGTGGCATACGACACAAGGGAAATAGAAATATGAAATAAAGGAAGAACAATGAAATGTAATGTAACGTTAATACATATATTCACGCGCTATGCACTTTCAGATATTGTCGAACCGTGTGGTCAGCGTTAAGATTTTTTAGGAGCCGCTCTTAAAGTTTTCCATCACTGCCTGTGATGTTTTAATATTCAGCGCTTTTCCCTCAGGAGCATCTGTGATGTTCAAAAGTTAAGGTCTGGCAGTCAGCATATTAATCGAGTCGCTACGAAGTACAATTTCTCAGTCCTAAGAGCAATACTTGGGATCTTGCCAGGGACTCGCATTTGTGATGCAAATACCGTCGTCTGTAGTGTGACTGTGAAAGACTTTCGGATGTGAAAATACCTCCGCGAGAGTTAGAGGCTTTTGTTTGTTGTTTGTGTAGTGTTGTACCAAAACAAGTGCAGATATCACAGGTACAGAGGTGCAGATTTTCCTCACACCTCCGTATCGATATCAAAAACCTTCCTGTCAGGACGCCACTGCAATGCCAACAACAGCACCGAGGCTCGTAGTAGAAACTTCACTTGCAATGTGAAGCCAGCGGCCGCTAGGTGGCGCTTTGAGTGAACCGTGAGGGCCAAGTTAATGTGGCTTACATCCAAAAATTAATTGTGGTTTTAGGTGTGTGTGGGGGTTTTTCGCTGTAAAGTGATTTTCTGTATGATTCATAGAATATGTAGTTGTTATTGTGTTGTTGCTTAATTGCTTATTTCGTGTTTTAACATCTGACTGGAGCCTGTTTTCACTTCATTTTTTGTGCCCGTGCATAGACAAGGCTGTTGTCAGGGAGGGATGACCAAAAATGTTGTCCTGTTATATGGAGGTCCTAAGATTTTTATATGGTGAAGACTATATCTGTCTTTGATTTTTTTGGGGCTCTAAGGAAATATGATAGTGGGACCCACTGTTGTAAAATTCATAATTTTAGATTGATGTGAGATTGCTGTCGTTTTGCCAAGTCATGCTGTACAGTGAAAAAAAACCCTAACATCTGGTAGAAATTTCACAATTAAATATAAAGAAACAAGGAGTATCACTTTAAGTTAAACTTGAAAAAAGCAGTATTTCTTGTAAAATGTATTTGTTTTATTTTTATATTGGGAAAAAAAAAATATTACCGATAAGAAGTGCAATATGCCTGTGTCAGAAATTTATAATATGCTAATTTTTCAAGGATCACCTCATGAGGTGGCATACCCATAAACATTTTGTCCTAGACCTTTCGAATTTAAGTGACAGCTTTGTGCATAAAGAATTTATTACAAAAATACTATATGAGCAGTTTTTTTTGTGAAGCGTGTAATGAAACTGAAATAGTCATTATAAATGTATTCTTTATTAGAATTTTTCATCTTGCATTCTCATAAGCAGTCATATCCAGCCCAGATCCTAGCGTAATCTTGTCGTAGTCACCCTCAAGAGTCTGCACAGCGAAGGGCAGCAATAATAAGAAGGCCATATGCTACCAGTCCGCACTGTGCTGTTTTTGATGTCCAGATGCCAGGAGCCTTGCTTTGCTCTGTGTTGGAGCATACTGTCCCTGATGAGTGCCACAATCGCTCTTGCACCGCAGGGGGGCTATGACTAAAGAGTGTGTTGAGATGGGTTTTTGGAGCTGAATCTCTGGCTGTGGCTGTGGGCGCTCTCTCACAGGGCGGTCTGCGCTGTAGCCTCAGCTCCTCTCGTCAGATGGCATGGGGGGCTAATGAGACTTCATCATCCTGTCCCAGACCATTTGGGCGATCTGTGCTGAACACAAAGTCCGGGGCCTCAGCCAAGCCCGACAGCGAGCAGATTCGGGCGGGGAATAATGTTAGTGGGGGGCTGGAAAGAGAAGAGGAACAAATATAGTACACTGATAGCATGGCATATAGTTACCATGGCATGTAGTTATAATGTACAGTAAATATTTTTTTAGACAGAATCCATTGTTTGATTACTCTAAAATAGAAACTGAATGAATGCAAAACACACACAGATTTGAATCTTTAACAGTCAAGCAACATTTTGTTTAATTCCGTGCCAATACAGATTGTTTCAAAGCAGCTTCACATTAATAAACAGGACAATAACAGTATTAATGTTGCAAAATTCATCAATTATGAAACGAATTCCATTTTAGCTCTACAGAAGATGATAGAGTGCAACTGTCAGATTTCAGAAGTAAAAACTCCATTCATGTTCTCCACTGGGAAAAAGATTTTGAATCCTAATATTTGAAGACAGACCTTTTGTGAGCTCCAAGATGGTTAGAGCTGCATTCCATAACTTTTTTGGTTAAAAATGATTTTACTGAGCAAGTAAATAGCCAATCAGTTTTGTAAGTTATCTCCTTACCTTAACCCCGATTCACAATGGTAAGCTTGTAGTAACGTTATCAAATTTGAACGATTAGAGTTGTTCGTCTTTCTTTAATTAAGCTAAATTTATGTCTGTGTACATAAAGGAGGAGACCCATTTAGTAGCGTATATCCTTTTGTGGAATACTTACACTTAAGAAAAATCCAGAAATCACATTGTATGATTTTTTAAAAATAATTATTTTAGAATTAATGTGTCAAATAAGAATTTGATCACTTGCTTATCAGCAAGATTTCTGACCCTCAAAGACCTGATATTTTGCTTTTAAATAGTCCAGCTACACTCTGCTCATGATTCTAAATTAGTAGCACCTGTTTGAGGTCGTTAGCTTCCATAAAGACACCTGTGTACCCCACAATCAGCCAAAGTGTAAGTAGCAACATGGACAAAACCAAAGAGCTGTCAAAATTGTAGACCTTCACAGAGCTGGAAAGGGTTATGGGGAAATAGCCAAGCAGCTTGGTGAAAAAAGAACAACTGTTGGAGCAATTGTATGAAAATGAAAGAGGCTAATGATCACTGTCAATGTCCCTCGGAACATCTCTCCTCGTGGGGTATTAATGATGTTAAGAATAGGGAAGAATCAGCCCAGAACTACACGGGAGGAGCTGGATACGCTTTTCCAGCGTGTGCACCTGAAGTCGTCCGCGCGCACTAACAGCCTGTCAAATAGCACCTAATTACTGAACTAAGATATTTATCACATGTGATTGTGGTAATACTGTCACAAATACACAGCATTAAACAGTTGTTCGTGTCTAAAGTAAAAGTAAACAATCAGGAGAAAAACATGCCAGTATATTAGATGCGTGCAGCTCTTAAAGGTACAGAACTAAAAATGCCGCCACTTGTCATTAAAGGGATAGTTCACTCAAAAATGGTAATTGTGTCATTATTTACTCACTTACATGTTGTCCCAAACCTGTATTCATTTCTTTCTTGTGCTAAACATAAAATAAGATATTTTCAGTAACCAAACAATAGCTGGTCCTCATTGAATTTAATACAATGTTAAACAGGAAAAGAAACTTACTCAGATAAAAACGAGCTGAGAGTGAGTAAATGATGTATGTAGTGTATAAGTATATAGTGTTTCAACTTTCATGTTTGTTAATTCAATACTGCTGAATACAGTTACTCTTCCTGAAAAATAAAAGCGCTGTTTGTTTTATTGATATTATTTGTTTAATTATAATGTTTATTTGTAATGTTTATCTATTCGAATAACAAAGATACAACGACAATGATTTTTATCTTTGCTCATTTTGGCCTAAATATCTGCCCTTGAAAGCCTTGAAAGGCTTTGGTTTTATATAAAAAAGGCAAATTAGTTTGTCTGTACTGCTCAAACAACTTGTAAAATCAATGGCAAAGAATCTTGATGTAAAAAAAAAGAAAATTATGTGATATTTTTGCCAATCACCCACCCCTACCTCTGTAATTTGCAAAATAGTCTTAAAAAACCAACTTGAAAAAGAATCAGGATAAAAATCGTGATTTCCCCAGAAAAAAGATATTTTTTCCGTATCACCCAACCCTGATTACACTCAAGTTCAAAGGAACAATTCTAAGGAAAGATCTATTTCTTTGAATGACATTCGAATGATATGACAGTTGGAGATTAGACTGCATGTATAGAAGTTGAAGTCTACAGATAACTTCAATGCAGACTAAATACACAGTCATGCAGTGTTTATGTTGTTAACAACAGTTTGAAAATGAAGTACTGTATTTTATACACTGAAGACTAATCACTAGACAAGACACAGCTGGGGAAACACAGGTGGAAAGGAATCAACTAATAATCACACATTGACACAGGAAGGACCAAATATGGGCAAAAAGAAACTGAGACAGGAAGACATAAACTGAAACTAACACATGAAAACGAAACTAAACCAAGAAAACATAAACACAGAGTCTAAACTAAACTAAACAGACAAAGAACCTAACAATAACTAGTGACAGTGTGATTTATTTAAAAACAAACATTTTACTTGTTCAGATGACATCTTCTGGTGAAACTTCTTATTGGACATAATGACAATAGTCTGTATCTGTAATTCTAAAGTAAAGTTTATATCCACATTTGTGCGTTGACTGACAGTCCACACATACACTTCAGAACATTAGATTCATCCACACTGAAGAGCTGTGCGATGCACAAACCACATTAAGAAGATAATTCAGCAAATAACAACAATTGCAGGATGCAAACAGAGATAACGACAAAGAGGTACAACTTGGTATTATGCTTTTGTGGAAACCATCTGTTTGAACCAAATTTAGGAGGACAAATACACAACTTAATGATAGTATGCAGAAAATCTGAAATTGTGAAAGAAACAGTGCCAAAAGATAATCAATGACTTAATCGAGCTCCCAAAATAAATGGGTAGGTATGCATATTTTGCAGTCATCTTCAAATGTAATGTTTCTATAGATGGGATCAGCATTTTTAAAAGAATAGTTTTATATTTATATAGTTTTGAATTTAATTTGTCATTCATAGTGCTTGATAGTGTAAGGATCCGCCTTTTTTGCCGGATACTGCGTGTTTCACTTTCCGGAACTACAGTGAAAAACTTTAACTCCTGG
>JAUMHR010000043.1:9138645-9154167 GCA_032361145.1 Enteromius fasciolatus
TATGACTCTTTGTTTCTAAGCATGATAATTGGCATATGCACTGGATTGGAGGTTGATATACAAATTAGAAGAGTTTCTTAAAACACTGAATGTTGCAAAGATATCATCATATAACATACACTCTTAATTAGATCGTCTGAAGACGAGTCCTTAGATACCAAACATGAAATGTGTTGATGTTATGAGGTGATATTAGCTAGTGATCTATCATAAGTATGCCATACACAAGACAATATACAAGCACAAAAACAATAAACACGATGACCTGAAGGATATGTGTTCATTCAAGGAGAGTTTTTCTGTGAATTAATTTAGGGAAAAGTCCAGTGTCTTTTCAACAGGGAGAACTAGTCAGAGTTGCTTTGTTCACATTCCTTCAAGTAATAAACCGGTGTTATCAGTCGGTTGCCATGGAATCAGAGGCCTGTTTTTACCTTTCTGAGGTGTTAGCTGCCTTTCGGGGGAAGGGTCCACAGACCCTCATAGTTGCAGTTTGAGTAAAATAAATCATTGAGTGAATCGTTTGGGAGTTGTTGAGCAAGTAATGTTAAAATAAATGTTATAAGACAATAATAGCGTTTTCTCAAGTGCCACAATCTTAATATGTTTTCACTTGCTTTTAGCGCAGTCCTGTTTCAAACAAATCACCTGAAATGAATCTTAATACCAGGTGTAAACAGGGGCTTAGATCTCATCCAGTGGCTGCCTGTTAACTGAGCTGACATGTTTATTTAGATAATGTACTTGGGGCGCCCAGAAGCCACTAGAGCTGTCCAGTCGCGCAGACTTATTTCTCTGGAGTGTCTGGCAAACTCTTGTGCCTCAGCCGCACATGATTGCCGTTTCTGTTAAACATGTGATGCTGATTAAACATGACTACTACTGTGCATAGACTAGCCATACAGGGACTAATAATTTTCATTTTAAAGAAGTCATATCATAAGAAATCCAGTTATCCTTGATCTTTTGATATATGTGCGATGAAGATTATAAATAAAAAATGCTGCAAAGGTGGCATGTTAAATGCATCTTCACGTCAAAGTGAGCGAGACAACTTACCATAAAAAACTGAAATTTGATCTTATGAAAATAAAGTTTATACACTTTTGATTGCCACGTTTGCTGAACTGATGTTTTGAAATAGAAGTGTTGAATCATCCAATTTTAAAGTGTGAAATCACCACCTTTTACACCTTAAATGTGTAAATCAAGCTCTTAATGAAGTACATGCAAAGAACAGAGGCTCTGGCTGCATATTGCCTACAGTACATGTGAATATTTGAATCAGTAATATAACATTATTCTCTGTCTATTTTAAAAGCTTTGTGTGATATCCATTTTCAGACACTTTAAATGAAAGCACTGAAGTATAGAGGTTGGCATATACTGTACTGTCCGATCAGTCTGGGCTTTTAAAGTGTTTTAGCTATCAGTTGTCTTCTCATTAATGGCTGCGTTTAGATAAACATACATGGCTTGATGCATTGTTTGTTCAAAACTGTCGTGTGTATAACGAATATCACAAGTAGCGTTTGATCAGACCTCTTTGATGCAATGTGGATTTTATAGACATACTTTAAGCAATAGTAAATGAGCCACACAAAGAAAGGGAAAAAGTATTGTCACAGTAGAAAGCATCTTTTCTTTTATGTATTGGCTCCAGTCCGCTAGAAATGTGATTGCCTCATACGCACAGGCTTGTAAGTAGTTAGCTCGATGCTAAACGCAAAGAGAGCCAAACTCTTTCCCGTTCTAAAGATAATGAGCCAGATACTCCAGCATGCCACCTGCTCTACTATCCTTGGCTTTTACAATACATTATTTCTCAGCCACTACACACACACCTCTCTACCATCACACACACTCAAATCCTGACAGCCAGGTTGAACCTTATTAGATTTTGGCTCATCTCCAATTCACTCTAGCCGGAGGGATCCGGGCAAAAGAGAAGTGACTGAACACAAATGTTTCCCCCGCACTGAATGATGATCAGCGGAGTATGTACAGTATGGAGTGGTCTATATCTCTATCCTCCCATAGGAAAGAGATGCCGCAAATCAGAGGTCTCAGGTGTTTATCCTGGACTATGAAGAGATTTTTAATTCTTAGGCTAATTTTAGGCTAAACTTTTGTTATATGTCAACATCTGACAGATTTGTGACTTCCTTTAATTCCACTAATTCCTTTTATTTTAAGGAATTCTAGGAGAAACATCTGAGACAAAGTTTGTTGGGCAGAACTGAGAACTTCATTAAGAGCAATAACATTTTCCTCTTGGTTTCTCTTTTAAATGTCTTTATCTTTTGCGTCTTGAGTGCTGAATGTATTCTGTATGATGGTCATTGACTGACTGCTTGTTCTCTTTTCTTGGCTTTTATGTAGACATTCTTTGATCAGTGGTGAGCCTGAAAGATGGCCTTATTCATCAGGATAAGGGTAGCATAATACAAACATAAAAGACATGGTCCTCACAAATAACTTACCATGAGATCTTATAGACCATTTTCATATTCTCTTTCTTTTTATGCCTGTTCCCCTTTTCATGATATCAACAGCAAACATAAAGACATGAGTGGTTGACCGAGATTTTATCATGATGCTGATATCCAGGGGGCAGGGAAGCTGAGATGTTGATTTATTTGTAATTAAATTATGGGATATACACAAAGTCGATGAATGTTGCATATTGTACAGAATTAAAATTTCTAAATATTTTATTTATAACTTAAATGGCCAATGAAAAATATTAAAATAATATTCTTTTAAGAATATACCCTAGACAAAATTAACTATTAGTTCTCAAAATCTCATTTATTCAGCAAGAACTTGCCATTGAATTAATTAAACTTTTGATCACCAGATCAAATTACATTCTGTTCTTTTAACATTTCTGTTCATCAAAGATAATAAGAAAGGATTCTTACTAAATCAGCATATTATCATCAGTCATGTGACACTGAAGACTGGAGTAATGGCTGCTGAAAATTCTGTCTTGTCATCAAAAGGAATAAATTGCTTTTTGGCGTTTTACTCTATTTCAAATAAATGTCTTTTCAAAAACATGAAACATTTTACAGACCCCAAACATTTAAACAGTAGTTTATAGATGCTAGTGTTTAGCTGTCATATTTATTCTTAAGGTTTTTGCTATTCAAGGTCAAGTTTTCAGGCGAGTAGAAGAGCAAGAGATGAAGTTTGGGACTTTTGTCTGTGTTTAATGCAGAGTTTTATACATATTGCAAAGACATATCATGAGAATGTTACACACAAGGTAGATGTGCACACTGGTAGGCGTAAGTTGTGTGTGAATTATTCAGACCTTTTGACCCTGCCCTGGTGAGCAGAGACCCTGTCAGGAACAGTTGACTTGATGATACCCTAGACTTTTAACAACCTCATTTTTATGTTCAAGCCGAAAGGTAAAAATGCTGTGTGCTCTCTCTTATACATAAGACAAAAACACTTTCAGGCAGAAATTTGAGACACCAGACTGAATGAAGAAGGACTTTGATACTTCCAAGACATTTTTGGTGCCATTTTCACATCACCGATCTCCATCATATGCAACCTTGTCATTCACATCACTGTTTCTTTTGGCATCAATTATTCTTTGTGGGAAATATAAGAAACCTTTCATTTCCGTCTCTAATCACAGCTAAAATAACATTTTCTGCTCTTGGTTTTATGCTTTATCGATTGTCTCTGACTTGCAATTCATGTTGGAAGACAATTTTTTTGTTACTCTGAACCAATCTGCTCACCCGTAATTATCTGCAAAATTATACCAGAATGAATTTAATGAATATGTCTTTGCCATCTTGATATCGTACCATCAGCGACTGGGATTATTGCCCATGGTGACCTCTTTGCAGCCTGATGAATATGGATATGATAGGTCCAGCTTGAATAAAATGCTCAAACGAGAGGGATGTCAAAGAGAGCATAATGAATAATGCATATCCGTGTCTCCGGGGTGAGTTCAGTAATATCAACAATTATTAGAAATGACCCCAGTGTCTCCACTGAAAGTACACATTCATTACAGCACTTCCATGCGAGTTCACTTCGGAATAAGCATAAACAAGTGTCCGATGTCGTTAATAGTTCCATCGCACTAAGTTACCTGGACTTGTATCCTGCCGTGCAATTAAAAATCCTGCCTTTGGTTCGGAATGCATCTCTGATTACCCGCCATACTGTATTAAGGCCTCTAAGCTGCTTGCTGTCCTCCCATTCCTGCATTTGAGCTTCATAAGATCTGCAGGGCGCGTCGGTTTGAATCCCTCAGCTTGCCGTTGAATGTCCGATCAGATTCTGCCTATATTCACTGAGTGCGCAAGAGAAAAAGGCTTTGAATTCAGCCTTAATTGGGGGGTATCCTTTGATGGTGCAGTCTGTGTAATAGCACAAGGAGGGGGGAGAGCATTCCCAGGCTGGCTTCCGTCGCAGCCCATTTGCATTTCCTTTTTTCTAGCCTGCCAAAAACAACTCGTAGCTCACCTTCTAAATGCACGCTTAATGAGAAGCAGACCAGGAGTGCCGCCGTAACCCCGCGGCGAGGATGAGAGATCCACATTTCTCTCCCCTTCTGGCCACCGGGAAGCTTTTCGTCAGCCAGGCCGAGCAGATTAAACGCGCCCTCCGTCGTGCCCGCCCTCCCACCACATCAATGATTTGCGCAAACTGAATTAAACAAAATGAAACAGAAGAGAAAGAGCTCTTTTCATGTTGCGGATCAACAAGCGTTCCCCAAATCCTCTTTGGAGTGATTTCTAACATATGCTGGGTAATTAAATGCAGCGCTGGAGAAGATGGGCCGCTTTTCATCTGCTTCCAGTCCTTACTGGTCCATGCCATGGCCGTTTGTCATCAGTGCAGATGAAAGTCATTGGGTTGGCAGTCACGGCCCGGGCTCCAGTGCCAACCTTGCGAGTGCGTGTGCACGCATATGCTCTTGCTGAGTGCAGGTTTGCACCTGAACACCCACAAATGGAGATGGTGAAGAAAGTGAATAGTGTCTTTTCAGATAATTAAGGCTGAGGGCATTGATGATGTCTAGTCACAGAGGTACTTTTTAATAGAATCCGGCTGAGTCTTTCTCATATGGAGAGTGATATGAGCTGACACCACTGAATCTAATGACAGGGAATAAGGAATCCTCCACAATAAGGCAGAGATGTGGCTCGCACTTCCTCGGCAAAGAGCAGCTCGGCAGCACAATAAAATACCATTTGCATTTATATAGCACTCTGCAGGTGTTGATTCAGGTGAAATATTACAACAGGGGGAAGAATCCCACACCACGAGAGCGTATTGAAAGGCGCTGGCAAATAGATCCAGTATGTAAAAAGCTATCAAGTACAAATGACTGCCTTTCCTCTCAGATTCAGTCGTTTGCCTTTATTATAGAGCAGATTTTAGCCCGGCTCTTGATTACCCGGGGTGGTAAGATGGTTTTAAAAGCAAAGGAAAATGACATTGAAAAGCGCTACATCACTTCAGCCTGGAACAAGGAAGACAATGGGCATCCCGACTCGTTAACCGTTAGAAGTCACAAACAAAATGCACTGATGTATGAACGGCTCCAGAATGCCAAGCTGAGTTTCTTTCACCTTTAAACAGTGAGTCAAGGGTATTTCTAAGGCAATTGCCATTTTAATGAGACCATGCGGGTCTATTCTTATGTGCTTATTCAGCAATTAATGACAGCTGACAAACTTGTAACATGCCTCACTTCAGTCCTTTATGCTAATGCTAGAGGTTTGTGTTAAGAGATTTCAGTTCGAACACAAATCAAAGTTTGCTTTATTTGGTTGGTGTCAATGCAGTTTGCTTAATCTAAATTAAAGATTTTGTTTATTAGTGATCATTGCAGGCTATAATTTGCACCTGGTTTTGTAGGGTATGTTAATATTTTAAATAAATGTTAATATTTTATTGCAAGCGTAAGTTTTAGATACTATAAATATTGTACAAAAATAAACATCTGACAGTGAAATGTCTACATAGAATGCAGATACAGTAAGTAAAATTGTCTTGCATATTGTAGAATAATATAATAACAGTTGCAGCTATAAGGAGTGGTAAACAAATCAATTTAAAAACTAAATACTGTAATTATTTCCCTTATTTCTGTTATACATTTAATACAATATACATGAGTCAATTATATAATTATGAATGAACCAGCTTTTCCCACAAAATATCATGTTTATAGTTAATACAGTACATTCATGACAAATATTGGTTTATTTTTTCCATGTTATTGCTAAGAATGTCAGTCTGGTTTCATATACACTTTTCTGCAGCACAGTTTAAATCACAAAGACTTTGAGGCTTTTAGCAAGGACCTTTGCTCCAAATCCAAACACTCCTCACTGGACATTTTAATAAACTGCAGCACAGTTTAACAGTGATGTTCTGAGATCGATCTGAAAATAAGTACACTTCGTCTGAGCTTGCACTGCAAAGTCTGTTGGCCCAAACTCATAAATGGTTCAGAAAGGTAGTGGCGTTTCTGTTTTTGAGACGTGTGCCATTTGATTTTTCTCATACGAAACAAATAGCAGTGCATAATCAAAGAAAGTCAGACAACATGCAAGCTCTAACAAACCCTGGAGAAAAAAATAGCCATTTACAGTAGATAGAGCCGTTAATGTATACTTTGCACATTCCTGTTCATACTAATTATAGTATACAACATCTCCCATCTCTGACTGTCTCGAGGTAACAGCTTGCATCCTTTGTGTTTCTGGCAGAAAAATGCAAGTGCTATTTTTGGCATAAAGTTTTAGGGTTAAATTCAAGGGGACAAAGATACAAACTGTGCGGTGGCATCTTGTCATCCCGAGACATTACCTTGCTACAACTTTGCCTGACACACATAGTAGTACTCATGTCGAAGACGATTTTCTTTTTCATTCAAATATTACCTGGAAATAATTCAGAATTGTACCAGATATGAAAAACTAAAACTGTACTCTTAAGCTTTCCCAACAAAATGTTATGATGCAAAATAGATAATGGCATTTTAATGCGTCCTATCAGTTAGGCCTAAATCCCTGAGCTTTAGCATGGTGATGCTAATGAAGCACGAAAGCTAATTGCAATAATGCTAACCAGCAGCCATGTGGAAAACTCGTAGATGATTCTTAAACAAACCAGATGCTGAGTCACTGTGCTAACCTTGATGTGATGGGAGTTTCCCCTGTTCGTCAGCCTGCAACAGAGCGCAGTCATCCTCAAAGAGCAATGCTAATCATGCTATCACTGCAAAAATAGGTTACCCTCTCCTCCAGGAAATGACAGAAAGTATGAAGGTTGTTTGATCCAGTACTTGAGGCTAATATGACTAGAAACATGAACATGAAGTAGGCCTGCTGTTGCCGTTCAGAGTTATTTTATGATAATTTACTACAGCATAATATCTCACTGTGGTGTTTTTATAAAGACTGTAGAAGGTAGACAAGTTGTTTCTATGTAGGAAAAAAGATTTATTATCATTGTGAAATAAAATGTTGCTGCTGAATATTTAGCATTATTATTTGTCTATATTTGTATAAAACCAGTAATATCTGCAGATCTATATGATGCAGATATTATTTCGCAGTGCTTAATTCACAGACAAGAGGCACGTTCGTTGCTTTGATTGAGTAGATGTAGTTAATTAAGGGAGGCACCATCTGTAATATATCTTGCTGTGCAATTTTAGTCACAGCTTCTGAATCGCTATGGAGAAATTACACTAAATCAGAGAGAACGCCTCGCCAGTGCCGATCACTCCAGCAACGGCACTCATATCAATTGTGTTATTTATTACGAAGTTCGTTTTAGTTTGAAAGTCACTCATTAGGTGGGATTCTGAGGAAAAGTAATTGATGTGCGCTGGCAGGCAAGACACTTCCACGTTTGCCACATCCATAATCTTTCCGTATTTGGAGGGAGTGAGAGCGGGTAAGAGACGGAGCGTCATATTAAGGGCACCCCTGCAGGATCCAAGAAGGAGACAGATGAACATAAATTAGCTGTGTGTAAAACAGGCAGCGTTTGTAATCTCACAACGTAATTGGGCTCGCTGGTTTGCCAGAGACAGATGACAGGGATGTAATGACAGTCTTCATTTATCTTCTTTATTGTGGTGGAATGCGTTGGCAGCGTGAGACTGGTGCCGGTCCAGATGAAGGAAGCGTTACGTTGTGCTATCATCCCCGTCAACAACAACCCACATTGCTGATTTACACACTCAGACATAGCATGACTCAGCCAGTTCGTTAGGGGTGGCAAGATTGCCGGCAGTTCTAACTAAAAGCTGAGCGCTCATCCCAAGACTTCACTGGCTTCCTCCGGTAGTTACCTCCTCGGGCTCGATTCCTTTTTCCTCATGCTCCTGTTTTAGCCTGTTGTTCTTGTTCTCGGCAGCTTATTAATGTACACCTTTTCGTCTCTTTATTTCGTTTCTTTATTTCTCTCTCTGAGCTGAGAAGAGCCAGAGGCCGAGAGATAGGAAAAGTGATTCACATGTTTTCCTCGGATTCGCATGGACACAGACACATACAATGAGCTGTCCTCGGAGAGCTGTCTGAGAACATGGATAATATTGGTTTGAAATACTTGACACAGATATTGCAGTGTCGTTTTGAGTTATAATCTTGTTTTCTTTCCTGTGTTGCAGTGTTTCCTATTGAAACAACTTTCTGAAGGGATTGTTTTGTTTTTTTTTAATCGTCAGTTGGTTTTAGTTATGTCATAAAAATGAAACATGATTTTCTTCTTGACAGTTGGTTGCATTTAGTGTTACACTGTAAAAAAAAAAATATACAAAATTGGCAGCTGTGGTTGCCAGAATAATTTTGTAAAAAATAATAAAAAGTAAAACTGTAAAAACTTTGAATGTAACTTTGAATGTAAACCAGTAAATTCAACAACACTGCTATTAAAATCTATTTTGTACCTTTAACATGCTGACAACCTCCATAATACTGGTGGTAAGCTACATGAAGAATCAAAGCTCATCACAAGTATAGCTTTGTCTCAAGCAGAAGTAATAAACAACAGAGGATGAAACCTGATAACAAAAACTACTAAAAACATGATTATTTTAGCAAATGTGTCATGCAGGGAATTCTGGGAATATCAGTTTACAGTTTTTGACTGTAAACTATACATTGATGTGTTCTATTTACGTCTAAAAACTATATTAAATGAACAGTATTTTACTGCAAAATTACATGACATGTCTGGTTAGATGTTTTACAGTTTTCTATGTATTTAGTACAGAAACTTACTGTTAACCTTTTTCCATAGCGTTTTTTATATGATTTTTCAGTTACACTTTTCATTACACTTGTGTGCACTGAGGGACAGTCTCGTGATAGAAAGATTTGATTGGACAAAAATCTGTGTAGTGCCAAGTGGGTCATCAGTTATTATTGTATGTATTTATATTATTTGCTTCAAATTTTATTTCAAATTTTGCATATGTGTTTGGAAGTCAAGTACAGTAGCATACACTATACACTGATTATGCTCTTGTGCTCACAAAATGTGTTTTTATTTGTAATATTTACAGAGTATTGAAATAGGAATATCATGAAACATTATTAAACATTTCTGTTCTCTATATTTTTTAATTTTTTAGCATGCATTTCTTCTTATTAATATTTTGAAGGAATCAATGACGCTGTACCTTTTTTCCCCCTGGATTCACTGATGGATAGAAAACTCAAATGAATTGCACTTGTTTAAAACGGCATCTTTTGTAACGTTATAAATGTTGTGTATCTGACAACTTTTGAGAATGGTAATAAGATGGTAATACGGTTGACAGCTTTATTCAGATGAAAAGATATATGTACGTTAAACGTAATCATTTTAGATGAGTTTGCGAGCTGGAGCGTTATAGCTGAGCACACAGAATCTAATGATCTGCAGTCATCATCACGGTGAATTATGGTCAGAATAAACATTTGAAAAAAATAAATGCAGAGCCGAGCCACACAACAGTCATCAGACCGGAGTTGGCCTTGGAGAATTGCCAGCACTGACATCCAAACACACATTTACTTTGATTAATTAGCCTCAAATGTCATTAGCACACTCGGTTCCTCCACTGAAACCATTGTAATTTTTGATTAACTGACATCATATGTGGAGCAGCGCTGTTTTATTGGCAAGTAAACGGCAACCTAAACCAGATGTGACTAGATGGGAGCTTTTTTCCTTTTTGCAGTCCTGTGGTGTGACAAATGAATTAAAAATACAATTCCATATAGAGAATGTGGTCATAAACTGCATGCGTAATATAAAATCATTAGAATAATGCTGTTCAAAATGGTTTGGGGTGAATTATAGCATGTCACACCGCAGGACACTGCTTGCCATCTTCCCAAATTCAGTCTTGAGTTCACTTTGTCCCATGAAAATAATGCAGCTATGAAGCAGCAGCCAATCATTGTGAGTCAGTCTGTGAAAAACAGCATCATAAAGACTTGTGATATGACAAGACTGCTTAAATGAAGCAAACAAGTAGTCTTTTCATACCGGCTAGATCCTGTACATGAAAGTATTGTTCCACAGTGAAAGACAGTCTCTTGAGAAATGTGGATTTGAAGACAAAAAAAATGTTAGATTTATATAAAGGAAAGAAAAGCAAAGGGAGGAAAGAGTGCTTAGGACTTGGCTTATAATCCCCCAGAGAGAAAAATGAAGTCTTTCAAGAAATAAACAAGTAAATAAATTCGCTCACTGCTGGTGACGGAAATACCAAGTCCGTTGCCATAAAATGGTAACAGCATAAGAAAAGGACTCACAATGAGGATTTCTGGACTGTGGACCGTTTTTATGGTTTATTACAAATGTGCATTTTTGGCACTATTTAAACACAATGGTTAATATAAAACAGCAAACCATGTGTAATTGTCAGGCGTCTCACAAAACAACTGTATACTCGTAAATCTGACTGAACATTCAGCACAGAACGACTGACCATGAGATTTCTGAGATTTTCCCATTGCTGTTCATTCTGTTTTTTTTGTAAAGGTAGCTCACAGCAACAGCACCTCAAGTCACACTCTGTATAAAAATGAAAGTTTTATCCATCTGTGTGTTCTGAGATGTGTGAGAAAGAATAACTCGAGAGTTTTGATATTTATTCAGTCCATTCTCTTTTGTTGACTTGCACAAATCTGCTAGAGATGGTTTATACCCATTTATTATTTAAAGCACTGCAAATGTACTTTCTCATGAGTAAACACAATTACCAGCATTATTCATTATTATGTTAACTAGAAAACTGTTACAATGATGATAGATATGAATGACTGTTCTCATTTCTCATTTCTTTTTTCCCTGTAGCTTCATTCCGATGTGGACAAAGGTGAGGGCAAAGTAAAATACGTGCTCAATGGCGAAGGTGCAACATCTATTTTCACCATCGATGAGAACACAGGCGACATACATGCCACGAAGCGCCTGGACCGCGAGGAACAGGCCTACTACACACTTCGAGCTCAGGCCAAAGACCGGGCCACCAACCTGCCAGTAGAACCAGAGTCAGAATTCGTTATCAAAGTGCAGGATATCAATGACAATGAGCCCAAGTTCCTGGATGGACCTTACAATGCTCAAGTACCTGAAATGTCTCCTGTTGGTAAGTGACTTTGGTATTTTCATACAAAACAAATCATCAAAGAGGGATTTTGTGCTTGCTTATTGCTTATGCTTAAAAAAAACGTAATGCTTGACATTACAGGCAAAAACCTTTTTTTTTTTTTCTTTTCTGGTAAATTTTGAGATTTTGACGTGTAATAATACAGTGCCCTCCACTAATATTGGCACCCTTGGTAAACCTGAGCAAAGGTGGCTGTGCAAATAAATCTGCAATGTTTATCCTTTTGATCTTTCAGTAAAAAAATTAAAGCTTCATTTTGTGCTCAGTGACTAATTCTTGTTTTTTTTTTTTGATGTTTGTTTTGTATTATTGTCCCAATGGAAGATCCAACCATGGGCCATTATAAGATTTCTAACAGACGCCAGTCAGTTTTAGATTTGTTATCTGTTGGTATTTGAAATAATCAACGATACCATGTGTCTAAACAAGATGTCCAGGACCTCCAGCAGAAATATAGGCCCACAACATTAAAAACACAGCAGTATATTTCATTGTACACATGGAGTACTTTTTATCCCTGTGTTCACCAAACCCATCTTGAGTGATTGCTGCTAAAAAGCTCATTTTTTAGTTTTATCTGATCATAGAAACCAGTCCCATTTGTAGTTCCAGCCCTGTCTGACAACTGAACATGCTGGAGATTGATTGAGAATTTTTCTTAAACCCTCCTGAACAACATGTGCTGATGTAGGGCTGTTTAATAATTTTTTTAAAGGTTTTCTGACCCTGAGACTCTACCTTTTTCTGCAGTTCTCCAGCTGTGAGTCTTTAACCACTCAAACTCTACTCCTCGCTGTGTATTAGGATGATAGAGACACACATCCTCTTCCAGGCAACTCCGTAAAATTTATGTTGTTAACTTAATTAATTAATCACCCTGGAGTGCTCAAAATTGTGAATATGAATGGGAATACTGTATACTTTAGAGATATTTTACTCATAAAAATTCTAGGGGTGCCAATGATTGTGGTCAACAAGTATTGGAGAAAAACATTTATTTCATCACAAGAATTTCTCCCTATTTTCAATAGTTTTACTTCAATGATAGGTTAGAATTTTGTGAATTTTGTGAATGAAAGATCAAAATGATAAAAAATTAATTTTCACAGTTACCTTTGCTCAGATTTTTCCAATGGTGCCAATATTAGTGGAGGGCACTGTATGTTGTTTCATAGTAGCAGAAAGAAAACATTCAAAATACACTTTTAAGTCTATTTGTCTATTTATCCTGCGGATTTAAGTTACATTACATATTTACAGATTTGTTCCTATCCACTGAGCCAGAAATTCATCTTTAGCAAATCTCATAATTAATAACCTTTTTTTTACTCTTTTATTTTTAAATGAAATAGACAAAATAATAACATTTATCAGTAATCAACTGAAAAGATTAAAGAAATTGGGGCATCCATGACAGATATTAACATTCAGTTTGATGATCATTATTGGCAACTGTGTCACGTATTTGTTTAGATATTGGGGGTTTGCTATGGATCACCTAAGAACAGTGATATACATAATGAATGCCATCGGTACGAGGCACTTGTTTGTCAGTTCGACCACGCGGAGCGTAGTAGCTGACAATCACGCAAGCATTGACATGCTTTTTTAGAAGAGCAATTAACATGCTGGCTGCCACTGTCTGTCCGACGGCGTGAACAAAGCCATTAGCCTCTGTGAATGCAAGCGACCCTTGTCCTCAATGACTGCTTTATAGATCCATTTAAATTCATTAGCAGTCAACCGGTGATGAATGGATTTGATTAACGAGAAAATGATTAATTTAATTTGGTAATTAAGAAACAGGAGATTGTTTGCAAGTGTGAGGACCACAACCTAACCCAGACACCTCTCCCTCAAGTCAGACGTCAGAATGAGGCCGAATGGAAATTCACAACATATGCCTTATACTCCCACCCAATCATTTTCACACATTGCGGTTTCACTATGATGTGTATTTAAGGGCTGACCATATGCCGGTGTCCTTAAGTGGCTATAAATGTACCCGCTTGTTGAATCTAAGGAGTCTGAAATGATTCTCAGAGGTACAAGGTTACCTATAAGAGATGAAATCACATTGCGCCATCAGATAAAGAGTAACACTCATTTGGCCTCGGTCCCTGCGGTGAGGTGTTGCCATGGTTCTGCGTTTTCGTACACTCAGCTGTGCCTCCAGATGCTTAGGTTACCAATATGACAACATCTGGGCTTGTCCCCAAATGTCTCCTTAACTTTTTTACAAGCGAACACATTTAAGGATAATCTGCGTTTCTGAGGAACACCGCAGTCTGGAGCGGTCTGTAAATTACACTCAAATGAAGGCCTGGCACTTTCCATTAGCCCTTTTACAGTTTCAATCAAATCTGGGGGAAATATCAGTAAGCTAGTAAAGCAGAGCTACAACTTTCCTTTGTGCTCCAGTTCTACCGATTAAATGATGAAGTATAGAAGCTATGCTACCTTTTTATGTTTTTTTTTTATTTACCAAAAATCAGGAAATAAATTTTGTTCTTTCTGTTCATCAAATAATCTGTAATGTATCACTTGTTCACAAAAATATCAAGCAGCACAACTGATAATAATAAGAAATTTCTTGAACACAAAATCAGCATATTATTATGATTTCTGAAGGATCATGTAACACTGAAGTCTGAGTGAGGGCTACTGAATATTCAGTTGTATATTTGAGGTGTAATTATAATTTAGAATATCAGGGTTTTAATGTGTTTTGGTCAAATATCAAATAAATACAGGGAAGTCAAAAACAATGAAGTTCTTAGTGTCCCCAAACTTTTGAACAATAGTATGTGCTGCAGATGTTGAGTATCTATCACAGTGTTGGACAGTGTTGTAACAGAATTACGTAATTGAATTACAAAATAAATGTAACTGTAATCAATCTAAATAATATGCTATTAAATTACACTTACTATATAAGAAAATGTTAAGGATTACAAAGGCCATTAAATCTAAATATTTTCACAAACACATACAGGTATGATTGATTTATTTCCCAAATCACTGCTTTAAAATATAAAACACTAATGTTTTAAGAGTTTAAAACACAGGATAGGTAGGACGCATGCTTATTCAACTGTTTTACTTCCTATATTTGTTGATGTACGTGCTTTATTTTTCAGAATAACCTGTTTTTTTTGTTTTTTCTCTATGCAAAGATTTTATTTTAAAAAGCAGTATCATACAGTAGGACTTAAAATCAGATTTAAAATCTGAAAAATCTCAAAGTAAACAGTGGTATTACTGTTAAAGCAATAATGGTTTACTGTGAATTTATAACAGCTAAAGGGTGTTGATAGGTTATTAAAACCTCCTTAACTGTTATAAATTACAATAAAACCATGGCTTCACAGAGCTTATTGTATTTATAAAACGTTATTTTGTATACATTGTAAGATTTCACAAAATAAAACAAAGTACATGCCGTCTAATGATATTAATAAAATCATTCTTCCACCAAACAATGTAGCTTCTCAGAAACAGTTGTGGTTGGAACACAATGGTTGCTGAGCAACGTTTTACAACAGCTTCAAACACGGGTCAACCAATCAAAATCAGCGACCGGAACTATCCATTTTATCATTCATATTTTATTGTGCACTCTCAGAAATAAAGGGCACAAAAGCTGTCAGTGGGACAGTGCCCTTTTAAAGGTACACTAATATGTACCTTTTAAGGCACTAAAATGAACCCTTCAGTTACAAACTTCTGCCTTTTAAAGAGGTTGTGCCACAGTGACAGCTTTTGTACCTTTATTTCTGAGAAGTGATCAACCACGCACACACACTGTGAACACACACCCGGAGCAGTGGGCAGCCATTGCTGCGGCGCCCGGG
>JAUMHR010000043.1:9166780-9197204 GCA_032361145.1 Enteromius fasciolatus
TAACAGTAATACAATTGCTTTCACTCTAAAAAATAAATAAAAATATGTGGTGCAGCCTTAAGTATTACTTACAGTAATCATCTTATAACTTATTTAGCATAGCACTGTATTCATGAAAGCACCAGGCATTTAATATCAGTAAATTTTTCCTTTTAGTCGACAGCATTGGTGAAAGAGCCCAGTAATCTCTCTAAAATGATTTCTCAAAACAGTCTTTATCTAGTAATCACAAACGACTGGCAGGGTCTTGGAAAAGTCAGGGAAATTCATTGGTCAAAAAAGTGCAGCGCTATTACATTTGTGACTGCACTTAACATGGCGAATTATGAGCGAGTGCCCAGGGGCGTCAGCTGTGACATTATAGTCACCGCCACGACAATGTGCTTAACAGCCACTGTCCGTGCCATCGACGCTGAGGTAACTTATCACCCGTTTTATTGTTTAGAACATTGTAAAGCAACTTGCGATACTCATCCAGCAATGGCAGTCTGCCTGGGTTTAATTCACGGTAGATCCCTCATCCTCTAAAAAGTCAAATTAATAGATGAATTAGCTCAAAGCGCATGCCTTTTCTCTCTCCCCGCCTGCAACTCAGCAGGTTTCCTGCAGGTGTGTACGGCACGGAGGCAGATGGCCTCTATATATCTTGGGCAGAAGATACTGGGAGGCGTGAGTCATATATTTACTAGTGCGGTTTTGTTGGGATATGCGTTTTCTCTAAACAAGAGCACTATTTGGATTAGACAGTTAAGCTGAATTCTGCTAGCCATGTAAAGAGTCAAGCTAGGGTGGAAAGTACTATAAATCACTGGGTTTTCGATGGAAATCAACTTCGAATGGGCCAGCATATTTCCAGCCCACTGCCGCTGCATGTTCACACCTGCAGAATAGATTTATTTTTGCTCTCCATCAACTCATTTGGCTGAAGACCATGACCGCTTTTTGTCCTCCTCAATGCCCTCGATATCATCGCTGCTGCCAAAATTATGGAAAGCTCATAATGACAGGACAGCTTGCAAAAATTCATAGAGATTTTGCCGATTAGCGCAACTCTGAAATGCTCTTAATTGGTTTTGTAGTGCATTGTGAGCATGCACCGAATGTACTAGCAAACAGCAGTCATTCTACTCAAAAATACTAGCAGCTGTGTCTGTTCTGGTTGACTAGAGGCGGTATGCCCTCAACAGGTGTTTGCTGTTGGCTTGTGCTTAAGCGCCAATACCATTTGAAATATCTACATTGCATAGTTACACAACAAAAATAACCTCACACCCTTGTGCAGTCTGTTAATTTGTTGATTGCCAAGTGCAGCATGTCTGGAGGTTGAAAATATCACCTTATTTGCTAAAAGTAGAACAAAAACAGAATTAATTACAGTATGTGCGTTTAAAACTCTGATGTTATACTCAGGTCTTACCAGAAAGGCCCTTACGTCTGCTGTTTTGGATGCGATCGCTGATAAATGGGATGATACTGCGATCGGCCTGTTTATTTTGACAGCTCAAATTTGATTCAAAGTCACATAAAACTCTATTGCGTGTATTGCAGCAGTAAATTTCCCGGAGTTCTTTTTTATGGTCCTCGGCACTCATGGGAACAGTGAGCAACACGAAAAACCCCAGCAGCTAATTCCTGTATTGCATCAATCGTCGTGACTTTCATTTCTAAGATTTACTCCTCACTGTGGCTCTATCCTTTTATGCATACGAAGGGTCAAATTGTTAATGTGACTCCAGCTTCTTGAACAATTGTCAGATATAAATGATTTCTGATTTATCTCTCTGGATAAAATGAACAGAGCGAACAAAGTTTAGGCAACCGCAGTAGGAGAAGCACATTTGCAATCACATGTAAGAACATCAATGGGAATATTTAAGTTGAGCTCTAAAGATCAGGAGGAATATGTTCATCCAATACTGTCAGTCTCAATGCAAATGTACCTAAAACGGCAACTTAGCTCTTTTTTGTGACCACCCCCCTGAAACTGTATTCAGATCGGCTCTTTTCTTTTCGTTTTCTTTTCTTTCGTCAAATCTTTTCATAATACAAGTCATTTAAATTCAGAATTACAGAAAATTATGATTTAATGCTCCCAGTGAGAAACCAAACCTGCAGTTGCCGGAACAATGGCAAGGCACATATTTAAATAAATGCAACCTTTTAAATAATGTAACACATATTAAAATAAATGTGTTGCTGCCTTTATGTTTTTTCATTTATTAGTTTATTCATGCATGCATTTTTTTTCTCTGTGATTTCAGTGGATCCCTCACAGGTTGGGAAAGGAGTGGCTCTGATCACAGTGATGGACATTAATGACAACGCGCCAGTCTTTGCCATAGAGTATGAGACCTACCTGTGTGAAAGCGTCAGACCAGGACAGGTATTGTGGCTCTTGATTCTTCATCAGAAAGGCTTTTATGTCAAATGTGATTTCAAACTGGTATACTCCAATAAACAGAAATAATTATTCTTGTCACAACATTTCCAGTACTCGATGAAATTAATTGTGCATTATTACTGTTGCGAGCACCTAATAAATGAGAATAGATCTCATTTTCAGATAATGTACTGCAGTGTGCAGCTGGTTGATTTAAACCAAGGTTATTATTTCATTATTTTTTTATTATTTGATATGTATATATTTCACTGTCCTTCATCAGAAGCTCAACTAGAAAGATTCTGGACCTGTATCCATAGCCAGTAAAGAGCACTGAGAGCCACAGATGGACAAAATGATAACAACAGGATTCTGGTGGCTTTCTGCTGCAGATCACTCTAATCAGGGGATCAAAACATTGTGCGCTCATGCAGAAAAAGCTTTACACCGATGCAAATGAGACAGAGGTGACTGTGGCATGAAATTGGTTTGTTGGGGAGCGTGGCATTGTGTCAAGTAGCCAAATGTGAAGTCCTTCAGCAGGCAATTGCAGAACACACAAGCAAACCAATGGGTTCCTCATTTTCGAGTCAGCAACATGCCCTGATTCAAACACATTTTCTGTCGCATTCATATTCCAATGTTTGTCAGAACGTCATTACTAAGATGAATGTGGTATAAAGGGCATTACGAATGCCACATACTAAACACTCGCTATGAGTGCATGGAGGAAACATTCTGGACCTTTGTTCATTCCTAATGGGAATGATAAAAGCCACTGACAAATTCAAAACCATTGATCTTGAAAGCGCTGGGTAATGTCAGAGGACCAAAACCAGTGGTGAAAACATGACTGATTCTACTCAACCTAGAGGTGCCTTTGCTTTTGGGAGCATCTGCTGCATTCTTGCTGTTGTTCTATAAAAGCTACTACTATGCTCTAATTTCTTTTTTTAAAATTCAGGTTTGATTGTCTTGTAATTGCGACTTATATCTCACATACATCTTATATCTGACTTTATATCTCATAACTGTGATTCTATTTATTTGAATTTTCATATCTCCCAGTATTTCACTTATTTCATATGTTATCACTATTATGAAGCATACAGGATCTCCCAGTTGTAATTATTTGACATAATTCAAATTTTTCTTACAACTGCCACTTAATTTCTCACAGTTGTGACTATTTTTTACAATTGTGACTTTATATCTCACAATTGTGTATATTTCTCACAGTAATTCCATCTTTGTCTTACAAATTAATATCTCAGTTGTGACTAAATTCTTTTAATTTTCAATAATTTTCTCTCACATTTGCAAGTAAATATCTCACAAGCGTGACTATTTCTCTTAATTATGATTTTATCTCAAAATTATGATTTCATGTTACAATTGTGACTATTTCTCATAATTATGATTTTATCTCAAAATTATGATTTCATGTTACAATTGTGACTATTTCTCATACAGTAATTCCAACTTTATCTCACAGTTCCGACTTAATACCTCAGTTGTGTGACAATTTCCCATAATTCTGACATTATCTCACACTTGCAACTTTATATTGTCTCATAATTATGACTTTATCTCCCAATCGCGACTTCATATCTCACAGTTGTGAATATTTTTCCCAATTCCAACTTTCTCACAATTACGACTTAATATCACACATTTGTAACTGTTTCTCATAATTCCGATTTCATCTCACGATTACGACTTTGTGTCACACAACCATGACCTTTTTGTGTAATTTCCGACTTAACTTGCAACTACAAATGTAATTTTTGCAACTGTCTCAAGACTGCAGGTTTAGTATGTTATTGTGATTATTTATTTGATTTATGACTATATTTCACAATATGAGTTTCTTTTAAACTGTATAATCAGAAAAAGTAAAACACAAGCTGCCATAGAAACCCTACTTAGTAATTGTAATTGTTTCATTAGGTCTTTGACAGAAAGTGTTTGTTAAGAGGAGAGTTAACAGTCAAACATTTGCAAGATTCCTACTCACTCAATTACAGTGTTGTTTTTATTAGTTATCAGAAATTGACTTGATCTGATCATTTCTTTTGGGAGCAGTAAAAGAACACTGAAGGATGTTTTTCTGTTTCTTAAGAAAAATAATCCCTCCCACAAGAGCTCTCAAAACAAAGAGAGAACAGAACAAGGCTACAGGGTTTACTGAGCATTTGATACAATCCCCTGTAGTGGCATGATTGTCTGGGCCATAACAATTAGTCCTGGCCTGCCTGTGTCCCAGAGTCACAGGGAACCGTGTTTGTATTGCCTAAGTGAAAAGGTGCTGGTGGGCTCTTTTCACAAATGCTATCTCAGCCTTGAAACACATTACCATAGTCCCTCAAGGACACTCTCTATGTGTTTTGGACACCCCAGACTTCCATCACTTCTAACTTTCAGAGCTCTCTCTCATATTAGAGGCTAAATTACTTTCCCGCCTCTCCGAGGAACAGTAGAACGGTCTCTCTTTCTCTGAATAGAGATGAAAGCGCCTGTATGTTTTCATAATGATTTAGTTTCCCCTGTGATTCATGTTCGCTTCCATATCTTCAGCCATGGGAGCACTTGAGCGATGCTGCAGTGATAGTCAAATGCTGTTTCGATAGCGTGGATCTCTCTTGTGATTCTTAGCACGATGACTCCGTCCTTATAACAGCCCTTAAACCGCTGTACCTGCAAAACAGAGCCTCTCAGACATCCTGGAGTGCTTTTGGAAAGCGAATCTGAAAGTCAAAGCCTTTGAGTGAGGCGTTCTGGAGCTGTTAGACAAAGAATTTTGATCAGACAGAATGTTTGCCGTGAGGCACAATATCATCAACAAACAGTGATGGCGCTTTTACGTTCTTTGTCACTTTAGTGCCTTGCAAAATAGTTGCAAATGCTGTTTGCCTATTTGCGTCTGAGGCAAAATAGGCTCTTTTTCAGCCAGCCTTCATGCCTGTTGTTACACTGTTATCTACGGGTGTATCTCCACTTCGTTGTTTTCATACGGCTCATCTGCACATTTGTATATTTAGAGCTTCACACCTGCTTTATCAAGAAGCCAGACGCTTTGAAAGAGACTGTATGGAGCTCTCGAATTTGAATGAACTCCTCAAAATTGCCTGGAGGAAGAATGAATCATTGCATATAGTTGCGTAGAAAACCTGTTGCCAGGTTTTGAGAGCAAATGAAATCAGGTTTTGAGTGCAAATTAAATTTTTCCACATCTTTCCTACACAGAGAGAGCAAAAAGTAGATCACTTCAAAGTAGGGGTTACGTCAATCACTATCTGACAAATCGATCAAATAGTTTTGTGTTCACCTGATCACAATGAGACATGCAATCTTGCATTAAAGAGCAATTTGTGCAATGCTGGGGCATATGTACTATACTTTTTTTTTTTTTTCATTTATTACAAAATGCAAAATACTAATAAAGTCACTTTTTGATTTGATTACATATGACTAGATTATTCTAGTCTATTATTTTTGTTAGCAGTAAAGTTTAATATATTAATATTTTTGATGATTCCTTAGCATTTAAAGAATGGCCTTTAAAATTCATAAACTCTAAAAATATCTAGATGAAGTCAGTTGTTGGATGACTAGGCGATCATAATCACCCATCCCCAATGTACATGATACGAGAGGGAATATTCCCCATCATTGCATCCGAGTCTAAAACAGATGGCTTGTTGAAAAAGGTCCCCAGATCCCCATCCAACAAGTGCCTGTAATGGGGTCACAGGCACCAAACGTATGTCTTCACCTTCGTTTCCCAGCGCAAAGCTCTTTTCTCAGTGCCCTTGGATTCTCTTTTGTTCCTAATATGACTTTTTGAATTTAATAGAAGCTTAATATGAATTGAAGCTGCGGTCTCTAAATGAGCCAGGTGATTTGTTACAGGTGATTTAGCAGATTAGATTATGAGAACTGAGTGTTTTCCCATGGGTTTTTATCTCTTTAAGGTCGTCTATATTCTGTCTTGTTTCTTTATGCCTCAGAGACATGGTCAGCAGTGGCAGGCTGAGAGACTGGTGTTTTAAAGCGCTCTTGACTGCTAACTCTCCACGGGCGGTCTCACTATACGGTGAAGATTTTCCCCTCTGTAAAATCAGGTGGCACAGGAGACATTCCTTGCCCTCCAGCCATTTTACATGTACTGCAAAAAGGCTTAAATCACCCATATTTTTCCCATATAATGTGCTTCTTGGCTGCACAAAAGCCATTTTGTGTTTTTACACTTTTATTATAAAAACGATTTACTTTTGTACGTCTCCCAGGTTGGTTAATGCAAATTCAGGTTTAGTTTAAGACGCTTTGCCTTGGCAAGATGCTCTTATTCATTTTAAATGAACCCATTGCCTCTGTGATTTTATCAATACACTTTGCATTCGCCTTAATGGACTATCTGTAATTAATTTTGTCACAGTTTACTATAATCAGCGCTCGCTGCTGAGGGAACATCCTGCTCTGCTTGTGTCATTTATGCAGGTTTTTAATAGCGCAACGTTTTACGATTTCAAAAATATTTACAGATAAATGATAAATCCGTCAGAGTTCCCATTGCCAAATACTCACTTAGCGTAAATGGAGGGTGGTGTTAAATAAAAATAACTGAGTGGAGAATTAAAGCGCTGAAAAGCTTTTGGTTTGTCCAAGGTCATATTCTTCGGATGAATAAGGAAATGATACAGGAGTGTCCGGAGCCACCGCTCCGCTGCATTTATCCTGTGCGTAAGGTTTTAGGAGATTTTTCAAGCAGATTGAGTTTGTGCTGACTGCAAGGGAAGAGCTCTGCACACAGTATTTAACCCAGCCAAAGCCCACAGATTAGGCCACAACAGTGTGTCAGGAGAATCTTCTTAGTGTACCACCTGATGGGTCACCCTGATATTCATCTCTAAAGCACAGCACTTTGGCCAGCTTTGGGGGTTTCGGTCCAGATTTAAACCGGGATGGCCTTCTACTTTGCTAAATCCCTGGATCCCATATGAACGTAGTCTTACACTGATAGCTTCCTGGCTTGGTCTATCCTCCTAATGTTGTTTTCAGCATGATTTAAACTTCTGAATTGTGTAATTTTTTTTTTTTTCTCCAAGTTCACCATCTTGAATTTGGCTGATGGTTGATTTTTGTGTATGAGTGTGTTAAAACATAAAATGTGGGCATCGATTCAGCATGTTCAATTAATTTATTAGATTAGATTAAACTTTATTTTCATTACACGTGCACAAGTACAAGGCAACGAAATGCAGTTTTGGTCTAACCAGGAGTGCAATAAGTAGCAAGTGCCGGATAAGAGTATAAGTTATAAGTCACAAGGTGATATGTACATTGATGGGGAGAACTATGGGTATAAGTTGCAAGTGAGTGTACTAAGAACATAATATACAGGTTATTGACTTTACTAAGTTACTTTATTGGCATCAATGGTTCTCTAAAGAACCATCCATGAAACCTTTCAGATGCAGAAAAGGTTCTTTATAGACAATAAAGGTTCTTTAGATTTCAAAAAAAATTCTACAGAATGGTTCTTTTAGGAATTATCCAGTAAAAGGTTTTTTGGGGAACTAAAATGGTTCTTCTATGGCATCACTGCAAAACACCCTTTTGCAACCTATCATTTTAAGAGTGTATATTGAAATCGCCATAGCGCCTTGAGGTCAATTTTTAAGATATAAATATTTTAATTGCCTTATGGCAGAAGATGCTAAAAAGCCGGTGAGACACAATACAACCACCAAAGATGTTTGTCTGATGTATGTGTATATAAAACAATCAATACAAAATAGTAAAATGGGTTGTCGTGAAGGGTAAAAATAACATAGAACTATTCAATAGCATTTTAATAACTAAAGCAAGTAAAAAATAGTGGTTGATTACTGTGGGTTACATGAACAAAAGCAGTAAAGCAGTCAGGTCCAATGCTATCTCATGACCAATTTTAATGAGGTGCCTAATTCGCATATGGCCTCACTTGCAAACGATTTTGTATGATTTGTCTAAACCCCAGTGTCGGGTAGGTTAGGTGTAGGACATTCATGCAAATTCATCGCAAGGATTGGAAACTCTTAAAATATATATGATTTAGCAACAATCGTATGAAGTGAGGTTGTACGAATTTGTATACAAATTAGTCACCTCATAAAATATGTGCGAATTGCCTTGATTTTGTGCTGTCAGGTCAGATATACAGTAGCTACTTGAAGAGGCTGTCATTTTTTTTTTCATATAGCTGTACAGTGCATGTTCGGTTATATGGAAAAGAAATATTCCTTATTCATGCAGTAATCATACTCAGTTGGCTTATTCAGTCTTTCAACCTGCAATGTCATAAATAATCTTCCTTTTGGGGATTTTCTGAGCAAATATTAATATATGCTATTTCAATTATTATTAACAAACATATCACGTCATTACTTCCAGTCGTGAAATACCAAGGATTACCTATAATCGCAAACATTTATTATTATGGCAACACTGCAGTGTTTTAAGCGAGAGAACTTTGGATTATTTTATCTGGAGCGAGGCAATAACAGTATTCATCTTCCTGTTCTTTACTCCCTCTTTGACACTGACTTAGGTCATTGAAACCATAAGTGCAGTGGATAAAGATGAACCGCCCAGCGGGCATCGCTTCTTCTTCTCCCTCACCACAGAGACAGCTGGGAACATGAACTTCACCCTCAGAGACAATAAAGGTGCGGGATTTCAGTAAGACAGTTATAGCGAATCCTTGAAACTCTTCTTATTCCTAATAAGACCAAAAAGACTTCTTTTTATCTATTCGTATGATTCATTTTTTCAGTTTTCACATGATTTCATTCTCTCTGCAGACAATACCGCTTCCATTCTAACTAAGAGGGGAGGTTTTCAGAGGAGGGAGCAGTCTATGTATCGACTGCCGGTGTTGATAGTGGACAGCGGGACCCCTGCTCTCAGCAGCACTAACACGCTGTCTATCAGAGTGTGTGACTGTGACCCTGATGGGACACCCCAGTCGTGTGGCACAGAGGCCTTCACGCTGTCAGCTGGACTCAGCACTGGAGCTCTCGTCGCCATCCTGGCCTGCATCATCACTTTACTTGGTAGGAAATGCATTTAACCCTTTTGAAGCAATGGTTCACCCAAAAATGAAAATGCTGGCATCATTTGCTCACCCTCAAGTTGTCCTGTATGAGTTTCTTTCTTCTGCTGAATGCAAAAGAAGATTTCAATAATATGCAGAACAAAAATACTAGTGTCATCTGTTTGGTTACTCACATTCTTTAAAGCACTTTGTTGACAGAACTATCCCTTTAATAAGCCTGTTTAATGAACAGAATTTGACAAAGTGCTCAATTTCTTGGTCTGCTTGCCAAAACAAAAATTAAAATCCACACACTTTAAATGGCAGGGCTTAAACCTCTATTTGTTTTATTCTATGCTTCCTAAGAGACCGTACAAAACCAGTGAAAAGTGCACAAAAGTGTACAAAGGTGCAAAACATGTTTGAGACAAAGCTCTTCCTCGGCGCCACCAAGGTTTGTAATTGGTCTGCCAACCTTAAACTCACACCATTGGTTGAACTAGTGTTACTTTGTCCTGCTGGTCAAGAGAAACAAATAAACATTGTGATGTTTTTTTTTTATATATACAAAACAGCATTTAGATTTGTAGGCTAAAAACTAAAAATATTCAGCAAGAAAGGATGCAGGGTGGGACCTGATGTGTTCATCAGGATTTGATTTGATTGAAGAAAAGAACTTTTCAAGGGCTAAAACGTTTGTTAAACATAATCAAAATCCCTTTTCAAAATGTGCTTCTGTTCAAAGGTTTTTTTCTTTCACCTTTTGTTCAACAAGTGTGCATTACATGTTGTTTCAAAATGACAGTAAAGCTTTTACATCCTTACAAAAAGACACAAAAAAGATTTTATTAAGCTTATTAAGCCTTAAATTAACATTATGATTGCTGAAGGATCATATGATTCAGAATACAGCTTTGCCATCGCAGGAATAAATTAGTAACAGTTATTTTAATCCGTTGATATATTTCACAATATTACCTTTTATTTAATTTATTTATCTTTAAATTAATGCAGCCTTAATGCAGAGATTTCTTTAAAAACAAATGAAAAAAGGCCCCAAACCTTTGAACAGTAGTGAATTTTTATTTTGATTAAATAATGACGAATCATCCACAGCAGGACCAAGGACATTTGTTAATAAAGCACAGAGGGTTGATTTAGATTTCTAGGTAACTTTAAGACAAAGCTACTGTGCTTTATGAGTGCAGCTTGCAATTAAAGGATATTTGTCAAATTTTTGCTATTGTTTTCCAAACCATTTTTAAGAGCTTTATTGCATTTCCACTTCCCCCGTACTGACATTTAACACACAGTCGGTCTGCCGTTGGCGTTGACACGACAGCTCCAACAGTTGGGCCGCAGCGTGTGCCGAGAGGTCTGCTTGGCCACAATTGACTTGTTTACCCTCTCCAGGGAGGCTGCTGGTCTGTATGATTACTTGTTATTTGGAGCCTTATTAGCTGATTGTTTGATGAGTGACCTCTACCCAATATGTACCATTCAGCTGGTCTGATTGGTTGACTGGCGAGTCTTTGTGTTGATTTGCTGACCTGAAGACTGCACAGAGGGAGTGAATGCAGTCCTGATGGTTTGATTGATTTCTTGATTATACCATTGATAGGTTGTCTCTCTGGCTGTGTTGGCGGTGTGGAGATATGTCCACAGACACAGCCAAGTCTATTTGTTGACAGATGTTGTCTCTGTCTTAAGAAAGAGTGCTGTTATTGTGACAAGATGGGGACTTCAGTAATTTCCATTGTTTGATTGTTCTCATTCTTTTTTTTTTTTACTGACTGCACAGATGACAAATAAGTAACAAAGAAAGCTCTTTCTGCTTCCTTGGTGCCATTACATCTAAGTATGAGCTAGTTCATTTCTATCTCCATAGAGACGCTACAACTAAACGGTAGATTTGAAATAATACACTGCAGTGAAGCCAAGTGCAATATGTTTCAATTTCACATTCCTTAAGAACTATGCTATTCTCACACATGACTTGGAGCACCATGTATAACATCTCTTTTAAAAATAATTTTCTTTTCCGGGAAAAAATAAAAAAGTTTGCACAAGACATTAAGACTTGATTTCAGAGTTTATTTTTCTTACACAACTTCAAATAGCCTTTTTATATGGCTTTAGCATAAACAAACTGAAGAAAACAACTTGGGTTAATAAAATGGCTCAAATAAACGCCTTTAAAACTTTCGCATATGCTAAAAAAATAACACTCTAAGGCTGGGTTTCTTAGATCAGAAATCCAGAAATAATATTAGTATTCGTAACATTTTGTAACAGTCGTATTGCAATAGTAGTGTTGTGAGATATTAGTGATATTCTATTTTAATATAATTTAAAATTTGCAGTAAACATTACTCCATCCTTCATGATCTCTCACAATTTGTTGTTATTCTTTTTATTAATTTATTAATTTATTTATTTTTGTGAACTTTGATAAATATAAGTTCAAAAGAATGCTGGATATTTAAAACAAATCCTTTCCTAAAATTAATTGTGATCGATTGATGTGTCCTTGCTGAATAATGCCTTAATTATATGATGCTAAAATCTTTCACAGCATTTATCTGTTTAAAGGCATATTGGATGTTTTTACTCAACCATACAAAAAATACATAATAAATAATAAATAAATAATATATTAAGAAGTGTTTTTTAAAATCGATTCGTGCGTTTCGGTCCTTTCTCAGGTTCAACAGGAACAAGGTTAGCTTGTGGCCCATGGTAACAGACTCCATCTTTGTGTTGATTGATCGTTGTCTATAAGTGTTTATCATCTGAATGGGAGCTCAACTAACAGCTGCAACCGATGTGAAATAGTCATTCCTGTGGTTTGCCGTCTAGTGTGAACGTAGGGTTCTCCAGTGCCCCCACCGCCTCCCCCCTCTCTTCCCAAACTACACGAGTTGGATTAGACCACTGCGCTCCCTGATCTGAGCAATGCAGTTATTTTTGGCAAAGAGAGTCCGGCCCCAGGGGCTCGAGACTGCTCACTCATGGTTGAGGGGAGGAGGAGACGGAGGAGGATGTCTTCAGAGGAGGAGAGCTGCGGAGGGGAAAAGAATCTTCTTTTTCTGCTTTTATCTTTTTTTGGAGTAATGAATCAACAAGCTTCTTTCCTGCTGTTGCTTTAGTTATCAAAGCAGCGCACAACTAAAACCATGCCAGGGAATGAAGGATACACAAGGACATGTCAGCCTTGAGTCTTTTGTCTTTTTTTATCTAACAACATACAAACGACTGTCTCCATTAAAGGAATTGTTCACCCAAAAATGAAAATAATGTCATTATTTACTTAGCTTCGTGTTATTTCACCTCCTATGACTGTTTTTCTTTTGTTGAACATAAAAGATGATTAAAAGAATGCGCATGCTGTATGTGCACTTTAAAAAATAAAGATTCTTAGTTAGCATAGGTGGCTTTCAACAAGGTCCAAAAAGGTTCTTTAGAATCTTTTAGATTTTTCAGAAGTTCTTTTAGATGTTTAATGTTCTTCACAATAAGGATAAAAAAACACTGTTGGCCAAAAGGTTTTTAGGGAACTCAAAATAGTTCTTCTACCTCTTTAGAACATTTATTTCAATAAAAGCAGTAGTAGTTCATGACTTACACTCTATATATACTGTATTCCAAGGCTTCTGAAGCCACATGATAGCTTTGTGTAAGCAAATAGTCATTATCAATTGAAAATACTTTAAGAGTTGGTCACCATTCTCTTTCTTGTTCTGCTATATATAAATCTTCTAGAATTCCACGGAGAAAAAGAAACTTGTATACGTTTATAACAACATGGGGCAAGTAAATGATGACAGATTTTCAGATGAACTCTCTATTGCATGCCTGCCTAGTGTCGTTTCAACATCTCAGTTGCGCTGTCAAGCCCAAACATTGGTAATGGTTCATAAAATATTTGATAGGAAAATACGCAGTTCCAAAGGAGGTATCTGACCAAACTGCTGTGGCAAACACATTGCTATTTATCAGCGTTAGCATAAAGTAATCTAAAGGATTTCAGGAGCGCATCTCACATGATGACAGCCGCTGCGTCGCTGTAGTTGTTCTGAGGGAAACCTTGTGCTCATTATTTCAGGCTTAGATGGAGGAACACAGAGAGGTCAGGTAAGCCCGAGGCGCTCTGATACATTCATGTCTACGGGTCACCCTCGCAATGATGACATCACCTTTTCAATCTCTGCTCGACCGATTGCAGGGCATCTTCTCTTCCAGGCATGCTTCCCCTATGGCCTCCGACAGTGCAAGTGGACGGCAGTGAGTAATACTTATGAGGGCCCTTAAGGCGATGTAGTGTGCTCTTGCATCACCCAGAATAAATCATATTTTATTTCGCAGATAATGTCGCCACTGTGAAAACCCATGGACAGACAGGTGTCATAAAGCACAAACACCTTGTGTTGGGCAGCGGCATAAATGTCAACAGCCAGATAGATCCGCATATCGCCAGTATATCTTGATTAGTCTTCACTGCCCTGGGCTATTGGCAGTAGTTGAGATATGTGAAGGGAATTTGTGAGAACGAGAGAAGGAGAGGGAGGGAGCGAAAGAGAGAATGAAGGGCAGTGCATAATCTAGTAGTCGCTGCCTCATTTTTAGGAGGTCGATGAGAACGAGGCCCCCACAAAATATCCCACTTGTTGTTTAATTGATTCTGGATGACGGATTGTTTTCTCAATCCAATTACTGCAAATTGAGGATAATGTTAAATTGATCTGCTGCTCCCGATGAACATCCATCTTGTGTCAAAACTGCAGAGAGGGTAAATCAAGCCTTAAAGTGGGCGCAGTTTGTAACAGTTAAGACTTAAGACTGCATTAGATCTATATAACTCCTTGTAATCACATAAGAAGTGGCTTAAAAAATCAAACTTGCACTATCAGAAAAACGGTTTCCCTTTAGGGATACAACAGCTCGTCACTGGAGCAGTGTACGTGAAGATCCTGTCTTAGACCTTTTTTACCCCAAAAAGGTTCATAGTACATTAAAGGTACATACAATACTACTAATCAAAGGTATTTATATGCACCCTCTATGGGTAAAGGTTACTTGAAGTAAAACAAGGGTTTGCAAAGAATTAGATTTCAGAAAAATAGAAGTTTAAATTGAGTTGCTTTGGGGTAAAAAGATTTTGCTTGTTCTTGTTCTTGAAAATATTGAAAACACAACTGTATAAATATATATTATTAATGGATAGTTCACTCGAAACTGTCATGATTTACTCATGTCTCATTGCTCCTAACTCATATGCAAAGATAATTTGTGGAATGCAAAAGATATCTTTCCAAATGGAAGATTGAATGTTCTGTTCATAGCATTTCATATGTTGCAAAGCAAACAAACTATAACATAGACACAAATAATATATGTATATATTTTAAAAATGTCTAAAACATAATACAAAGTTTCAGTACCAAGTAGATAATAGCAGATTACATACAAAAGTGTATTCATGATTATTCATGTCAAACGTAACCTGAGCTTTTTTTCAGAAACCAATTATCTCATTTAAGATTCCTTAATAATAATAATAATAATAATAATTCCTAGATCTAGAGAAATCCCAGAGATTTCATGCTTAATTTACTCAACACTACTGAACTCTGATAGCCACGCCCAAACTCTTTGTTCCATATTTTCCAAAATTTCTCTGCTATTGTAATATCATAAAAATTGTCTGTATTTGGTACACAGCATACACTCTTAAGTATGAAAGATCTTTACAGCATTAAACTTTACTACCTTGAAACTACCTAAAGGCTGTCAAGATTCAAAAAGCACTGAAAGCACCATAAAAGTATTTCAAGTGATTATATTTACTTCTTGAAGCTATGGTCACCCTTCACTTTCATTGTGTCAGTTTGGATCACAAAAGAACAAACAAAACAAAAGAACTCATGACAGATTTTAACATTTTCTGTTCCTTTATCTTGATGTCTATAGCATTTCCACCTTGTGTGAACATTGCTCTTGAATATAAGGATGATATCGGCTTGCTTTTGTTTATATCATCCTCAGTGTGTGTGTGTTTACTGTGATTATGACTGCACACGTGCAGCCGCTGCCTCGCCAGCCCACTCGCCCAGCTTGTCTGCCCCTGCAAAACGACACTAGGCCTGAGGATGAAGTATGAGACTTTGGCACCATATTTCACACTCGCTGTGGCAGGCCTGAAGGATGGATCATTAGACGTTTGCCTCCCTTTTCCCTCCACTCTATCTTTCTCTCTCTCACTTCAGCCTGCTCCCACTTACACCTCCTCTTTCTCTCTCCCTACTTTATCTGCTCCCTTCCCTCCCCCTCGAGCTCGGTATTGGCAGCCAAATACACATATGCGCTATCTACATTGAGAGAGGGAGAGATATAGACTCCCGTGGGAGGACTGTGTTGTGGCTGTACTGTAAGATCCCTCGCATTCATGGGTCTGAGAGCGGCAACACGGAGGATTGGTTTTTGCATTCCACACACCACAAAAAATGGATTTATTTCACTTTTTTTGTGCATGTGTCTTGTTATGTTAGTTATTTCTCGCTATGCGCTTCCCCTTTTGCTTTTTTCTGTATTGACAGAATTTCTCCGTCTCTTTCACGGCATCTTTTTCTGTGCATTATTTGATCCCCGGTTTGAATCGCCGAGACACATGTCTTTTGTGCGACGGTGCAGCCTTGCCTTTCGTTGATAGTTTTGATGTGCATGTTTACAGGGCCTGTGCTTTCAGGGCAGGGTGATATTTTCTGACTGACATATAATCCAGTCTTATTTTACACGTACAGTAGGCATATGCCGCACTCATTAAAAGGATTTAATGCTGGCCTTTTCCGAATAAGCAGCTTGTGTATGAGCGGGAAGGAGGCAAGTGGCCGTTAAAGCCCCATATTTACAGCGCACACCCCCCTCTAAATCTCACTCTTCGTGCATCTATGTGTTCATCCCTGTCTGTTTGCTTATGTTCACACATGACAGAGGTAAAAGTGAGAAGACAAAAGTGCTAGCGTGCGTTTAATTCTGAGCCGTGCATGTGTTTTTGTGCGCGGATAAGGGTCTGTACAGTTAATAACCGTTGTAAACAAACATGCAGGATGAGATTAGATCAGACTCCTTTAACACTTCCCGCTCCCAGGAGCACCTCCCGTGATGAAACGCCTCCTGCTCGGGATTTGTCAGCAGCGTTATTAAAATCGCTACAACCCAATCTGATGAACTTATTGATAAAACTAATGTACCAGATCTGCCCTAATTGAACTGTAGAGATAATTCAGCTTATCTTTCATGTTGTAGTTTAAAGTGTCAGGCCTTGAGGCACGATGGTTCTATAGTGTGTAAAACAACGAGAAAGTAATATTTTGGTCTGGTGTCATAAATATTGTTGCGATACAGTCATGGTCGAGTGCTATCTGATTCTACACCTTTTATGTCTTTGCTTATCTTGAATGGAGGGTAAATGGACTGCTTGAGAGGCGTGTGGTTGTGTGTGTGTGTGTGTTGTAAAGCTTCGGTGCCTCTAAAACTTACCTGGTGCCTGATATTTCATGGAATTGTTGTTTACGGTGGCAAGGGCATGAATCTGTAATGAAGCAATTTATTAAACACTCTACTCCCATATAAAAGGGGTTTTGTTTGTTTTGTTAGCAAATTGTTTAATCGTAATGACTATTTGCACGAGGTGTAAACAGCACTGTGCAGCTATTTGCACCCCAATAGTCTGGTGGAAACCAACAGAACTAGGAATAATACACTCAGAGAAGGGGCCTTGAATTTTTATTTATTTATTTTTTCTCATTGCCATTCTCACTGAAGTTCAAATCTGACTTCTGCAAACCCACTTATCTATCCAGTATCAGTATTGCTCTGTTATTAAACTATTCGGAATACCAATAAAGAAAATCATTGTTAACTTAAAAATATCAGTTAAAGTTATAGTGTGTGTATATAAATTAATAACTGAAATCATGAAAAACAAATTATTTCTACTATTAGTAATTGTAATATAGGCATATTATTATATTACATTATTATAAAGTATATAATGGTACACACACACACACACACACACACACACACAGCATTTTTCTAAATATACTATTATAACAGAAGAGTATAAACTAGCATGTAATGTAATGCAGATTGCCCTCAGAAAGGCTGTATTTATTAAAAAAATAACAGTAACAAAACATATTTATGATAGAAAATAAATGAATATATGTAATTTATTGCATATAATTGATTTTGTAATATGCTGCTTTAGTGCTTGTGAAACAATTATTATTATCAGTGTTAAAAACTGCCTAATATTCTCGTGGAAATCATATTTATTTCGAGGATGCTTTAATGAATAGAAAGTTCATAGGAACAGCATTTATAATGTTTTTTCTAACGTTATGAATGTCTTTACTTTAACTTTTGATGAGTTTAATGCTTCCTTGCGTAATAAAAGTATTAATTTCTTTAAACAAAAAGAAAAGTTTAGGAAAAAGAACTACAGTTCTAATATGTGCTTTTTTGTCTTTGCAGTGCTGGTGCTGCTGATTGTGACAATGAGGAGGAGGAAGAAGGAACCTCTGATCTTAGACGAAGACAGGGATGTGCGGGAGAACATCGTGCGCTACGACGACGAAGGCGGAGGTGAGGAAGACACAGAGGCCTTCGACATGGTGGCATTGCGAAACCTTAACGTAGTGAGAGACAGCAAAGCCCGCCGAGACGTCACCCCGGAGGTGCCCACCCTTTATTGCTCCCGCCCTCCCCCCTACAAAATCACCCCAGACAACGGGATCTTCCGGGAGTTTATATGGGACCGCCTAAAGGACGCCGACGTCGATCCTTCCGCGCCTCCATACGACTCCCTGCAGACATACGCTTTCGAGGGCAGCGGCTCGGTGGCCGAATCCCTCAGCTCCCTAGACTCCCTGAGCACAGACTCGGAGCAGAACTATGACTATCTGAGCGACTGGGGACCTCGCTTCAGGAAGCTAGCTGACCTGTACGGCCACGGCGACAGCAGCAATATATTCTCCTCCTAGCCGGGATTAAGATTCCTGTCAAGGTCTGCTCAATCAAGGGCATAATGGAAATGAACAATGATCAAGAGAATACCACTGACTCATTGATGCTTGACAGAAGAGGGGAGCAAAAAAGGGGAACATTCAGTATGCAGGGGGGAGTTATATCTGCAGAGAGCAGCGGTTTTGATAACCGATAGACGGTGGGGATTTGAGTCGGAAGCACTTCTATTTAAATTGCAGTTAGATGCCAAGACCGGACTCGGGGGGTGGATGCAAGCTCCCAAAGGGTGATCTTCAGGCCCAAGAAAATAATGGACAGTGGACCGCAGGGCCATGTGAGCTGGTCCAGAAATACCAATTGTTTCGAAGAGACATTTGAAGCGCTCTCCCCATGGTTATAAATGAGAACAGTGCCATCCTGCTAGCCATACAGCAGCGATGCTCGAAAGATCAATGTTTCTGTTCCATCAGATGTTTCTATGACTCATAGGTTCTTCGAAAAAAATCAATATGAATTCAGCAACCGCTATCCTTTTCCGAACACATTGCCTAGCAAAGAACCGCAACTGTTGCTTTGTAAAATATCCTTTACGCATAGCTTCACGTCTGTTAACAGGCCTTAGTTCCACGCCAAATTTTGGGGCGCATCGCTATCACAGCCTCTGAAGTATCCTGCAGTTACGCCGACCAAAATACAAGTCAAACTCGTAGTGAATAGACTTTGATGTATCGAGCAGGACAGGCCGGAGTGGATTTAATCATTGAAAATGTATAGTACTTGCCTTTCAGTTGAGGCTGTCAACCTGAGTTATTTTGAGATGTTATTTTGTACGTTTGTAGAGTGAACCCTTATGACAGCGAGCGTTTGAAGAGGAGTCTTTTGTATTAAGCCTATTCTTTCTCGAAAACCTCAGTCTCAGTGGAGAAACTCAAAGCAGCGCAATGTTTTTGTAGAGCTCTATGCTGTCCCGTGTACAGGTTTTTTTTGTTTTGTTTAGTTTTTTTTTTCCCGCAGTGGTTCTTGCTGAATATCTTGTGAGAGCTGTTTGTTTTAAAGCAGGCCTGTTGTCGATATGAGTGGCAAACTGTAAGGGGAAAAAAAGAATGTAAAGACATTATCCTAAATAATATCTGGCGACATGTGAAATGGTGTATAACATACGGACAACACAGACCTTACTACAACTACTACAGTATATTCAATGTTTAGCTGTTGTCCGACAGGTTATTATCATGATTTCGAATTGTAACGGTATGAAATGACAGTAACACATACTCAGTGCAAGCTGGGAAGACGTTTTGTACAGAGTTTTGTAATAAAGCACACAAATTGCAGCACACGGTGTGGCCATTTCCTCACGACTGCTTTAATTCATTTATTCATTAATTTATTCAATTGGAGAGCCAGACGGTGATGTGGAGATCTCACTGCTAAGCTCCCTGCTTTTGTTTGTGGAACAGGGTGGTTTGCACACAGACATGATGTGTAATCAAGGCTAGACGAGAGAGCCAATGGAGCCTTGAGTTTGATGAATGACACAAGGCTTGTCAGAGCATTTAAAAGGCCTCAGCTAAATTAGCCTCAGAGAGGGGAGATTGATGATTCAGTTAGCGAACGCAAGCATACATCCAGAAATACGATCGCGCGTCTGAGAGTGGGAAGACTGGGTGTGCGACGACAGGGTCGGACACAAAGCTTATAGCCTATAAATTGTCTCACCCAGGCTAGTTAGATCCCTCCAATGAGCGCATTCAAACTGAGTCTAGTCTCGCTGTTGGAATCGAACACAGCTTGACATGTTAAGATGGCAGTTTTTCCACGAATGCCTGTTGCAGCCTGGCCTCCGCGATCGCAGTGTGAGATAGCTGTGATCTTGCCTGAGTCATGAAACATGTTCCATTTTGGTTTCTTCCCCAACAAATTCTGGCATCCGGATAGAAGCTGTAAACTGTTTTTCAGATGGCGTAAGCATTTGGAGATTGAATCTTAGTGTCCAAACAATACACGCTTTCAATTTGTCACTTTGTTCACAGGCTCACTGTCAACTGTTGTTGTGCCTGTCAAAGATATAAATTCGATTGGGATTCAATGGGATGTTTTGTCTTTTGTCCAGTCCGGATGATTGTAAAGTGATCATTTTAATACCGTCGATAATGGATTTGGCTTTCAAAGCAAGCGATAACTTGTCATTTTGTTTGTTTATCAGACTAAGGGTAATAAAGACTGAGAATACTGTCTGTGATCATTAGAGGGAAGCTGCTATCAGAAAGCAAATGTAATTATTTGTTAACTGGCTCACTAAATGAAAACTAAAAGGGCAATTGAAATCTCGTTTGACTTGGCACTAAGTAATAATAAATACAGTTTTAATTAAGCAAGTCACTGCAGCGAGCAGATAATGCAAACAAAGGAGGATAGGGTCACCCCATCATTGTTCTCTTTACAGACATGATACTCTATATCACATATATCAAAGGGACTGAAAATCAATGTCGCCTTTTCTTTTCATGAGTTTGATTCTGTTTACTTTTTCCGAACCACTTGCTGTTGGATTCGGGATTGCGGTCATTATTTGGAAATTATTTAAGGTGCATGAGAGGAGTGAACGCAATGGAGTTTAATACTAAAAAGAAAAATCACTCACTCGCAGTTTCGCCATCTCAAGCAGACGTTCATAATTCATTCAGAATAATTATAAGAACAACTCTGAATCAAAAGCCTGCTCATCCTGTCCTGTTTCTTTTTTTATTTGCTTCACATTGAGTTATGTCTTTCCTTAATGGCTTCATATATATTTTTCATTAAGTAATGTGAACTCCGTGTCAAGCTGAGAGTGAATGCCTGGATGTCTAAGTGGTTCGTCCTGTCGGAACAGAGGAGAAAACTTATCTTTATTGTGGCAGACAATCAATGCTCTGATATTCAACGGCTTCCTCTCAAAGACGTGCACAGAGGGACACGTCCATGTCTGTAAAGCAAACCTCTTCAATTTGTATGTATAATCTTTAATAAAATAATTCATATTGTTTCAACCATAGTACAGCGCGAGGTCATGTCAGCTGCTCAGTTGCTGAGTGATTTAAAAGTGTGATAATGATAACTCCAGTCCAGTGGCTGATTACTTTGAATTAACGTATAATGAGTTTAACACCGAAGAAGTAGTCCATGGTTGATTAGAATGATTTAACAAGTAGTTTTGAAACAGCACTTATACAATTAAAATGTCTTGACAAGCACAATGATGTTTTTTTCAAATGAAAAGCAAGTTTGAGTGAGGGATAATGATAGCATTTTTCCCATAGGGATAAGGTGTTCAAGAGTTATAGTACATGAGCTATAACCAGCTACAAGGTTAATCATGAAATTGCAAAGTTTGATTTGAAACAAGAAAAGTATTTGAAAATGAACAAAAAGACAAGTCTGTACAGCTCTGTCCTTAATTGTGTAAGGACATACTCCAAACCCATTAAAATGCTTAAAAATACTACCATCCAATGCTAATCCCCGTAATAGAAACAGTATATTTTATATCGATCGTGAAATAAGCATGCATTTTAAGAGTGTGGGGAAAACACATCAGCATTTGCGGTGCGATTTCTTTTTTTCAGTTGTCTAATTACTGGAGAATAAGTTGAAGTAACTAAAAATAAGTAAGTTGAAGTAATGTAGACTGATGGCTTCAACAAAAGAATAAAGCATTGATTAGCCATCTTGTAGCTCACAGTAGGTTTGTTTTTAATGATTTAAGTTAACTTCACAAAATCAACTCCCTTATTATGAATAATATGATCAAATGTATAGGATTTTTGCATCTAGAACTGACTGCTGCACTCTATGGGCTTTAGCTATATCAGCCATGAATAGCAGTGTCTGCATACCGTCAGAATATGTAGCCTATAGCATTTTTTGTGTGTGTGTTTGTTTTTTGGAAGAAAGTAATGTACAGGTATTAGAGACTCCTCAAGGTACAGTACTCATAAAAGATTAGATGAGAAGCTAGAATTAATACCAATAAAGCTGCAAATTGCACATTCTATAGTAACGTTGTCATCATTTATGCAAACCTTATCACACGTTTTGATATTTCTTGAGGTCTTCTAAAATGTGCCTGCACTCAGTTGAACTTCGAGCTGGAAGAGCACAGCTAGGAGTCATCTTCACACAGCACTTGCGAGGTGTTTGCAGCTGTGAGTCAAACCACCTCAGCTTTCCAACTCACTGCCCTCGCAGATTTTAAATCAGTTTGACAGACACAAATGTCAGAGACAGAGCTCAGCAATATTGATTAGAAACGTCCGTTCTTGTTTGACTAAAATATGACGGCTTCAGGCTTTCTGTGAAAAATTGCGGTCCATTTAGAAAATTAACAACATTAATAAAGTCTCCCTAACACAACAGAATGCCCGATTCTTGCTTATACGGTTCCCATGAAACACTTATAAAGCTCATGCTTTGGATTTACAGCTTTCATTACAGTAACGAGATGTTAGTGTGCGTGTTAATATATTGCCTCCTTCTCCTCAGCGGCGCTCATTGTATGTCCACAACTGCACGAGCGCTGCCAACGACACTCACTTCGCCATCGATTTCCTCTCTAAATTAAATATACGATTTTATGCATTTAACAAGATTGCTCCAAGAAAAATCCAATTACCGCTTCAAGCCAGTGGAAAACTCATTAAAACAGCTAGGATAATTATGCAAGCAATGGCTGTTTTAAAGCAAGCAAAAGGCTAACGAAGAATTCGGAAATGTTATGAAAACATCCGGGATTCGGGATAAGATTGAATACCGCGGAATATTATTTTTAAAACAAGGTTATATTAACAAAATAATAAGAAAGATATGCAAAGCGAAGCCTTTAAGGGCTCTTTCTGATCGATAATTTTAAAGAGCAAGTCTTAGATCTGTATTCACAATCAGGCACATCCAGCGCCGGCCAAATGCAGAGCTGTCTGATGCAGACTGCTGTTTTCAAGCCGTCTATTGACATTCGCGGGGGTTTGTCCTCTAAAGCTTGAGTGTTGACTCTGTGGCTTGTGTATGTTTAATGTAGTATGCTGTAGTCCCATGCACATATCTTCCCACTGCTGAGTGTGCCTTTTATTTGCTTTGAACTGACCTTGGGATGACTGTGATGCTCCGCTTTGAAGTGTTGATTCTGTCATATATACATAAAAAACATCTCCTTTGTGTTGCTATTTCTCTTGCCCGCTTTCTGTCTATACAGTGCTTTGTCTTCAGTATATACAGTATAAATTACAACATTGTTCATTGTACAACTTTGAAGAAACTTTGCTGTTTAATATTTTATAAAAAGCACATGTAAAACATACTTTTGCAGCAGTTGACAGCTGTGGGCACAGTTCAAGTGCTATTTCAGCCTTTCTTACGGCCAGATTTGCTTGTTCAAATTGGTTGGATGATGCTTGTGCTCTGCAATTTTCAAGTAGCGTGACAGATTCTCAATTGGAGTGAGATCAGGGCTTTGACCGGCCCATTTCAACAGTGAATTTTTTTGTTCTTCAGCCACTCCAATGTTAATTTAGCCTTTTTTTTAGTCCTGAAAAATGCTTGCATGAATTTTAACAGGCTAAAATACGCTTCTGTATTGTTCTGCATTTAGCACCATCTATTGTTCTCTTTAGTTTAACAAGATGCCTGGTCCTGCTGATAAAAATCAGTCTCGCAGCATGATGCACCCCCACCAGCACACTTCTCTGAAGGTATGGTGATTTTGGAGGTGTGGGCAGTGTTATATTAGCACCACATGCATGGCTTTGAATTTTGGCTGGAAAGCTTTATCTTGGTGTGATGTAACCATGAAATCTTTTTACACTTGGCAATGGAGTCTCTATTATGCTTTTTGACAATCTTCAGCCGTGCCTGTAATGGTGCCTTGTGTGCCACTTTCCTATATACAGGTCAGTGTTCTGCAGAATTCATTATATGATTGACTGGTGCACCTTGGAGTATTCAGAACTCTGTAGATCATTCACAGTGGTTGGCTTTCACATGTTTTCTAACATAAAACAATACTGCATATTGGAATGATTTCTGAAGGATATTATGAGAATATTCACTCCTGATCTTTATCACATTCAGTAGTGTTTTATATGTGTGTATATATATATATATTAACATTTTTTATCACTCTAAAGCTGAGACAATATGCTGTTATTGACAGAATTATCTCTTTTTCAGTGTGCAGCTGAATGAATAAATAAGAATATCATACATCTCTAGAAATGTTTCAAAGTTATTGACTGTTTTTATTTATTCATTATTTTTTGCATTAAATATATTTGATAGTGTGAATCTAACCAAAACAGTCCCAGAGCTGCTCTCAGTGGCTGTTAAGGCTACAGCTACAATTGCACATCTCACACATGAAAACAGTACAGCACAGAGCTGGGAGAAGTTCAAATTCTTGCATTCGCTTTAAAAATAGCCGATCATTAACACACACTTCAGTTTCACAGGTTTACTTGAGGAAAAGAAGGAACAGCTACAGGTTTTTGCCTTGTGGTTGCCTTCTATTTTTTCTATTTTTTTTCTCAGTCAATTGTTATGATCAAAATAGGGTGCTTGAACAGCGATGCAGGAAAAAACTAGCCAATCAAGAGAAGGGAGACGTAGCTGGAGGGAGGGCAGCTTCCCTCAGGGAAACCGAGAGCAATCAAACACACATAGAGCTATCAGAAACTCAATCTGCAGATTAGGACAGACAGGCCTCAGGCTGCACAACTTTGGGATAAGACAGACCCTCTATGCCTTTCTTAAGTGTCCGCAAATCAACTGTAAATTGCCACTCAGAAAATGAGTTCCCTACACCGCCGGAGAAAGACTAGTTTTCGAACCTCGTAAACTGTTTCAATTATCTTTAGAGATAGGTCGCCAAGCTGTGTGTCACAGTTGCAGAGTTTTGTGTTGACTGGCAGAAAACTTTTATAAGGGGCAGCAGGCGAGAATGTCATATCTAGATCATGGCTCATCTGATGAGAGCTGTAAGAGGCTCTCAGTTAGAGTTGAGTCTTAAGTGCTCTATCTGTTTGATACTCTGTCATCGTTCTTCAGCCAGATCTCTTTGCTTTCCTTCTGTTAAATTATGCCACTTCATATCAAAAGCATGTCATTATACGATACATCTTCTTGCATCTTCAAAAGAGATGTTAAAAAAGTGAAGTGCCATACCACAAAATGGACCATTCTTTTCTGAAGAATATTGTTGAGAAGCCACAAGAGAATGTGAACATTGTCATATGCCACTTCAGTCCTATGCAGACCCTGAGTTCCTGTTTTGTTGCCTGCAATTAAATCAAAAATTGATCCACGGCTGGCGAAGACACTTTTACCTGAGCTGAGGCTCTGCCCACAAGCAGTGATGTCATAAAAAAATGCTCCAACTTTAGAGTGATCCGTAAATTTACTAATTTTAATCATACGTATGTATACATTACATACATAAAATTTCAGGTGTCTTGTACACTCACAGAGACTATATTTTTTGACCAAAAATGCAGACAGAATTTTATTTATACAAACCAGAATCAGCAGCAACTATTCCAGTCTTTAGTGTTACATGATCCTCCAGAAATCATTTTACTTTGCTGATTTGTTCCAAAAGAAACATTTTTATTATTATCATTGTTAAAAAAAAGCTTACAATATTCAGTATTTTGGTGGAAAGCATTCTACAAAAGTCTATAAGCACAGCATTTATTTAAATAGAAACCCTTAATAGTATCTTAATCTTAGTAAAAATTCGTATTCACCCAAAAAAAATGCTATGGCAGAGTAAACAAATATAATGGATGAAATGGTAAAACAATAAGTTTAATTAATCTTAATTAATATGATTTTTTTTTTTTTTTTTTTTGTAAATATTCTAAATCTCGTTTAGAATGTGCAAATCTGTTGTATCACTGCAAGTGTTTTGGAAGTTAATGTTCTTTCCAGATTTGCATATATATATATATATGTGTGTGTGTGTGTGTGTGTGTCAAAAATATGGTTGAATTTGCTTATAGGGTGGTTTCTAAACTTTTTGAAACCATGCGCTAAATGAATAGTACCATAATCAAATGCCAAATTTTAGTGATCCAGGGGGCGTTCTGCTGACTTCTGCATCTTCATCTACAGGGACAGCATCTCAAGGGCGCAAGATATTTGGTAAACTGTGCTTGTAGCCAGGCGTTTGAATGCCCTACCGGAGGCTGGAACATTTCATGTAAATGAAGTTTGGAAAGAGATTGACCTGCATCCTTGATCACTGCGGCATCATTCATTCTGATTAGGGCACAGATCCACACAACTCATCTAGGCTGGTCTGATGGATTAGCCGGCCAGCCTGAAGCCTCCTACAGGAATTCAAAAACCCTTAGTGTTTAATCACCCTTAAAGCTGGTGGATGACAATACTTAAGAATGGGCAAGCAGCAGCAGACTGGATGCCTAACAAAGTGATGTTACTATTTCTTTTTTTTTAGTGGATAAAATACATAAGTGAGAAACAGAAGACCTATGTGATGTCATTTATGCCTCCTTTTAAATCTTACCTTCTATCAGCAGCGCGAATGACATTGTAGCGAAAAAGACCCTCTGCAAAGTCACTTTGATTGGATCGCTATTGAAAAAAAAGGCAAACGGTCTTTCATTAGCCCTCGGTGCGAATGAATATTGACTTTAATATACACTGTCAGTTTTTTCAGCTCTTCTTAGTGCCTGTCATACTCAAGGGCTTTCTCACTGCTAATGCCGAGTAGCACCAATCACAACCCTATTGTCTGCGAATGGGCTCCTGCTGTAGAACGACTGCAGCTCTGTTTATCATCCCAGAGCGGTTATATCCTCCTAACCAACCATACAGGATTATCACAAACATAGAATAGCCATAATCAGGTTAATCTGCGCATGGGGAGTCTGTGCATGGTGAAATACAGCTGCGGTAACATGTTCAGACACAAGTCACATAAGTTCTGCCACATTAGTTGTCCTCGGTATGGAGCGTTGCATCACATCAGTGTACTCGATGAGCCATCCGCGCCACAAATCACAAATTCATATGGAACATTCTTGATGTTAGATGTAGGACAAGGAACTCTTTCTGACATGGTGATTGAATTCCACACCGGTTTCAGTGGTATGAACTAAAGGTCCAGAGTGTGTGTGGTGTATGTCCTGAAGGATCTAAAGATCAGAGTTTATTTAAAGCTAAATTAGCCGCTTTTCCACTGTCGGTCCAGATAGATTGAACGGGGCTAATAGCTTCGGACCTGCAGAACAATGTGTTTCCACCATGAGGCCAGAAGCTCTGCAGCGTTTCATTAAAACATGCCCTTTGCATGTCTCTCTGGAACAACGTCACACAACCCCAGCATTTCACTAGCCTGATCACAAAACAAACATGATAAAAGTGGCCGGTTGTTTGCATGCTTTGTTAAATATTTATCTCCAAAAACATCAATGCTTTACAATAATATGTGATATTGTTAATAGATTTAATTTATTAGTGTTATGATCAGCTGGATGTGGCAGCCCGCTGATGGCACTCCAGCGCCCAGTAAACTGTGTGTGTATGTTTTGTGTCTGTTCCTATCAATGAACTCTTGTCTCCGCCCCCTTGTCTGTTGCCATAGTCGCTCATTGCAAGTCTCCACCAACTGATCTAGTTTCTATACGTATAAATCCCCGGATGTCTGTATGTTTGTCAGGGTTCATTGTCTCGCTGTCGTGTTTTTCCATCCGTGTTATTCATCGTTGTTCTGGATTTACTGTTGCTGACTTCACCTGCCGCAACAGACTTTGATTATGCTTCAGCCTCGCCTCTGACATTGATGTTTGCCCGTATTGACCCTGCTTGTCTGTCTACGCTGTAAATAAAGCCTGCATTTAAATCTGAACGCCTCCTCGCCTACTATTCCATGACAATTAGGATCACACAGAAACAATGCAGTAATACCGTTATTTTAAAAATTAAGAATTAAAGTTATTGAGCATACTATCTCTGTCACAGTATACAGTATATCTAGTAATATTCTATATTTTTGTTTCCTTTAGGTCTACAAGACCTTAATGAACATACACCAATTGCATGTTATTTATTTGAATGTTATACCTATATATTTATTTTTTTATATTAATTTTACTGTGTTTATTTTTTATATTTATTTAATCTTGTACTGTAATAACTGTTTTGCTATTGCTATCTATATACTCTATATACTGCTGTCTTCCTCTTGAGAGGAGCTGGGTTCATTTCAAGCTCTTCAAGATATTAGCCACACTAAACTGACAAACTACACATTAAATTTGTTTCTGCTCAGACTACCCTTCCAGGTAATAATTATTGGGTGACTAAACATCGGACAAAAAACTTGCATTACCTAATAGAGAGAGAAATCTGATTAAATATTGAATTTCAACATGAATCAAACAGACTTTTCCTCTGTGTGACACATCAGTCTGAGAGATGAAACACAAAATAAAGAGATTAGATCAATGAATACAATTGCTCATCCGGTAGGAGGGACTGAGTTAGGTCAGCGTACAGTTTCTGCTTAAATCCTCTGAAGATCCAGAGCTGTTACATAATAAACTTCGATGTATCCCTCATAGATCTTGTGGGCTTGTGAGAGGAGAGCATCAGCTAAGGCTGAGCACCTAAACATAAAAAATAAACCTTGGAAGTGAATTCCACTGTACTCTGTGGATTTTCCTTGGATAGAGTCCAAAATCACTCTGAGGTTGCATCTTTCCTTTTATCAAATGGATCCAAAGCAAGCTGACAGAAGGAATTTTAGGGTCAGAGCACTTGCTTAAACCGGCAGGCTGAAAGATTCACGCTTTAAAGGTGTGGACAGGGAATTATAGTTTTTTAACCTGTGTAGTCACACCTGACACACTGAGTTGAGTCATGATATTGGTCATTTCGTACGTCAGTAAATATATAGCGGCTCTGACCGTTCCAGCACACGACTCTTGGCATTTTAATCTCTTTAGTGGTCAGGCTTATATGCCGCCCGAGAGCTCTCTGGAGAAAGGTCTGCTGCAATCTCAGTGCCATCCTCCTCTGTACCTGTGGCTTCACACATCTCACACCTAACCGGCTCTCACAAGCCGATCCCATCACCCTCACCTTGTGCAGGTGTGAATGGAAGCATTCGGATCGTGTTCGGGCTCTGCTGGACTTGAGAAAAACAGGTGGATTAATATTTATACAGTGGCCGGTCACTGTACGGTGTGATATTGTATCCCTTCTGCAATCCTTTTGCGTCACACAAAGCCATGGCAGAACTTCACTTTTTTGTTGCTTGAGGTTATTTTCAACAGCAGGATGTTATTTAAATTTTTAAAGGGTCTCAGAGTGAAGCATTACTTCACAATTTCCATAGATATGCACACTGACATTTTGTGCTACATTTAGAGCAGTCTAAATATATTACCTATGTAGGAAGCTGATATGAGATGTCTTAAATTATGTCGCTCTCAGCATGAAAGCTTCACTATGCACGAGTTATAATGACTAAAGACTTGTCAGGGTACTTTATTATGCAACTTTTTAAAGCCACTTAACACTTAAAAGAATATTATGGACCCATTACAATATAGCATATTTGCTCATTAAGGGAAATGTGTACAAATAATTACTATTATGATTAATTGCAATTATATATATCAGCTGCCAGTAGTAACTGTAGCTGAAGCTTCAACTAATCTGTTCATTCAGTGAACCTATAGTGTAAGTTCATATAAACTCTAAGAAGGGATATTTTCATTGCCACAGAAAAAAAACCTTCTTACAGTATCACTGCATTAGAGCAAGTAGCAAGGGTCGAAATCGTAAAGGGACATTCATTTTCAAGGCAGAATCAGAAACTCATGTAATTTGTTACAGGTTTTATTAACTCTACGTTAACTCACAAACACACAAGAATA
>JAUMHR010000043.1:9220913-9231001 GCA_032361145.1 Enteromius fasciolatus
AATGGTAATATTGTGTATCTGGAATGAATTTTAGATCTTTAAGTCCATCTCATGAAAAATCGGAGCAGAAACAAAGGCGTTGTGTTTATATTTTTGTTGAGTGTATGTTACATGTGCTGCAATATATGTCTGTGCTTGTGATATTCTAGGACAGAAAACAAAGTATGTAATTTTGTAAATTTTATGTACTTAATAGTTGCAGTTTTTCCTACAAGTACATTAGCAGAGGAGATAAATCAGATACGTTCATTGTGTTTAAAAGGAAAACAATTCTTCTTGGAGTAAAAGGGTCACTTGAGAGGTAAAGTCTTAATCAGGATGCTGCCTATGTACACAGCAAGGCAGCTAGATAGACAAAAAGAGCATCAAATATGACAAATATCCTCACTGACTGCCCAGTAGAAAATATTGAAATAGTTTAATGATACAAATATTTACGATATTAGAATTTTTCAGCCGCCTCTTTTTACTGGTAAATATACTTATTTGCGGAATAGTGTTAATTAGTATTTTTCAGGACCAAAATATATTAATGTGCCTGAGTAAACATTTTGGATTCATTTTAGGGTTTAATATCATGTGAGTGTTTAGCAAGTTAACAAGAATTTGTGCAGTAAATATTTGCTTGTACACACAGGATCTTGCTACGCATACAAGTACGAGCTGTTGAAAAACAATTCTGGAACACAAGTGACAACTCAAAGATTGCTGTAAATTGGTTGGTTTTCACCCTGCTCTTCCCTTTCTCTATTTCTTTTTCTTTTGCGCCTTTGTTTATCCGTCCAAGATTGGTGGGCTGGTGGGTGTGGTTTAAGTGTCTCATCATTAGGAAAGTAATGCTATCTGTCCAGACCTGTCTGAGCAGCAGAGCTCTAATTAACTATAATGGAAATGTCAATCACAGTAGGAAGACAAGCTGTCCGCAGCTATCTATTCTCAATTGCACTGCACTACCAGCAAGCAATTCCATTCTAACCATTACAGGAATAGTTCACCCAAAATAAAAATTCTGTCATTATTTAGTCACCCTCCTCATGCCGTTCCAAACCCGTGTGACTTATGCGACTCATGGAACGCAAAAGGAGAAATTCTGAAATTTTCTCTTTTCCACGCAGTTCACTTAAAAAAGGTCCAACCAATACGCCTGTAAAGGTCATCCAAATCCCTGAAATCAGCCCATCAGAGCATATACTACAATTATTACATAACTTGAGTTTCATGTAGCTCAGTTGTTAGCGCAATGCATTATAAATGATATGGGTTCAATCACAGAGAACGCACATGCTTATAAAATGTATATGCACTATAAATCAAGATTTTGCACTGTTTAGGGATGGGTTAGGTGCGGTCATTCGTATGAATTACACATAGTAAAATATGTACAAATTATTGTGAGATCGGTGTTAAAACTCCACACCTTGCAATTAAATAAACACTCATTTGGTTTGTTATATGATCCAGTTTCAGCAGATAACAGCCTGCTAGCAGGAAAGATTATTGGTGTATATAAATGTAAAATTCTCCATGTGCGATACACACAGGAAATAAAACCATGGGGTTTGGAACATTGCATGGATAAGTACATGACCTTTTTATTGGGAGAACTATCGCTTTAATATAACTTTAGACTGTGCAGCACAAAGCCAAAAATTTTAAGATTTTCATATTGTGTTTCAAGGCAATTAGACCAGCAAATGCATAGATAAATATCTAGAAATGGCCTTGATTGTGATATTTGCTATTCTCTGCATCCACAATGGATCAGTTGCCAAGGAATTTGCCTGAAAATAAGTGTGAGTAATAACTACAGGGGAAGAGGTTGACTTATGTACAGTTCATGTGTTGTGTTATAACCAGAGGTTACCGTATTTGAGATTGACTTACATATAATTGATCGTATGCTTTGCAATACTGCTAATTAGGGTTGAGGTCAAATAACTGATTTTATCACAAAGGGCTAATTAGTTGCTAGTTATGTTGTATGTAAATTAGTACATGTCAAATCAAAATGACTCTCTTTAATGCATCTCTTTAATCTAAACTGCATGGAAAAAGTTACCTCATAATCATTCACAGACTAAAGTTTATAAACACGAAAGAGTATGAAAATAATCAGTCAAATGATTGCTTTACATTTTTATTCAACAATAATGAAAATGAATAGTTCTAGAGCTGCATGAGTCTTGACCATGAGCATAATTTTCAGATTCAATTTGAGCTTTGGATGTGCTGAAATATTTGAAATGTTGATTTGGAAAGTGATTTGAGCTTTGAATATTTTCAATTTATATATGAATGAGCTCATATGTAATTTGAGCTTCAGATATGCATGTCTCAAATCTATGAGCATGAAGAAAAAATTGACCAATAGTTGCAAATGGTCATATTTAATCTCTAAACTGAGTATTTCTGAATAGAGTGGTGCAGGAATGACATCAAAACCTGAGAGACTAATTTACCTTAAGATTTAAAATATTATTATTTGTATTATTATTATAAATTTACAAGTAAAATAAGGTCTGTGATAAACATAACTGGACAATACTTTAATATTCTGTTATAAGAACATAAACTGCAAACACTCACATCCGTTCTTATGCAGTTACATAAACCAAAAATGTAATCAAACATTGTTGAGCCAAATGCGGAACTGATGTCAAGATATATTCACCACAGCCCTTTTGCTCATAAATTATGTTGTTGTTTTGCATGCAATGAAAGTCTGTGATATGAGAGAAGTGCTCATTTTAGTTAGTGAATAAGTGGTTTAATATACAGCAAATATGAGGAAATAACTAACCGCTCAAGGTCACAGCTGACCAATCAGAGTTGAGTATTCTTGCAGAGCTATGTAATGGATTCAAATAGCTGAGTGGTTCAAAGTTTTGTTTCTGCCTTTGTGCCTTAGTATACCACATATTTCTCTGTGCTCACAAAGACCTTTTAATCCAGCTGTGTTATGTTTTATAGATTAATCCTGAGAGAGGAACCGTAGACACATCCCTTAATAAAAGCGCTGGTGGATCTGTCAGTTTTCAGACGGAAGCTCAATTTTAGCAGGTAAGGAGTTAATATAATCTGTCCTCATAAAGGGCAACGCGGGAGATGTCTGCATATTTATCCATGTGTGCGCTGGTATCCGCTGTCTATCAATGCGCATGTGTGTGCGTTTGCATTTCAATGTGGCTCAGAGGTTGAGGTGAGGACAGGGAGAGGTACAGGAGGTGCTCTCTATAAAGGGCAGCCTGGCCTGTGCTTGGGGAATGGGAATGACATGCTCAGGAGAGTGTGTAATTAAAGGGGCTGCCTACTCAGCATCGCACATAACATTACACTCAGCTCCTCACTTAACGATTACTCGGCAAACAAGTGTGCAAGTACCTGTCCATCTCTCACTGTTTTCTGCTCTTTAATACACTGACCTAGGCTGCAGATCCCACCACAGCCACAGGCACTGCACTGGACTTCACTGAGCTTGGCATGACTGCATAAAAAGTGTGCACACTTGAGAGTGACCTCGGCACTGTCGAGGGGTAGTTAATGTGACTTTCAACATAGGTTCGTGCGTGGCTAAAATAAATAAATAAATAAAACTCATAAATATATACTCATATACATAAACGTACCTTGGTGCACTTTTTAGCGAGACACGAAATATGTACTAATAAGTACATATCACTGCAGTTTCCAAAAAAATTAACACTAGAGGCAGTAACGCTTTTATTCCTTTTTAGAATATCATGTTTTGACTTATTAATAATAATGACAATATTAATATGCTGGGATATTTGAAAAGAGATGCTTTTGAATTTTAGCATCACGCATATCCAGCTTCATATCTCTGGGTTTCATAGACGGTAGGTTAGTTTGGTAGCTCATAGAGTGAGAGATGATATGATGATAGATGATATTTCAATTCTGAACCGCCACAATCCATACCTATATTATTGTATTAAAATGTGACAGGGTTCATGTATTAAACCTGTGTTTTAGCACCATTCAGCTGACATGTCTCTTTAAAATTGGGGCAAAATGTGCAGTAAGGCACATGTTGCACAAAAAGTGCACAGACATACATATTTTTATGAGACCAAGTTGAAAACATACCTATAAATGCAATTTACTGCAGTTTTCAATTTAAATGAACATTAGTGCAACCAATATTTGTATTCTTTTTCCACACAAATTATAATTACAGTGGCACACAATGTTATAACCTCAAAACACTGTGTGTGTTTGTAAACTAATACATTTTAATGTAGTATGGCTTTTCTGACTTGCTAAACTTGCTAAACAGCTCACCTGGTACTGTGTTGAACTTGTGCGGACCAATCAGAAAAGAGTTCTGTGAAACACAAATCCCAATTTAAAAGCTCAAAGATTTGTAGAAGCACGCTACAGTCTCATAGCTGCCTTTAGCAAGTGGATTGTTATCTCGCATTTGCTTTTGTTAAAACTGTCGATTAGTTTTAGTGTGGGTGGCACATTAGTTTTCAAGCGCGATAGATAATTAACCTTTTAGCGCCACTCATTGGGCATTTCCTTTTCGAACTGCCATGATACATATAATGACATGCTTTTAGAGCCATTCACTGGACGTTTCATTTTAAATGTGTCATGAAACTTGCATCAAGCAACATAATATCATTTGGCAGAAATGACGCCACAGGCATGTTTTATGTTTTTTTTCCCGAATAGTCTGGGTTGGTGACTTTATCTGGGTGCTAAAGGGGTTTGATGAAATATCAAAAACTATATACAGAGACAACAACTGAAATAAAAAAGTACGATTGAGTAGGTGGCAAAATACTTTCAGATGGCTTCAAATAGCACCAAGTCTTAACTCATTATTATGTACACGTTTATGAGTCAATAAATTCAATAGGGATTCTGCTGCAAAAACCATTCTGGAAGTTTGCAAAGAAGATGGATTGTGATGGTAACATGATAATTATTATAAATAATACATTCTGTGTCTGGTAATATACAGCTCACAATCAAATTTTTGTTTGCAGGTCTGGGGAGAACAGATGTGGGGGGAAAATGAAGCAATGAAACTACATCCGTAAAAAGAGCAATCTGTTGTTATTTGCTATTATTAGGCTTACAAAGCAATATGGTCAGCAATCCTGACATAATGAAATCTACCTGACATTTAACTGGGCCTAGCAGACACAATAAGGAAGCTTATATGAACTTAGCTGACTAAGCCTGATGTTTACATTTTGAAAATAATTTCAAGTGCTGTCACTGTTTTTATCCCTTACACAGTTTCTGGTATATCCACTGTCTTACTGAACAAATTTAGATAACTCTTCACATTGATTGATGAGATCAGATAAGGTTTTAAAACATCTGCATTTTCATGTTTTGTAAAGAACATTTATACCTTTAAGCAATCTAGTTGTTATACAAACCGACCATTTTTAATCCCAATTCTTATAATTTGACCCACAATGTCTATTACTTTAATAAATCATGAAGAACTTATCAAAAGGTCCCTTATTGGTAACACTTTATAATAACTGCACACTATGAACGATTAGTTAAGCATTAGTAAGCATTTATTTCAGCCTTTATAAATCATTGTTCCAATGTTATTATGCATTAGTAAACAGTTTACAAGTTATAAATGCCTCATTCTTGAGCATATTTATATATATAATTATTATGTTATTTACAAACCAGTCATGTAAGAGTTGTCAGTGATCATTTAGAAAGTCAGATAAGATCCTTTAGAAAGTCTAAGTAAATGATTAATAAATTATTTAAACCTACATTAATAAATCATATTATTTAGACACATGATAATAGTTGTTTAGTGAGTTAATAAATGCTTTATTAACACATGTTCCTGCTGTAATTCATGATTAAGTCAGGAAGTTATAAAGCATTAGTAGTTGCCAGGCGTCTGTTTTTGTGAGCTCATCTAAAGTGAGGACTATTTATACCTTGTAAAGCATTTATAAAGCAGATGTAAAGACTCATTTATCTTCCAAACAAGTTAAACAAATACAACACAGAGGGATACAGAACACAGAAATATTTTTTCAGGATGTAAAAATGAAATCGTACAACTGTACACTTGATGAATAAAAAACAAACCTTCAGTTTCATAGAAAAAGAATTAAAGTGTACAGTTTTATATTTTTTTGCATCTTGAAATTAATAGTACTGTATCCCTTTGTGTTGTGTTTGTTTATTTTTTCTGTTAGGAAGATAACTGAGCCTTTAACTCTCTTTTGTACATTTAGATATGCTTATAAACCAAGAACAAGGTGTTTATAGCTGTATTTATGAGCTGCTTACTAATGACTATTAATGTTGAGACAATGCTTTATAAAGAATGAACTCACTATTTACTAATGCTTAACTAATGATTCATAGCGAGCATTTATTATAAAGTGTTACCAAATTGATTCTTATCTCCTATAAAGGTATTTTATGTTTTTATACCTACTGGGTGTTTAGTGTGGATCAATAATGTTTATGCAAACTACAGTATTTCTTTTACTTGTCACTCAAATTGTTTGAGTGAAATAGATCTTGTCTTGTATTTTATTTTATAGTTCTCTTTTTGTTTTCACAATATTGTACAGGTACGTTAATGATTTCCTGTCTTGTTTCAGAATAAAATGTCATGATAACATTGTAGACAAATATCAGTCTGTCAATCTCACAACAACACTTACAATAATATTCAACATGTTAAAACATACACTAGTGTTTTACAATAAGACATGTATCTTATGATTATAGCAAACCAGATCTTAATACTCATGAAATTGACATTAATTGATTGGGGCTGCTTTGACTGGGCTTTTTGTCTAATATTTCTCCATCAAAATTTTATGTGAACAGCAAGCATTATTACTGTAGTTCCAAATTAATTGTCACCCATTATTTCTGCTTACATTACAGATAATGACTAAAACCCTGAAACATTCTAGTAACATTGTACACTGTGTGGTCTCAGACTTAAAGCCGCCATCTTGAGGGTCCACTGGGACTAAGCTTTTATTGTTAGTACTCCCAGCAGACCATGCACTTTCTGCTTTAAACTCACACAGGCTCTGTTCTCTGCTGGTTGCTTGGGTTGGTGAGATTCTATTTGCATTAATACTGACAAAACATGTTGATTTGAACAGCTGGAACAGACTGTCCAACTCCCCACAAATCTCTGAGTTGTGGTAGCTATCTGGTCCCATAAGAGAACATCTGTGAAACATAATTACATGAAAGGACAAATAATCTGTTATTGAAATTAGCAAAATTCAAAAGGTGCTACTGTTTCTAATTCGTTGGTGACATTTAATATTTTCAAGATGTCTTTTAAAATGCACATAACAATTTCTGCTAACAGAAAAAGAAAGAAATTAAATGTTACTCTAAGTGACATTTGAGTAACATTTTTTGCCATAATCTTCGTTTTAAATTTCAAAATTCTAAACACTTCAGATTTAAATTAAACTTTATATTCCAGATTTTCAAAGTAACCCTGTGTGTGTGTGCACCTGGTATTTGTCACCTTATGGGGACCAATTGTGCCCACTAAGATAGGAACACCAGTAAATGTTGACCTCCCCACAAGGAAACAAGCTTATAAATCACACAGAAGAGTAAGTTTAGGTGGAGGGTCAGTGTAGGTCAATACCACATACAGTCTGTAGTATAAAAACCATTATGCCTATGGAATTTAAAAACACGTAAACACAACGTGTGTGTGAGTGATCTTGTCTCTAATAGTTGTCTCAGTGTAACTACCTAAAGGTTTTAAGTAGTACAAACCTTTCAAAAGTCTGGGTTCAGTACGTTTTTTTTTTTATTTTTTTATTGCAAATACAGCAAAACAGCAATTTTGTGAAATATTATTGCATTTAAATAAACTGTCTATTTTAAAATGTAAATGTAAACTTATTCCTATGATGGCAAAGCAGTCATTTTCAGGGCCACTTAATCCGTCAGAAATCATTCAAATATGGTGATATGGTGTTTAATAAATATTAATATCAGTGTTGAAAACTTTAGCAATTTAATGCATTTTGCTGAATAAAAGTATCCCTTTTAAAAAATAAAAACCCACGTACAGTAAACTTTTGAATAGTAGTGTTTAGTACCACTAAACAAGTTTTTAATAAAGTTACAGACAGTTTTAAAGAGAATACTCTTAAATCTGAGTCCACTGCTAAGGCTAGAACTGTAGAGAAACATAACAAAAGTAAGAGAATTCCTGCATAATGAACTCACAGGTAAATATATAAAGACAACTGCTGAATCGTACATGTCCATGCAAAGGCAGGATGATTTCAGCTGTTGCAAGACTGAAGGCCCTTATGAGCGTGTCTTTCAGCAGTGCACTGCACTGAAGCATCCTTGTTAATGATATGCCAGTGCCAATAATTCCCCAACAACGCTCTCGGTAGACAGTTGGATAATGAGTCGTGCTCTGACTTCCACAGTAGAACAGATGTTAAGCTTCAGCACTTGAACTTCCTGTTTAAGAAACTCTTAAATGGTTCTCTCTTTTCTGGACTGCCTTCCTTGTCAAGCCCCGGACAGCAACATCTACACTACAAGAAATAAACTGACAACAGTTACACGCGAACAACCAAAACTCTAGTGAAAAGGTGCTCATTACCACAATACTGCCGGTGTATGTTTCTTATGCTCTGCTCTGTTAGAAGTTGCCTGGCTGGGAGGAATGAAGAAATCCAGAGAGGATTTGCCTCCACAGCATCCTTAGTAGTCTTTAAAAAGACTTCTAAATGTGCTGAATGTATTTTGAAGGAAGAAACCTTATTATATGTGTTCAAGGGGTGAACACTTCCTGGAGGAATCCTGAAGGAAAACCATAGGAATGGGGAGATCATGTTAGGCTTGCTAAGTGCCAGCTCTTGGAAATATCTTTTTATTTTGAGATTTAAACTTAGTTTCATCGTTCCCTGAGCCATATGAACCTAATCAAAATCAGGTTTATTTCACTCCGTGTGCGGTTTGAAGATAATTTTGGATCTGTTTCTAATAGCTTTGCTTAATTTTAGTTTTAACAGCTAACTAGGTCCTTCTAAATCCAGAGGGATACATTTTGTACTTATTACAATGTGAAGGCAATTAATTGGGCTGTAAAATGCTTTTAATATCTCATGCTCATTTGAAGTGTGTAAGGTGGCTTTAAGAGAATGAATGTACTGAAAACCGATGGAAAAGTCTATGCAGTCAGCACAGTTGTGACACCACCTGCGTTTAGTTTGGCCTTGTCCGGGGGTTTAACTAATGCTCTAAAGTGCATGGCTGGCAATATTCTCAGGGGAAAGTCACCGTGGCAATAAAGACGTGAACCTTTATGGTCACACTGACCTAATTCTTCACACAGAACCAGCACACTGCCAGAGCTGTGGAAATCAGATATAGCATCATGCTAGGTTTGTAGCACTTTCAGTGATGCTGATAAATTCCTGGAAACTGACTGGTGACTTTATGTAAATCACTTTTCTTTTTCTTTTTTTAGCATTTTCAGTTTGCTATCCCAAGTTTCCCTGGTAAATCCACAGAAAAAAGCAGCGACTGCATAGTGAGTCCAGGAAAAAGATTTGCCGAAAACATCTAAAACATGGTATCAGGAAAAGAGCAAAGACTTTCTTTGCAAAAATCATAATAAAGACATGAATATAAAAGTCTCCTAGACAAAGAGAAAAAAGGAGCATACTATGTTAAGACACTTAACTATTATTAGCTAGCTCTTTCCCTTCTTCCCCTCCTCGCTCTACTGCGCTAGAGATCTGTTGGAGTAGGTTTGAAAAAAAGAATGCTGCAAGATATAGCGAGATATAAAATCACATTGTTACAATTATGAGAAATAAATTGAACTGCAAGAATTAAATATGCAATCACAAGAATGAAGTGGTTTAAAGAAATAAATGTGAGACCTGATGGCCGAACTGACAAACTGGTTTTCACTCTGGAGCAGACCAGAGTCATAAAACTGATCAATGGCTATCTCAGACGCCTCTCTGTCTCTGGGAAATGGTAAACCCACTAACCAGTCAGGAAACTGGAGACACTTAGGGCACTGTTCTGCTGAACCTCCT
>JAUMHR010000043.1:9248951-9261597 GCA_032361145.1 Enteromius fasciolatus
ATGGTAGCTCACAGGGCACAGTTATGTACCTACGGTTTGAATCCTGTGTAACTACGGTTCGACAAAACAGTTCAAATCTCTGTAAAAGGCAGTTGAAATGTCAGGGTTGCATCAACAAATGTGTTATTATATCAGTTTTGCATTGGTTAACACTATCGGGTAGATTTAGGGTTGGATTTGGCGTAGGGCATATTTCCAACATGATAGAGCATTGACTTTTAGCAACAGCATGGATGTTTAAATTCTGAACCGCTGCAATACATACCAATGTAATAAAGCGTGCCAGGGTTCACGTATTAAACCTGTTTTAGCGCCACAACCTGTTTTGTGTGGCACAAAAAGTGCACAGAGGTACATATTTTTATGAGACCAGGTTGGTTTTTGTACTATGCTGAAAGCACTTGTAGTTTTTTTTCCACAGTGTAAAAGGTCCACTGATCTCCAGTACGCCAACAAAGCCTCATCATTTCAGTCCCCCTGGACACCAGAGAGTACGGCAGAAAATCCGTCAGCCCTAAAAGAGTTTGTTGCTGAAATTGATTAGCATTTAGATTGTATCTAGTTTGATTCAAAGGAGGTGAGGCTGCAGATGGTTTGAAAGCAGCAGATTTAAAGTAGATTTGGAAAATTCCTCGTAAATGAATGCATTTACACGCAGGTCATTTCATGTTTTCTTTTAGGCCTGTGTATCCTCCACCCCCGGAACCCTGACTGTTATCTGAAGTCCTCTGAGTGCTGCCATTACTCACTTATCATATTTTTAGTTCATAGTATTTAACAGTGCATTCATCTACTTCATGAGAGATTCCTCTTTTGGGAGAAGCCTTAGTCATGAGGTTTGATCTCAGATACTAATTTTATCATACAATACATTTATTAGTATAAATTTAACATCCTCTACAGCCGCATGACCATAAACCGAATGAAGTTCGTTTATCTTCTCTTTCCGAGACCATGTGCATTCTTCATTGCAATGGATAATGCTAAAACATGTTCCTATCAGTATGCTCTTTCCAAGGGCTTGACATTAAGAAGAATAAATAGCATTGGTTTCACAACACCACCTAATTCATCAAAGTCGCTGCCACGAGTACATGCCCAGTGTGAATGATCAAACACTAGCTGGGCTTTTGGCGCATACTGAAGGCACCGGTGCATTAGAAGGCACGGGAACTGTCTGCTAATCAGGAAAACTATCAATCCCTTTCATGAGATGCATTAGAAGGCCACGGTTCTAGGGTTTCAATACAATAATCTGAAAACAAATCAATTTTCTGGCAAAATCTAGCGAGGTACCTTGCGTCGATGCATGGTTTGTTCATTTGAATGCATGAGCTGTTGCTGTAACTTAACATGCTGTCACTGTTTGGCTCTTCTGAATTAAACACATTTGCAAAGTATTAGCTTAGCACCTAGGAAACCACAGTACACTCAATACACTGCTCAAGGCCTTTCTCATCTCAGACCTATTAGTGTAAATGACAAGTATTTTGGAGTGTAAAGAGGAAATGTGTAGTTGGCACCAATGAGCAAGATTTTTTTTTTTTTCTTATGTGATTTGTTGCTGATAGAAGTGAAGTACTAGCTACTGATAATAAATTCCTGCTTAAGCGCATGTTGTAGGATCTTTATTTATCTGCTGCCCTCTGCTGGCAACATTCTATGAGCAATTCCAGGTTTTGAATTGTAGCCAAAATCTTTCATTCTGCTCTCTCCTGAGGTCTGTTGCTGACATACAAATTCATTTTTATCTCCTGAAGCCACCAGCTAACACTGTTTTATGTGCTAATTTAATTATTTAGGTAAACATAAAATTATAAATGTGGTATGTAGTGGGTTGGAGTCACCTAAAACCAAAAGCACTCTGAAAAAAAATAAATAAATAAAAGTCTGTACAGCAGGGAGGAAAGACTGCCTCATCTTTGAAAGACAATGACATTCATTTATATATATAAATATATATATATGCTAAATAAATAATAAAAAACATACAGCAATGTGGGTAAAAAAAATTTATAAATCATAGAATATCACATCTTGAGTTTTTTTTTTTTTAACAAAGATATACAATACATGAAAAAAGAAATAATGTTACTTTAGGTTTTTTTGAACTGTCCTTATTGGTGAAATTTGTTTAACAAATATCAAACCCTGTGTCAAGTTTAATTACATGATTCATCAATCATTATCCTACATTATCCTAATAAACATTATCCTAATAAAAGTACCAAAAAAGTTTTTCAAAAACTTATACAATTACAATAATAATACAAAATACCAATAATAATAATGAAAAAGGTAAAACAAAGCACACCATATGGTACACAAGCTGGGGACCTACACAAGCAGCAATATGGTCTTATGTAGAGAGACTGGCTCTGCTTGCATTTAGCATTTAACTTAATATTCTTCATGCAGCCTTTATTCTATGAAAAACTGCTTGCTGAGTTTAGTCCGAAAGCACGCTGGGCACAACGGAGTGACTCTGCAAATAGCACCACACACACAAGCAGCCCTTGCAAATGTTTCACATAAGTATCAGATAAATTGTCGTTATTTTCCTCCATTTCAGTTATCCCACAGTGATGATTACACTCCATATGCATGTGGTGCCATGGAAAATCCATTTGCATTGTGTCTTTTAAAACATTTCACATTAGTTGTCTCTTAAAACTGCATTAAAAGTTACCCATTAAGATGAAGGAAAAAAATGATGTTTTGTGGTTTTACTTGTTTAGGTTATTAAATGTTCCATTTATGATTACATCATGAGCAAAATATACAATTTTCAGAAAAGAAAGATGGAAAGATGTTGCTTGATATATAGTTATATAAGGATGCAAAGAAACAACAGAAAACATTAACATACCAAAAAAAAAGACAACTGATGTCTTAAGACCTTTGTCCCTTCAAGGCAATAAAGTGATTTGGTTGTAGTGTCACAGAGTGAACTTTTGGTGTACATTTATACATATGAATTAGCCCCTCATCATAAATCATATTTATTTTCTTAGAATTGATGTAGAGGCAGACTCACAACTTTGGGATTTTTCTACATTACTCTTCTAAATCAATCAATAAGTCTCTTGGTGGAACTAATGACTATAACAATTACATTGTTCACTTATAATAACATAATTATAACATATCTCACAACGCAACACTGGGAAAAAATGTTAAGCCGCCCATCTGGTAGGAAATACCATAATTTTGTCTCACAGTCAAACTGAATGTATTTGTGATCCAGGTTTTGCATCTGTTTCCCATCTTCAACGGCGAGTAATCATTTTTGTTCTTTAGCACATAGACATTCTACCCTCAGTTTTGTTTTGAAGATTTAAATAATTCCTAAGAATTGCTTAAAAATACTGTAATCAGATGACTGATTGCAGAGAAGGCAACATGTAGAAGAATCATATCGATACAATCTACTGTAATCTTCAGGCACACTATGAAAAATGCAAAAAACATTTACAAAAAAGAATGACCGACTGTATGTCGTTTATAGCCCAGCCTCTCCATCACAGGCCAGCATGTGTCCTCAATGAGTTTGATCTCATCTACAGCCATATTCTCTTTCCAGGAGTTGATTTTCGCAGGTGATATATCTCCTTCATATATCAGATTATACAGATTTGTAGATGTAGCATAAGTCAGCTGGTTTAACGCAGCTGGTGCAACTGGTATCCCAAGAAAGTTATGTATCTTTCCCGCTGTCTCTTCAGGAAAATATACAACGTCTTCAAATTTGACTATGAAGTACGTTTGTGGGGGAAGGCTTGAGCTCACCTTGAGCCCTGCTGAATTGTGCGCCAGCCATAGCTGAGCTAGCAGCTCTGTCGGGTTGGGATCTGGGTGGGAAAGGATCTTCTTCAGAGAAAGGAACTGCGAGTGCACTATAGCGCAACCCTGATCTACACCACCAATGTTCTGCTTAAAAATGTTGATGATGTGCCTTTTAATATTCTTACGCAAGTATAGGCTTGGCTTGCTGCTGTAGAGCATTAGATAGATCCATGCACGTGGGTCTCTGACCACATGAACTGAGCGAAGTGAGCGACCTATGACCTCTTGAAGATACGGTAGCTTCAAGAACCAGCCGCCACTGCCCATGTTCAGCACTGGCCGGGCATTTGGGTACTTTACCAGGTGCTGCCTGAGCTCTTGTATGTGTGCGATGTCCATATGGGTTCCCTTGCCACCCCCTGTCTTGGTTTGCTCTGACAGAAGCACCCTTCTCTTTTTTTGTCCTCTTTCTTTGACTTGGTTCTCTGTTTCATCATTGCTCTGGTGCAGCTGAATGTTTTGCAGGTGGAGTTTCACATTGTGGACTATGGAATGAAACCATCCCTGAAGGACCCGAAATCGTCCATTTTGCGCATCTGCTTTGGACCACTCGCAAGCATCCACGAGAGAGACGAAAGGAGATATGGGTAAGCGCAGGTAGGTTGAAGGGATGCGAAGGTATACAAAGTCAGAGCTATTATCAAAAAGGTGCTGAAGGATCTCTGCGCCCGAGCCTGGCATGGATGTAATCGTAACGATAGGGAGGAGTTCATGGATGCTAGAGTCTGTTCCATTATATGTGCTGCTGTCTTTCAACTTAACATTGCACAAGAGCTGTTCACAGCCATAAAAAAGAGACAAAAGTTCAGACACCCACAAAAACAGCACACAGAACAGAGTGCAATGAATTAGCATATTGAACGATACGTGATACTTCCTTTTTTTAATTACGAAAGCTAAAGCAAAACATAAAATCAACACCGCAGAGATGTTAACCACCAATCCAAAGTCAAACACTAAATCTTTTGTTTCTTGACTTGGCAAGGTTTGAATTCCCCGGCCAAACTGAACTATTCTTCTGTTGTCTTCTGTTTTAGCAAAGCCTGCAAAGCCCAAGTAGCCATGTCTTGCCTCAATGTCTTCATAGTTTGTTACAACGGACACAACAGTCTCTGTGTCATTAAGAGTCACTGATATTTTGACTCCATTTTTACTGTTGTCTATGAATCTACAGTCCGAGACCTTGACGTATGGGCCATGCATCAAATAAGCCACTCTAGTGACAGTGTTCTCCATAGGAAAGGTCACGTTTATATACTGCGTCCATCTCTTTTTGAATTCTGCAGCCTGTTCTGCCTCTTGTATCCTGGCAACGGGGCTAGATCCTTGAACGTCCAGCCAAAACATTTTGTAATGTGCATCCCACACATCCATCAGAGCCCCATTGTATTTTTCGAATGATCTGTGAGGAACGTACCTGAAATCAATGTCAAGGTTGTGAAAAAACGAACTGAGAGAAGTGAGAGGAGAGCGCTCGTGTTTCTCAATGTGATCCAGAACAAGTAACGTTTGCGAGTTAAGAAGCACAAGTGCTCGATAAACACTTTTGAGCTTCATGGCGGATGAATAGGCCGACACGGACTCTCCACTCACAAACAACATGTCCTGATGCGATGAAGCTGCAACAACCTCCCCAGCAGTATCCCCCACTTCCTTTTCTCCCCATCGTAGCCACTTTGAACATTCCCCCAACTGTCCTTCCCATGGCTGATTGCACTGGCTGGTGGGTGAGGGGGCGAATACCAGAACATTGTTAAGATAGCTGTATTTAGGACCATACAAGGCCTCAGAAACAAACACCAGTCCATTCGGTGCAAAAGTAAAGGAGTTTTGATCAGGGTGCTCATGCCCGGGGTTAAAGTTCGTCCAGCCTTCCACCCAAGAGTAAGGTTGTGCATGGACAATATCATAAACTGCTCGCCCTCCTAATTTCCCAGATTTAAATGACACAAAGGTATTACCTTCAGCTTGAGGTAGCCCTGCCCCATACGTCACCACACCCCAGTTGGAGAAAATGTGCATGGTTGCTTTGTTAAAGTCAGTTGGAGGCTGTGGAGTTAAAGCAGAGTCATACCATATGTACTCTGTATGTAAAGTAGCCCAGCGTTGGGCTGATGATTGCATCATGGGTCCGCCTTTAGGACGATGCCCCCTAATCTGCTCTGCCAGCCAGTTTCCTGAGCCATTTCGGATCACGTATGTGTCCAGAAATACAAGCTGGCTCTCTGGCCCATAGAACCAGTTGTAATTGGAGTCTGCGATGCCAACCGTCCTTTGAAATCCAGGAAGCAGTGTAGCAAAGTAAAACATGAAGTGAGCTCTGAGCCAGTTGTTCTGTGTGTTGTCTATCTGAAAATGACGCAAGGCTAAGTAAACATACTGTGTGATGGATTTTGCTGTGTAGCTACCGTATGCAACACCCTCGTCGAGAGAGCCATCGACAATGTGGCTGAGAAGGAACATGGTCTTTTCCATGTAGTTCACTGATATTTGCTTCCATATCATGGTCTCTGGGTCATTATGTTCCCCTGCCACAAGAGCACCAATGAGAATGGCTAGTATATTAGTTGTCTGGTGGTTCTGTAGAAACTGCTTTCCCCATCCTCTGTGCTTGGAAAGCTCAAAAAGCTCCTCGGTAACAGATCGTATTTTCCTGAGATATCGAAATCTTCTGCGGGTGTCGAGAAAGGTGTAAATGAAATCATACGCCGTGGCAAATCCAGTGAGGGAGTGGGCGATGGGAACCTCATCATTTGGCGCACTGGACACTGTCCAATCTGGATACTCCACCATTCTGTCCATGTACTCAATCAAAAACTGAGAGGCAGTAGCATCCTCAGGTTGAAGCAGACAGTATAGTGCAAGAGGAGGCAAATTGTTCCCATAAATCTCATTCCATTTCTTGCCAAAATCCTCATGGCTCACCGGAGGCTGGTAAACAGCTGCATTGGATAACATAACAGTAACAGCATTTTGAATAACTTTAAATATATTTATATGCGTGGTGGTGGCCCTCTGTTTCATCAAACGCAATTCTGTCTGATCAAAGTATAGCTTGGGGTGAAGGTGTGCTGACAAGGTGGTATTGTCTGTTTGGTGTTCATTCAAGGACACATATCTGTCTGAGGCAGACGAAATTCCACAGAAAGCAAGTCCCACAGCCAAGACGCAGAGCAGAACCGCAGACCTCTTCATGTTCTCTATGACCATGATCCAAGAAACAGATGTGGTGCTTTTCTCTTCGAAAGCTCCTCCTCTAAAGCGCCCAAAAATTTGTTATTAGTCCAACTTGTACTCACATGCAGAGCTGCAGATACTTTTTTCCTTTCAGGCAAAAACCCAAATGACTATGGCGGAATTTATGTGGCCAGTAGGAAGCGTTCCCATTTTCTTGAAAAAACATGCTTTTAAGTCCCATAAATGGTTATCCGGCTTAACGAAAAGTTGATAAACCCACGCAAAACAATTATCTTCCGCATTTATTTGCAGGCTGTTGTATTATTTAACCGGAGAAAAATGTTATTTTATATCCCGCTATTTAAAACTACACCCGGACGAAGTGCCATAACGGAAATATACTAGATGCAGAGATGTGTCAAAGAAACTTCCGTCTTCAGAAACCGTCATTACAAGTTTGATCCTCAGCTTCTCGCGGGTCTTACAGAAAAGTTTCCAGAAAGTGGCAGCGTCCTCCAGTAACTATTCACAGCACCGTGTAAAGTCACTCTTAACGCCTTTTCTCATCTTGTGACACAAGAAGCGAGATAATCCATTAATCCACTTTGAGGTGAAAGAAACGTACCTCTTGCTGTGTCGTTTGTCTAAGTGGTGATGTTTTCTAATTTGATCTGAAGCAAAGACAGATATGAAGAATCCATAATGTCATTTCAGTGTCCCCTTTTAGGCTAAAGGCTTATATTTCCTGCATCGAATTGTTCTTCTGTCACTAAACTGTCCCAATGTTGTGAGTCAAATCGCTTTTTCCATCTTCAAAGTTATCTAGAAACGTTACACCTATCACTGTCAGCATTAACCATTTTTAATATGGTCGATAGATGGCGTCGTAATATCACATTGAGGGGTTTATTAAACTATATTTCCGGTCGTTTTATTTAAAAATATCGACTGATCAAACGAATGTGTTATTCAAATATAAAGTACGGTTTACAGTCTATAGGCTATATCAAATATAATTTAGGCACAAGTCAGAATATAATCTGCTCAATTTGGCTCTTAAACTTACAAAAAAGTAAAGAAACAATACACAGGGAGCTTCAAAAAATAAAATAAAGAAATATGAAAACAAAGGAAGTTCATAATAAATGTATGTTGATGTGAATTTTTTATTATTATTATTATTTAAAAGATTTACCCCCAGTTTCACAGACAAGACTAAAGCATGTTTGAGCTTTCTCAGATGAAAATGTCTTGCTCTGACGTATCTTAAAACAGTGTCATTGTCCTGTGTTAAGATGCACACCTGTAATATTTTATGCAAGTCATTTTTGTAAAAGTTGCTTAAATATCTTAATTTAACTAACGCCTAGTCCTGACTTAAGCTAAGCCCCGTTTGTGAAACTGGGTCTTAGTCTTTCATGTGATGGAAGCTAAATAAAAGAAATTAGGATAAGTTAAGTTACTTTATTTGATAAAGAAACCAACCACGATGTCATGTACACAGGGAAGACAATTTATAAAAAAAAAGGAAAAACAGTATTACATGTAATGATATGGTAAAGATTAACATGATCCTAAGTCAACAGTCCCTGTTAATCCTCTTTCTTTGCTTCAGAGGTTTTTTCTGTACTGTCAGGCTGCAATTCTACTGCCTTCTTCCCACGTGAATCCGAGGCAGGACTTGCTGTAGCTCCTTCCACAGATTTCTCATCATCCGCTGGTACAGCAGTACATGTACCCCAGATAACCAGGGCAACTATACCCACTGGTAGTCCAAACACAAAACAGGAGAAAATTGGAGCTGTCTGAAACATTGACTGAGATCAGGGAGATTTATATTAGTTACCAGGACAACAGTGACCTAAATATTAGTCTCAAGTAAATATTTGATGAGGATGTCGTCAGCTGTGTGTTTTGGTTTTTGTGTGTTAAGCTTTTAAGGTAAATATTTAGCAAAAATGAAATAAGTAAATCTATCCTTTTGCTAAAATAATAAAGAGTGTTAGTCAGTCTTACCACCACCGTAGACTTAGCTTTATAGATAGATCTCTTAGCGCACTGCAAAAATCCATTTCCTCCCAGTAGCTGATTTGGGGTAAAAGGGAATTTTATTAGAAAAGGCACAATGTATTAGGACATAAAAAAAACGTGAAAGTATGTCCCTTCACATACCTTTGCGCTGCCATCCAGAACACTGTTTAAAAAGCTAAGTAAATCCTCAATGGTGTCAATCTTATTTTCTGGTAGACAGTATCCATCAATGGTCATATTTAGCACTATTATGGAGGGAATCTTAACTTCTCTGAGAAGAAACATAGTGGCGATTATACAAAATATATGCACACAGATTAGACCTCTGTAATATATATTGTTTTTGTAGACTCATTTTGTTTTCATCTGTCAGTGGCTTTAAAGTTCCAGCACTTCCTAAAATCTTTGCATCCTTTTCAACTCACCCCATAATCAAGCCGTTGATATATTCATTACCATCCATGTAACCAAACTGGTAATCACTGGGGGGGGGGATCAAATCAATATTGTCTTTGTTAACAAATAATTTGATAAACTCAGATATTAGGCACCTTCCGTATAAATGTGCTAAATACCTTTTATAATGATCTCTGTATTCAGTTGCCAGCCTTTCCATCAGAGTTTTGTATCTAAAGAAATCAATTTTGAGTTTTAGAGTCAAGATGATGGCGGGAGACGGGGGGACATTTTCTGATGTTGCTTACCGAATGCCTTCTTCAGATGGATTCTTCTCATCTACTATTGCTAATGCCACCAGTTTACCTTTAAGGGAAGTGTGAGAAATGAACAGTAACACAATCAATTATTTATGAGCACAAAGCTCACATAATCACAATCTGTCAAAGCATCATTTTCACACATAAATACTGGATCTCGGGGAAAAATCAGTTATTATTTATCACCTAGTGACAGAAATATAGCAATTACAAAAAAAAGGATATAGGAAAAAGGAAACGGATATAGGAAAATAAGTCAAATAAAAGAAAAATCAAGTACAAAACTAATATAATATTTATGGAGAAAAACATGCTTACTTAGTTCTCCCATCTGATACAGACTGAAGCTATCAATTTGAAAGTAAGATGGAAAACGTTCTCGGTTTATCCAAGAAGACAAATCACCATCAAGAAATTCTGTAGAAATGACAAGACAAGTGAGATTAAACTTCATTTATTAAATGTAGCCCTGTACCTATAAATGTCACCATCAAGCTTGTGCAAACGCCATGCAAAGTAAGAGTACTCAGAAATGTGTAATCTAAAATACGTAATCATGAGAAACAAATGAGCTTTTATTTTATTAACGAAACAAAGTGTTTCTGTTCACTGACTGTGCATTAAATTATGCAAAATACGTCGCACACAGTCAAGCTGTTGACTTAAAGGGTGTGTATTGCATGTTAGCCCAGATGAAATATTCAGAATGAGCCACATGACAGAAGAGAGCAGGAACACCTCATGTCTCTGCATTCTCATCTTTTGGAGCAGAATGGTAAGAAACTAATTACTGCAATATTTTCACAAATGTTTTTTTTTTTTTCACTTGTATACATACAACCAAGTGAGTTGTTCTAATGTAACTAGAATGTTTAATGTTAATACAGTAAATTAAACACAGTGCCCTAAATGGCCAAATCGCGAAGGGAAAATGTAAATGTTTACATCACATATATTGGTGTGCTGTATATGCCTCTGTTAGAAGAATTAACCTTGTGATGTTTGTTACAAAAAAAATAAATAAATAAAGTAAATATTGGCAGTTAAATGTTTCATAAACAAATGTATTTAACATCAAGACTGTATCACATACACATGCTCAAATGAGAGATTGATTTGTAGAGTGTGCTGAGTACGGCACAATAGCTGTCTGCACTTTTTTCAAATGAGCCATTGATTTTCATATTTCATATTTTTTTTACTTTAGGTTGAGCTGATATAATTTTGAGTTGAGTTGGCCATAATTTGACACTATACAACAAACCTTTACATTTTTAAATTATAATTAAACCTGTATTTCTTTTTAGGTGATCTGGAGGATGTTAATGCATAACATTTTCTTCAGATGCCACATTCAAAACCACGTCTTTTAACCTTGCTCCATGGATGTGCTAACTATTCATATCATGGAGGACTCATCTGACAGTGCAGTGTTTCGTGTTCAGGTTCAATGTGCTGATTCTTTCCTGCTAAACTACTGGCTCCAGAAAACCTTCTTCAACAACGGGGAAGTCCAGCAGATCAACACCCTGAGAATAAACGGCTGTCGTGGGCTAGTGTTTGTTTTGAGGGTGCTGCATCGTTCTTCACGCCTCCCTAATTCCCATTATTGGTGCCCTTTCCTAGTGACACTCTGCCTCGATGCCCTGGCATTTCACTACCACCTCCCCTCTGTGCCCCAGTGGAATGGCACCCTTCAAGAGGCGATGAGAGGAAACAGCCTGGAGCTCAGACGCTGAGAGACTAAGAGATTTTTATGAGCTTACAGATCTTATTAGTTTCTATTAGTCATCCTAAAGTGATACTCTGCAAGCAGTACATCTTACCATTGTAAAGGTAGTACGTCCCGTCTTTGAACACAGCAATGGTGGAAACATCCTGCAGAGTGACTGCCTTTGGAGAAAATGAATAATGAATCTATTTGTTATTTGAATAATGAATCTAATTATTTTATTTGTGCAGTCTAAAAAAGCAGAGGTATTTAAAAATTTTGTCAATACTCACCTTAAGACTGTTCATCTTCAGAGCACAAATTTTTTGATTATAGCTCTCAGATTTCATTAAAAATATCTTAATTTGTGTTTCTTAAGATCAACGAAGGTCTTACGAGTTTGGAATGACATGTGGGTGAGTAATGACAAAGTTTTCATTTTAGGGTGAACTAACTCTTTAAGTGGAAGTCTTACCTTTGGAAGGACTTCCTCAGATGCAGTGAAAAAATATGTGTGGACGATATACTCAGTAGCAGCTTTGTAGTATTTCTTCTGTTTTAAAAATACAAAAACTGTACATTGTATTTCAATAGTAGTATATTATATTAACCATTTCTGCATGACCTAGCAGAAAATCTATTTCCATAGGTTTTTATAAAAAACTTTTATAAAATACTAACCAGAAGCAGTGGTGGCTGTGAACTCATGTTCCAGTGTTTTTATTCCATTTTATTCCTATTCCATCATAATTCATTCACTGTCCATAAATATGACCATTATTAATTTTACATAATGTTTACCTTCAGGAGCGACTCCTCTCCAATGTAAACAAAGATAAGATCGTGACGACTTATCACATGCTGGAACAACTGAACACTAGAGAGTGGTCTTACCACAGGTCTAGGTTAAAGGAAAAAAGACAAGGGGATAGCATGAGGAGAATTATAACTAGCATTGACATAAAACTAAAATCTATGTAGAACACGAAAGACACAAGACAATTAATAATTGTGAAAATTACCCTGAAACTCTGTTGGTGAATTCAATAATAGCATCCTTTGTTCTTGGCCCTTTGTAGTCAAAAGACAGCTCTCCTTTAAACCTTTAAAAAATATATATATAAAAAGTCAAATTGAGAGAGATAGATAGATAGATAGATAGATA
>JAUMHR010000043.1:9261697-9279408 GCA_032361145.1 Enteromius fasciolatus
AGATAGATAGATAGATAGATAGATACAGATGTATATATGGAAGTTAATATATAGATATGGTTATTAACTCACAGTTTTATGGTTGGATATCCACGAATATTAAACTCTGAAGCAATACCTAGGAAAGAGATATCAAGTGTTTTATTGTATTTTTAAACCAGCAAAAAAAATTAAATAATAACAATGGTACTAGTCATGTTGTTAGTTGAAGTGTTTTGTTAGCTATATCATTACTAAATCACACTTAATTAATTATCGTAACTGTCTAGTGTAATCTAATTACTAAAAGAGTGTACTCATTGTAGGGGGTAAAATGCAAGACGTGGGCTACGTTTTATTTACCCAGAAAGCTTATGTGTAAACTTCACAATAAGAAGATTATGAAGTCGGAAGACAATGGTAGCAAAAGGCAGCTTGTGAGACTGAACAAGCTAATTCCAAAAAACTAAAGGGATTTCTAATTGCTGAAATGCAACGTATGCCATATGGCCATCTGGTTAACAAGATACAGACTCAACACAAACTATGTATACAGTTCAACGAACTGAGTCTCATGAACGCATGAGGCCAGCTTAACTAATCCCATTTAACAGCAGGTAAGTCTATCCTGCCATTTAAGTAGCATACTAATTGGTTGCTAAGCAATGGCCCGGTGTGGCATTACCATTACTGTCATCTCAAACCAAGCTACATTAGGAGATCTAACTTTCATCTAAGTATCCTGCAGGGAGTATGGCACAAATGCAGTCAGATATGCAAGCAATGTAATTAAATCTTTCCAACACACTTTAATGTGAATATGTGAACTGAACCCACTTGTGTGCATTGCGGTATCAATCTTGCCAACATTAACAGGAGAGCCCATACTCTTCAGCTCTGCACCGACCTCATTCCATATTGGCTCAAATGTGTGACAGTAAGTGCACCATGGTGCATAAAACTGCAATATAAAACTCATAATATCACACAGCAGGCATGACAGAAAGTTACAAAGCAAACACATCATGCTATATAAAAATGCATAAATTGTACTGTATACACTCTCACCTCCACCAGCCAGAGTTCATTCTTTAGGTACTCCGTAAACCTGTAAAAGGAAACGGTTTAATGCAATCACACATTGATAGCTACCTATCATAAAAACCTAGAAACCTTCAACCTATTTGCTAATAGGCTAATGATACACAGGGCATCTTTTTGAACAATTTTGCCAGGCAGCTTTTTTGGAGCAATGTTGCTTGGGCACTTTCCCATTGAGAATAGGGACTATATAGTTCAGTTGTGGGCTTTGTGTCTCACCTGGCTCTCCTCTGATAACAACATTGCTCAAAAAGTTGCCACGCATATTCTTATCCTTCCAGTCTTATTGAAAGAAAAAAAAAAAATAGTTGTTCGAAAGGTACATTCTTATCTAATAAAAAATAACCAGTTTGTGCAATTTAAATCTGCCTATATCTTATTCATCAGGTCAGACTCAGTTTGTTCATGAATATCTCAGATTACAAAAGGTCTGCCTCAGGGCTCAGTTTTTGGCCCCCCTCCCGTTTATTACGGCCTGAGGATCATCTTGAAATTGCTCTGTTTATTATTATCTATTGCTTTTAGGACAAATCTTCTGTAAATTTGGTAGATATATTCATTGTTATGCTGATGACACCCAGCTCTATATATCTTTAAAGCCTGTTTCAACTTTATCACCTTCTCTCTTTCCCTCTTGCTTCGTTTATCTAAAATGAAACCATAATTTACATGTAATTTCCTTAAAGTTAACAGTAAGAAGATTTACATTTACATTCACATTTATGAATAGGTACTAAATCAAAAATTGCTAATTTGTTAAAGTGTTATGTTGAATATTGATAATTCTGTCATTTGTCCTTCTTATCGGGTTAAGAGTCTGGGTATAATCCTTAACAGAACTCTATCTTTTGAGGCACATGTAAATAATATTACTTGGTCAGTATTATCATTTGGGAAACATCACATACTACTCTCCTTGTACATGCATTAGTTATATCTCGCATTGACTATTGACTAGGCTACAAACTTAAAATGTCTATCTATATATTTATCTATTTATGCAATGAGTAATATAACAAACCACAGGCACTGACAAATTAGAGTTGCCCGCAGGCAACCCATTTTAGCTGTAACAATTTACAAAGCAGCAAGCCTTGTTTGTCTTATTAGTTGTATTAAATTGCTCCCACATAATAAATACAGCGTGATGTATGATCTTAAAAACATAAATTTCCATCAAACCCTCATTTTCTCAGGCAGACTGCCAATTTCTTTCAGTAGAAGATCTCTGTACGTTGCTATGCAACAAACATAATGACGCTGCACTGACAGCACCTTCACAAATAAAAAACAATTAGTACCTTTACAATGCAAAAGACTTACTTGTCATCGAGTTCCTCCACATATCCTGTCACCACAGCAATGATCGACAGAAGCGCTATTAAAAAGAAACGCAGTGACATACAGATTACGTGTTAAAGAGATTTGTATTTTGCCGTTTATATTGGAGAACTTGGTGTCTGTACAATTACTAGGCGATCATACCTGTAAGTATTAAGTTTCTCATTCTTGATATCCTTTTATCTGGTCATTAACCGTGCAATAGCCTTGCAATGTTATAGACAGCAGAATCAGTGTTAGGTTAGTGTGACATAATCATCGGACTGGTAGTAAGCTCTTGGCCGACTGACTAGATTAACCCCATTTGCCCCGAGGGGTAGGAACGAACAGAATTAGGCCACAAATTGATTCTGGGCAAGCGGTGAACGTTGCATTGCACCACTTTAATTAGTTTAAATTAGATTTTAATCTTGTTTTCTCTAGCGTAAAGCATGAATTGCATTGCATTGTATCAAATAAGTCATTTACATTTTGCAAACTTATTATTGTTTTTGTTGTTGTCATTGTTATTACACAATTAGCGTATTGTCTGTTACGTTTACTGACGTTTGGGAAAAAAAATAACGTTAACAGTTACTTTCTCTTCCGAAAGATGGCGCCATAATAATCCATTTAGCTGATTCCGGTTTTATTAGAATGCACAGCCGTGCTAAAAAATGAACGTTATATTAATTCTATGTTTATAACTTTTTAGGCACAGTAATTTAACGTTTTGCATGGCCAATTTTCTAAGTAAATAATTCCTGTAAATGATATCAGTGCATTTCTCTGAGCTGTTTATTGTTCTTACAATTGTTTTCGATCCCATAATAACAAGTAATGCATTTTAAAACCTTCAGAAGACGACCTAATAACTATTTATTTTTACGAATCTAGTTTTGTTTATGTTGTATGCCATACAAGCCAAGCCTATCATTAGACAGCTGCACCTTGAGAGATCATTTTGATTCGCGCAGGGACAAGTCAATCGCTCGAATACCCGCCCACAGAGCGTCCAGCCTCACCGGTGATTGGTTCAAAAACATACAGTTTAAGAGCTCTCTTGTATCTCTATGGTCGACGTCTGTCTCCATCAAATAGAAACGTAAGTTTGGTCCGTGGGGAGAGGCAACTGTTATGGAAGTGGTTGCCTCTTGAATATACTTCACTGTTTTCACTCACCCAAAATGGAATAACATCTTTGGGGATTCACTGCTTGTTAAATTAGTTAGGGATATAGAAACTGAGCGAAGAGTTTGGCGTGATATAGAAAGGACTCTGGAAAGAGCTCGCGCGTTATTTATTTTCTCCTGACCGCTTCATGTTTGTGGACAGCGCGACAAAACATACGCAGTTTTCTACTTGTGCATGTTAAAACTGAGTTTCTATCATACAGTTTGTTGTAGTCGCTGTAAATTAAGTTTTAACAAGCTCACACGGTGCTTTTTGAATTCGTCTTGGAGTTCAAACATAGCTTAGCCGACGCTCGGTCAAAACAAGCATATCTGTATGGAAATATATGGATTGTAGTATATGGCCCCCCGTCTGCTGTTGCAAAATGCAATGGGACTAAGTGAGGCCTCTGGACCGCCAGAATATCTTTGCTTCACTTTCAAGCCTGATGACCAGGTAAGATACTGAACTTTGTGTAACGTTAGAATCAGAAGGGTGTTTTCTTTTTGGTTTCAAAGTAAGATAAACTTGAGAAGCATGCGCGTGTATCAGTAAACGATCAAAGTGCGCTTTGGTCTCCACCTATTAGTTACAGTTTAATGACAGCATGCAGTTGCACCTGAGCACTATTCTCAGCGGTATTCTGGCGCTTATTGTTTTGCAGCAACCGAGTTCACTTTCGGTCAGCATCATTTATGCGAGCTCGGATTGCAACACTTACACTTCCGAGTTGTTCTCGCGCCCGCCTTGAGCTGGCTTCCCTAGAAACAACGCAAGCCGTGTAAAAACATTACCTGTTTGTCCTAAACTCACAATTTTGTATGCTGGCCCTTTGAAGTGCATTAACTTATGTGTTGAACCCAGTAATGTGTGTTAAGTTTGGCCATTAATAGGCCTATTTGAGTCTAAGCACTTCTTAGCAACTTCTTGAGCAGATTTTGAAGCGTTAAGCAGATTCATGAAAAACACAGCCTTGTACACGGAGTTAAATGCATGCAAAAAAATGCATGGTATGGGCTGAAAAATCTGTACAGGATGGCCAAGTTCTTCTCACGTTTTATTTCTAATCTTTGGAACGTCAGAAATGCTGTTCTTTACACCATCATCGAGTAGCTGAATGGGGTTGTTGTCTAATCACGTGATTTAAAATACCTGTGAATGGCCTGTAGAATGTGAAGGCATTACAACCTCTTTTGGAATGTCTGTCTTTTTGGCTGCTGGAGATCATGAGATAACAAGCAATCGAATACTAGAGTAACACTGGATCAAAACAAGGTCTTATTGTGTAATGTTTACAGTCAGCATACTGTCATAGCTGTAGGAACTCATTTAGTAGGAGCCCAGTGCATCATTTTGACCCTGCGTTCCAGGCTGAGAGTGTTATTTTGGGAAAATAGCAATTGATATATGGGTCAAATCATGCAGTAAGCTGAGCATTGAATGTTGGCTGGCTTTAAGGCTGTCTATACTGAAGGTCAAGTTTGAAATGAGCTCTGTGGAACGCTGCCACTAGAGTCATGACCAAAACAGCTGTTTTAGGTCTTGTCTTTAGAAGTCTCCAACCCTGGGTGTGCAACAGTTTTGTAAATCGCAAAATTTAGTAGTGAATGTTTATGGAAAGAAAAACAAAGGGGCAGCCCACCTTAATTGTTCTTGAAGGTTAGACGTATGATTGGTTAGACTTTGAAAATCACAAGGGGCATCTAAGGAATTGAGTTGATTTATCACACTGTAGTGAGTAGAGCCAGCTGTTGAGCAGCCTAAGGCCTGCGTGGATGTTTGGTTCGTTTAAAGTGGCTTTTACTGGGGTGTGGCACTCGAATGTAAGAGTGGGAAGGCAGTGTTTAGATCCTGGCTGAGTTTTGTGTTATTTATTTATTTCTCTTTTTTTGTTCCCAAGCTTACAACTGGAATGTTGCAGGGACAGTTTATCCCGTATCCGTCCTGTGCTTTTTGTGATGAATGAAGGGAAATGAGTGTGAATGGCTTGATTCTGTGTTCATTTAGCTACAGAAAATTTAGTCAAGGTGATTTATTTTCATGCCACTGGCCATTGTTTGTTTGGACGGTGAAATGAATTTAAAATTAGGCTTAAGCCCAGTTCACACCGAGAACGATACCTATAAAGATAAGTGCCCAAGCATCTGAGCTCCTGATAACAGGATGGATTCTGAATGGATGTTAATGATTTTATCGTACATCAGATGAAAAAATGTATTGGTTGTGGAAATGATTTATCATTATCTTTATAGTTATAGTCTTTGTGTGAATGGGCCTTTAATCTGCTTGCACTTGGCAGGTGTGTTTACTGCCTCTAACCCTACTTCCATGTCTTTGCCATAATTTTTGTTTTAAATAATTGTGCAAAAAGTGCTTCGTATAGCTGATAACTGTTAACCTGGTTCATCAAAGAGTGTCTTTCAGATTTTCTGTCACTATATATTGTTCACTTAAAAAAAAAAAGCAGTACTACAAGTAGCGAAATATACAAGTAATTTTAAAAATGGGTATTATAATGGGGCAGACTATTAATATTTTGTTCATGTATTTATCTCTTTATTCATTTGTAGGTCTGGCAAGGACAGTCAAAAATGTGAACCAGTTATTGACACTCTACCAGATTATTTGTGCACCAGTAGCAATGGAGCGGAGCAAACGCAACTCCATTGCTGGGTTCCCCATGCGGCCAGATCGTCTGGAGGACCCTGATTGTGGAGGAGGAGGTGGAGCAGACACCAGTCCGGCACCGCAGGACAGGGTGTGTCCCTCTTCTTACCGAGCCCTCATCAGTGCCTTTTCATGCTTGACCCGACTCGATGACTTCATCTGCGAGTGGATTGGCTCTGGGTTTTTTTCAGAGGTCTACAAGGTAAGAGAGTTGTGTGATGACAATAAAGGCCTGATATACTTCAAAGAAAGTTCTTTTTCGTTCTTCATTAAGGGCAAAAAGAAAGTGTACGAGTGCAGGTATACTATTTTCGGACATTATGACACCCTGCGCTGCTGGAGGCAGGGTACATGACTCGAGGTGCAGATATATCTGTGGCGGCTCAGCTATGTATAATGACTTGGAGATGTTGCTACCTTGCCTGACCTTGGTTGAATAAAAAATGAACCGGGGGAAAAAATCCAGTGTCAAAGAAGGTGACAACGATTGCACAACCGCCTCAGACTAATGGTAGCTCAAAGGTGTTTAGGAGTTAAAACAAACTCCCCAAAAATGTATTTGGTGAGCCATTTCGAACTGCCAAAACAAACTGAAATGAACTTTGTTCTGATCTTTTTCTAAATTTTTAATTTCAGTTCATTCTTTGATTTCAAAGTATATAGGGGCCTTAAGTCATTTCAATTTCATTTATTAGTCACTTGGGCATACCAAACCACCTGCAAAGTTGAGTTCTGACATTATTCATTATAGTTATAAGTGAACATGAGAACATTTGATTGTGTTATTATTATTATTTTTTATTTATTTATTTATTTTTGAAGATAGATGGAGATTTAGTTGAAAAGGTCCTGAGGAGGAAAGGAAAGTTAATCTTGTGATCTGATGAGTTGTCATCTAGGTTGCAAATAGTAGGCCCTAAGTTTGCTAAAAAAGAGTGTGTGGCTTAGTATGATACGATGCCATAGTTTGAAGTAAATGAAGATGAAGTATTGCGGTTAAATTTGGGAACAATCTGTATCCAGTCAAATGCATGCTTTCAGTGTGTTTGGATACTGTTTGGCCTAAAGTAGTGCATAGCAATGCCTGTCATTGGCTGACAGTGACACCGGTTCTAACCCGGCCTGGTTCATGTCCTGATCCCATTCCCTTCTCTCTCACCACAATAGTTTCCTGTTTCTCTGCACTTATTTTCACTTACTTGTCGTATAAAGGCATTAAAAGTCCATTAAAAAGCCTGTTTAGATACTATTACCGATTATAGGATAGATTTACATAGTCCTTTAATGATTAACATGCATAAAGTAGCTTTAGAGTTTGTGAGAGTCGGTGCTTCTGTGATTACTCTCTGTTCTCTCTGCAAAGGTAGTAGGCCGGAGTGCCAGATGCCAAATAACTGTCATTCCTTTAACATGCAGATGTTGTTTACGACATGCATTTTCCTCTGTAGTGTTGATTAGGCTACTGTTTGTAATTTATAATTTTTTTAGTTGTTTGTTGAGCATAAATCCTAATGAACTCCTGAGCACTACCCTTGATGCTGAGCATCAGTAGCCTAGTCACTTCTGCACACTATATTCACAGTGAATAATTCAATGAAGTTTTGAGGTCAGAAAAGCCCTGGGAGAACAGTGCATGATGATGCCTATTACCAAGATCAATTTCTGTCATAACGGTGAACTCTTTCACTCATGAGCAGCATTTGTCTCTGTACATGCGCATGCTGCATCAGTTTTTATTTCAGCTTGTGTGTTTTGTCATAAATGGACCAGGTTTGTCCGCGTAGGTATTAGGCCAAGTATAAAGTCATTTAGAGATCCGAGGTCAGTAAATCAAACTGTGTCTAGGGAGATGCACGCACCTCTGTTGGCTTATTTTAATTTTGTCCATTCAGAGTGACCTACAGTAGATTGTGGTACTACAATAAGAGCAGATACAGACTAATTTACTGTAGCTTTTTACTGCTTTTGAAATTTTGCCTTTTAATGATGCAGCAGCTTGTCGCAACAGAATCGATTAAAATAATATTTTTTTTATTAGGTGTATCCTTGAAATAAGGTGCACATATTTCCACAAATATGAAGGTCAAGTTTGAAAAAAAAAAAGGGTAGTACCCCATTGAAGCAATACCCCTACATTTTTTGCAGGAGTGTATAAATATTCTTTATTGCACTTTGTTTTGTGACTTCCAATTTGTTTTTTCTTTTATGATGCTTGTTTTATAATGTAGACGCTCTCTCCCTAGAAGAATTAATCTCCCTTTACTTTGCATCTTGCACTTTTAACCATAGTTTTTATTGAATGAAGTGAGTGTCCAAGAAATGCAAATGTTTAAACCTTTCATGAACTTTGAATTGAGCATGCAAATAGTTTTGTTTGTTTGTTTTGCAGTTCAAATTATAAACCCATATTGCCACTCAAGATGTGTCAGGCAAAAAATATGGATAACAAAAAAAAAGATTCAGAGCAAGATTCACTAAAAGGAAGATTCAGACAAAAAAGGCAGAAGTAAATTGTTTGAAGCAATAAATTGAAATCCAAAAGTATGTTAGCTTTTATTTCTGTGCAAGTAAATCATTGTGGAGCCCTTGTTTAGCTACAGTTGAACCCCTAAACCTTTAAATGGAAAAGCATTGTTTGTTAGTGATTTGTTGTATTTCTATGTAGATTATTTCCTTCCCCTCACAGGTGGCTGAGATTTAAAGCCAAATAAATGGTTTTAGGATGGCAGGCAGGGGGTGTCTGCATATGGCGCAGGCAGGGGTAATACAGTGAATACCAGCTGTGTTGGGGGTCTGCAAGAACCTGTCTGGAAAACGAATGCAATAATAACCTTTTCCAGTGCGTTTGAACAAATGTGTTTCAATCTGTACTGATATGGTAAGCTCAAACAAACATCTAAAAAAAACAAAACACAGCACTATGCAGGGTCCATAAATAATCATGTTGCTCAATGCTTTAATAAAGCTACATTTGAGGAACCGAAACATTTTCCTAGGACGCTGGATTTGTTGCATTGGCAGCAAGCTTTGACTTGGTAATAGCAGAACAGATTGAGAGTTTGGGTGCTGTAGCAGAGGCATCTGGGTCCATGTCTGACAGGCGGCTCTCACTGTAGGTGGGCGCATGAAATGGGCTCTTCCTAGACTGCTGATCCCCCAGACAGAGATTGGTTGCAGTGCAGTCTGCACCATGCATTTGAAGTAAAAGGAAACGCTCAATAAATGTTGCTATGCGTTACGGATACAACATTCACAGCAGTTAACCACTGTTCAATGTTTTGGTTCCCTAGCACTGAATTTTGAGTAATCCTTCTGTTGTGTTGAGTCTTTCCATCGCTGCATGCAGTTTGAGGAAGTCGTATTTAATGAACGTAAAGATGATGATGATTTTTTTCTCATGAGGAAATCCTGTGGTTGATATTTCTTTTCCTAAATGTCTTTTAATTGGTCAGCAAGATGAAAGCACAAAGAGGAAACTAGAAAAAAGATCTGCGGTGGCACGAATCAGCAATGTTGTGAAACCCTTAACAGTACGTGGCCAAAAGTCAGTTGTGCAGAGGTGTCTGTTTTGTTTATCATGTGCTAAAACATTGGTTTAGTAATAACGATTTTTAACAATAACAATGTTCTTTTAGACCTCATTCGCTATGTATTCGCACTTACACTCTCAATGGTATTGTTGGTCTAATGCTGTGGGTTTCACTTTCTCCAATGCAATTTTTATGATAGCATTAGCCTTAAAGCCTTCTCCCTTTTAAGATGAATATGCAGAGCATATATATATATATATAAATAATATAAATAATATATTTGGCGTGCTTTTACATTTGCTATAAATAGAACTACTTATATTAAAAACAAACTCTCAAGCTCTGCCCATATTTAAAAAGTAACACAAAAGTAATGTAATGCCTTACTTTCCATAAAAAGTAATGTAATTAGTTACTTTTAGGGAGTAACACAATATTGTAATGCATTACATTTTAAAAATAACTTCCTCCAACACTGTTATGAATTCCTCTGACTCTTCTCATTTTGTTTGTATGGCTTAGTTCAAATTCAGAGGGCGGCTGAAAGATCATTTGTCATTTTCCTTGTTTGTTTTAGGTGCGCCACAGAGCTTCGGACCAGGTAATGGCTCTAAAGATGAACAAGCTGAGCAGTAATCGTGCCAACATGCTGCGAGAAGTTCAACTTATGAACAGACTCTCTCACCCCAACATACTAAGGTTTGCTTTCAGTGCAACGCTATTATCACAGTGGGTTAACACTTTTTTTTTTTTTTTTTTTTTGATTAAAATGATCATGCAGATTGCACAATGTGCAAGGTTCAAAGCTAAGCCATGACTTTTATCGCAAGCTGTGTGTCTCTGTGCGGTTACTTTATAAAGTTGGTTTCTGCAGTTGTGGTTTACACTAATAAAAAACTAAGGAGCTGATGCCGATAAAAGTAAATTTAACAGGCTTTCTAACTAAATGGGCAAAATGGAAATAACATGGGTTTCAAAGAAAAACACAACTGCAGCTTTCATATAAAGCTGTGGCTTATGTAGCTTCACAGTACTATTAGGTTTCCTACTCTTTGAACAAGGAGTGTGCCTCGCTTTATGCACCGCCAGTGGCTCAAAATTAATGCAGTCTTTCAAATAAGTGAGACCGTGGGAGTGTTGCTTTCAGTGTGAATCTTTCTCTCCTTTGTAATGGAAAAGCAGGGATGACCTCTTCCTCCTCGTTTCACAGAAATCAGGTCAGAAATCCATTAACAATAGATGGAGTGAAACGACATCCTGAGTTTAGATTTCATTGAGATCAAAAAGCAGTCCTTTAGTTTTTGACATTTGTTAGTGTAGAAGTGGTGAGTTTTGTCAGCTGAGATTGCCTGTATCTGGGGATGAAGTGGGGAATTGGATCTTATTTTTATTTGCCTATGTATTTATTGTATGCGTTAGTTTTTTATTGTTGTTTTGTGTCCTTGTTACATGTTAAATGTAGTTACTATTATAATAAATAATTATTTAATAAATAAACAATAAATTATGCATAGCCTAATTGCATGCAAGTAACCTTAATCCAAACCTTAACCATGTTTTAATTAATATTACACTTTAACAAGGACAATACTTTTTATTTTATTTGTTGTTATTTTGTTTTTAATGTCAAAGGAGCTGTCTTTCAAACAATGCTGCAGTACACATATGATTTACTGTTTAAATATGTCTGGTATTGCATCCATTTTTGTAACACTTGGCTTGTTTGTAGAGCAGAATGTGAGATTGTGAGTGGATAAAAGAGTGAGAGAGAGGGTCTGTTTGTGGTTTACAATCACATCATTGTTACATCTTATTGAATGGGGGTGGAGGGACCGTAGTGCAGACAGGAGAAGGCTGAGGGGAGCTTTGTTGAAGAAATCCCAACACAGACCCACAATTAAAGCCAGGCCTGGGCTTTATGGGGCCATAACTTTGAAAACACAGACAAATTTGTGTCCTCTTGTGAGGTGGCCATTCAGAGACATTGATACGTTGTGTCATTGCTAAGCACAAATTAGTGAAAGGCTACTGGATATCTGTATCATGTGGGCCTCGCACTGCGCATGCATACAGACTGTTTGCAAGTGATGACTTTCTGGAAGAAAAAAAATGGTTAGAGGCACATAAGACATCATAATTGGCACACACATTCCTGGATTCATACACTACCATTCCAAAGTTTGGGGTATGTAAGATTTTTGGGATTTGATACATTTGTGTGACCCAAAAAATAGGTTATTTTGAAAAATTTTACAATTCAAGACCTGTTTCTAATGTAGTACATTTAATGTAATTTATTCCTTTGATGTCACGGATGAATATTCAGCAGTCATTTATTTCATCCTACAGGAATCATTCTAATGATTTTTTTTTTGTTTTCAATGAAAACAGTTGTGCTGTTAATATAATAATAGTAATAATACATTTATATTATTTTTCTCGAAACATTTATATAAAACGTGAATCTTTTGTAACATTTTAAGTGCCTTCAATGTCACTTTAGATTATTTTGAACACTTGCTGGAAAAAAGTTCACCCAAAAATGGAAATTCTGTCATCATTTACTCACCCTCAAGTAGTTCCAGCCCTGTATGCATTTCTTGTTCTTCTGAACACAAAGGAAGATATTTTGAAGAAAGTTTGTAACCAGCCTGTTTTTGGTCACCATTGACTTCCATAGTGTGTTTTGGTGACCCAAAACAGCCTGGTTTCAAACTTTCTTCAAAATATCTTTCTTTGTATATTTATACAGAATTTGTATTTTTAGGTGAACTGTTCTTTTCATTTCTTTATTACCCCAAATATTTAAATGATAGTGTAGTTTACTGACTTATTAAAGCACTCTCTTATTGTTATTATAATGTATTACTGTTTTGCTTCTCTTTAAAGAAATTATACCTTGCCACGTCTTCCATCTCTGAAAGAAAAATAAGCTTTCTTTTATTTACAGCAGAGTTCTTGCATTTACTCTGCCATTGTGCCTGTGTTTACACCAGAGTTTTACCCTCCAGTCGACTGGAGACAGTCTCACTTTTTATAGCTTGTGTTGATGTACAGCACCATAAACCTGTCTGAGTTTATGGTGTCATTTGTAAAAGCCATTTTTGACACAAGGAATGAGAGTAGAGCATAAAATAAGCCCACTGGACAGCATCCTCAGGAGAAAGTCAGCAGCAGCTCAGTCTAGTCAATAATGCTGAATTTGCTCTATGCCATTGTTTGCATATTGACCTTTTTACTTTTTAAAATTGTTTTTTTATTTTTTTTTTTGGCCACCTAGAAATCTCTTCAAACTCTTAGCTGCTGCTGATGCTTCAGAGCAGTAAACTAACATCGATCATTCTCTTTTTGTTTTGGTGGTGTTGCAGATTTATGGGGGTGTGTGTACAGGAAGGTCAGCTCCATGCTCTCACAGAGGTAAGTGACATCAGACTCGTGTTGCATTCACCACACATCTCCTAAAACATTAAGACTGTACTTCATCACATTGATGACATTGGCCTCCTTCTAGCTTGGAAAAAAGGCAAAAGATAACCTTTTGTACCAGTAGTGCTGTATTGAATTTATACTCGAATAATACTTGCATTGCTAGAAAACGTTGGTCTGAGAGCGCTTGCATTACCTTTCATTCCTAAATCGGTGGCATTTCCCCCTGTGAATCAACTGTGACATTGAACAGTTTAGTCTTTGTTCACAGTGGCCCGAGGGGAAGTATTCTATTAGAGAGCCCACTGGCAGTCCCCTAAGGCATGTTGTATTTTTACCATCTCAAACCGTGTAGGTGTATTTTGCTTGTATGAATGTAACTGTGCTATTTAGTCTTACACTCAAGATAAATACTGATTTCACAGGAAAGAGGGGTTTTACTTAAGCTGGAAATGAGTCAGTTTAAAGATCAAGTAGTTTATATACAAATAAAGTGCTTGGTTAATTAAATAAATTAGGTATAATGTTATAAAATGGTTTGTTTGTTTGTTCTCTTATAAGCTTTTTAGGGCCCTCAGTGGCCCCCAGTTGAGAACTACTTCATTAAAGGAAGCTTAGTTTTGTGTAGTAGTTCACTATAGTCATCCTGGTATATTTAGTGTCTCTTTTGATACCCGTTCTGTTTTTTCCTGTAGAAAGAAGCCTTTTATCATTTCTATTTTAGCTTAAATCATCGCAGGTCGCTTGTTCTTGCCATCGCCTTGTGACCTTTGCTCTGCTTTCTTGATGCATGTTGACAGAAAGAAGTATTAGTCCAGTGGTAATCACTGGCCTGCTGAGGGATTATACTATTTTTCAAAGTCACTAAGACCTTATGTTGCTCATGCTATTAAGAATTCCCAGTCATTTTTTTCCCCCATAAAGACACTTCATTTAAGAGCCGCTGAGTGAGTTGACAGTGTATTAAATGAGCTCTCTCATCACTCAACAGTTATGAAGTCAGCCCCGCAGGAAGCTTTCTATCCTTTGTTGTAACCTGCATCAGCACCCAATGCACTCAAAGTTACTGTTTCACCAAGAGGATTAGCTCTATATAGGCATACACATCAGTCACCTAATCACCTGAAATAGCACAGCTTTAAACCCACCTAACCTGGGCTACTCCTTTTCGGTCCATTATATTAGTTTGGCAGTACATCAGATAGTCCACGCTGACCAAATGGTGTGACGTAGGATTAGCTCTAACCAACTTCAAGATGAAGCCAACAGAGCACTTCCAAATGAAAGATTCCCTGACCCGCGTTTGCGATTGATGTTGGGCATGAGATCAGGTCTGTAAGAAGAGGGAGAAATGGGATTAAATGGAACAAGCAGCCTGATTTGGCTTAGCTGACCATGTACCGATGTCCCAGTTTTCGTTTACATGCAAATGAACATGCAAGTGTCACTTTTCCTAAACCCCCTCCACCCACTTGTGCTTGCAGAATAAATTACAGCTGCTTGCAAATTATTTGTTTCTAAAACAGGATTGATAATATTAGCCAACAACATCCCGTGCAGGAAAGTGTTGACTCATTGGAGGACAGAGAGGGCTTAGTGTGCCAGTTGGGACGGGGCTAAGTGTATATTTTGCCAATTTGAAGTTCCAGGGAATTCAGATAATTAAATGTTTGCTGGTGTTTTTTGTAAACGTTGATCTCAAGGTTATGCTGTGGATGGCAGATTTTGAGAGAGTAACATCTAATTTTGCCTGAAAATGTGAGTAGACTACAAAGGCGCAACCCTATTTGGTTATTTTACTCACTTAAATTATATGGTAGCAGCCATTGAAATGGATGAAGGGCCGGGGAGTATGTCTGTTGACAACCTGAGTCGCGACACAGCGCCAAAGCTTTATGGGAAACTAGAAGGTGCTGTCATTTCGACTCAGCCATCTTGTCTGCCTGTTGATACCTCACTGCGCTGACCGCATACTAAGGTCTTCTCTGTTTAGTCAGCCGTGGCTAATTTTGTTAGCTAAATGTGGAGCCCTTTATCTGTCAGCACAGATCATTTCAGGCAACCCAAAATGAGGACGCTGTTGAGACCAGTGCCCCGTGGCGAATGCATCAGGCTCCTAGTTAGTAGCATGTGTGCCACATTCGCTAATCTCTCAAAGACTTGTTTTAAAGTTAATCAGACGCAAACCATTCACTGCCGCAAAAGAATAGTTAATATATCTCTTGCAGAATAATTGCCTAATTATTAGATGGTGCTGTCATGCAAATTCACTATGTGAAACAGAAGCACTTAAAGGGCTCCTGCCGGGCTCTGCTAATTTGCACGCTTTTGTGACTTGAAAACCAATCCGCTTGAGAGTTGGCGTGGAATACTTTTACCCACAGGAAACTGATTGGATTCACTTCGGTGTTGTAAACACAAAGCACTGTGACCATCAAAATAATTATTATCCCCATGATGCAAAGATTCAAGTTGCTACAGATTTTATTATTGTTGTACATGATAATTGTTTTATCGGAGTCGTGTGCATTACATCTGAGTCAAATCAACCTAACTATTGTACCCTCTTGCAAACAATATGGAGCATTTGAGGGCTACAAAGAAATGGAAAAATATTGTGATTTGTCACATGATATGTCTTCGTTTTTTTTCAGTATATTAATGGTGGCAACTTGGAGCAGCTGCTGGACAGCAATAAGTACCTGAGCTGGGCCACACGGGTCAAACTGGCTTTAGAAATCGCCATGGGCCTCAGTTACCTACACTCCAAGGGCATTTTTCACCGAGATCTCACCTCCAAGGTACAGGACTCTGTCAACATATTTATTGCCTGTAATCATGACATTTTCCATTTTAATGTATTTTAAAGTTTATGTATTCCTGTAATGACAAAGTTAACTTTACAGCAGTGGTTACTACAGCCTTGAATGTCACATGATCCTTCTGATACTGTTCTAGTATGTGAATTCGGTGCTCAAGAAGCATTTTATTATCACTATCAATGTTGAAAACATTAAAAGTCATGCTACCTTCTTCCATGATACCAAATAACTGCTACTTGAGATGGACTTTTTGTAACATTAAAAAAAATTGTTTGTGTTTTTTGAACCTTAAACCCCATAAACACATTGCATTACACCAAGTACAAAAAATAATGTACTTTTTAGAAGAAAAAAAAAAACTACTGATACCGTACATATGGTCATTACATGATTTTATTAGCTTTATGAAGATAGGCAATTACTGAATGTACTAAAGAAGGTACACTTGTCCTGTGGGTTTAATGATGTAACTGTATAAACAAGAAGACTATATCAGTAAGCAGTGAAACAGGTGCTTTGATTTAGTCTTCGCAGGGCTCTTGTTGGTGGCATGCACTGACATGCTGTCTCTACCTCCAGCTGTTGCGTTTTCTCCTAAGCACTTGTGGGACTTCCCATAATTATACACTGTGGGAATCACCCCCGTGGCTTTTCTCGCTACATCATTACTTTCTGTTTAAGTGATTCTAATTGACTGAATCTCGAGTGTAAGGCATCCTGTGGGAGGAACAATATGTACTTCCAGTTACTGTTTCTTTTTCTTTTGATGTTCTCTCAGAACTGCTTGATCAAGTCTGATGAGAATGGCTACACTGCGATTGTTGGAGACTTCGGCCTTGCTGAGAAAATCCCCAGTCATGAGTGAGTAACAGGCAAAGTGGAGACTTTCAGAAAAATTAAAGCCTGCACTAATTTCACTCTGCTGCTTATGTGCTGATTATAACTGCAACAGAGTGGGCATCCTTCTGTTTTGTTTATGGCAATCTGTACGGAGGCAATGGTGAGATGCAAGCAGTACTGGCAGGAGTTGGTGCTATCTGATTTGGAAGGAACATACCGTCCAAAGTCAACTTTTAAGAGAGCTAATTATACCAGAGCAGCTCAAGACCCTTCCTCTCCCATGACCTCCTCGTTACTATTGCAATACTACATATTTTCAAAAAAACGATTAGTTGATTTTGGTTACCTGGTTACCTCTGTATAATTAGATTGAGTTCAGGTTCACCGAACTCATTTTTGAGTTAATGCTTGCACTTTCAAGATGCGTTTCAAAAGGAGCTAGACTAAGCATGATGGAATGAATCATGGGATTTTTTTTTTTTTTTTTTTAAAAACACATACACATAGTTTTAAGGGGTTGCTTTACCCAAACATAAAAATTGGCAGAAAATAATTTCAGTTAAACCCTCCACTGAAACATTTCTGTCCCTCCATTTAGTATCCACTTAAACAAAACTTTACATTTAAGACATTGTGGGCCGGTTTCCCAGATAGGGATTAGATTAAACCAGGACTAGACCTTTGCTAATTTAGGACATTTAAGATTTTTTAAAAATGCATTATCTGTGAGCATTTTAACACCAAACAATGACAATAATGTATTTTAAGATATCTCCGTGCAAGCTTTTTCCAGTTTAGACAGCTCTTAACATTTATTTTAATCTAGGACTAGTCTTAAACCCTGTTTGGGAAA
>JAUMHR010000043.1:9283084-9294694 GCA_032361145.1 Enteromius fasciolatus
GCAAACTGTCAATATGATAATGAAAACTACAGGTGTCCCCGACATAATATTTCATTCACTATTTCTGGCACTAAACCGAAAGCTTTGATGTGCTTTGAACACATCTTTGATGTGAGTTGCTTTGACAGAGAGCTAGTACATGCTGCCGCCCCCTGAGGCTTTGCTCATACCAACCAGCGCTCACTTTCCATGTAATACCATGGGGCCAATGAGTTCTAGGAACAAGGAGACTGGGAAACTAACGGGATTTGGAGACAGTAACACTATCTTGTCTCTAAGCTTTATGGATTGGACGCTCTTGCCTTATGAGAAGTCTTTCTAATGCACAGCTTTTACGTTCTCCCTCTCTTCTTTGCAATCTCACAGCCCAGTTTCCGTTTAGTGCTCATTTATATCCTGAGCAAACAAGGATCAAGTCACAAAACAATGTGTGGCTAGAAGAGATTAGAGCCTCTTGCTTTAGATACACTACCATTCATATATCTGGGGTCAGTAAGATATTAGCACTTTAATTCAGCCATGAAGCATGAAATTAAAAATAGTTTTATTTCTATTAAGTATATTGAGTTTGACATAATGATATATTTTAATAAACAATATAGGATGAGGCAGTACCATTTATATTGATATATAGGAAGGTAAGTGTATTTTTATGAAGCCAATAACTGTAATGTGATTATTAAAATGGAGTAAATCAAATATAGGCTAATGGAGTTACAGTGCTCTGATGAATGAATTTGTGTTCTTAAGACCAGTTAACATTTCACCTTTGCTTCTCTTGACTAATGTTATGCTTTAAATTGTAGTGTGGGTGGGTGGTTTTTTTTTCTTACTTCATCAAAAAATGTAGAAAAAAATGCATGATGATTGATTTTTATAATAGTATTGATTAATGATAAGAAATCCTATTTGAACATTAAATTACCAAGTAAAATGATTTCTGAATGATTATGTAACACTGATGACTGGAGTAATAACTGCAAGAAGTAAAGCATTTAGTCCATTACAAGACTAAATCACATTTTAAAAATATAAAATTGTTATTATAAATTTCAATTAACAATACCCTACATTTTAAACTGCCAACCTTGCAATGCCTAGTTTCTCAGTTTGTTTGTTTTTCTTCTTCCTCCTCTTCTTGTATTTTCTGTGCTGTGTGCGTTTGAGTTTAGATAAAGCTATTTTCCTTTCACATATTCAAATGTAAATTGCAGATTTGCCACCCCCTAGTGTTCAAGATCATTTTGTTAGCTACAGTGCCCATACTATTTGGTGACTAAAAAAAGTATTGTTTTCAGAACACTTGCATCTGTCATTGGTCAACACTCCAAACTCACTGGTTGAGCCAGTGTTATGTCAGGCTCTGGTCAATATATGCTCAGACTAACACAGCAATGTTTTGGTAGTGTTACAGTGTTTACACTTGTCAGGTGAATGAATAAATATCAGTATATTAGTTTATGCATTAAGGTTGCACATCTGTTCTTACAGCATTTATTAATATCCACTACCATGCCAGAGGTTTGGGGGGAATAAGAAATGTTTTCCATGTTTGGTTCAGTTTGTTCAGTCTTTGGTGTAAAATGATTTTTCAGAAATCATTATAATATGCTGATTTGCTGCATAAGAAACATTGCTTACTGTCAAGATAAAAAACTATTGTCTTTTTATATATATATCTATATAATTAATAAATAATATTAATAAATCTTTTGTATCATTTGAAATGTCACTGTTGATCAATGTAATGCATTTTTGTTGAGTAAAAGTATTAATTTAAATAATAATAATAATTACTTACCCCAAACCTTGGAATGGTAGTGAAATTGATATTGAGCTAAAATGTCAAATTAGCGCTTTCAACCAATTAATCATTATTAATCACATCCAAAGTAAGGGTTTTTGTTTGAAACATATTTGTGAGTTTACTTTGTATATTTATTATGTATATATAAATACATACCCTTATGTGTGTGTATTTTATATATGCATAATCTGCACACACACGCGCACATATATATATATATATATATATATATAACAAAAACTTACATTTTGGATGTGATTAATTGCAATTAATCAATGGCAGTAGTTAAAATGTGTTGGTATAAAAAGTGCTATTAACAATGTACAGTACTTGTAAAAAATGTATTAATCGGAGTTAGATAATGTTACCCAATGTGACTATTGCCTCTCTTATTGTTGTTTTAGGTCCAGGCGAAAAGGGTATAAAGAGGTTAAATCCTCTTGTTTTTCAGGATGACAAGATTCCACCCAAGTCCCCCCGTCCACGTCGCAACATCTGGCTTTCCCGTAGCCAATCTGACATTTTCTCTCGTAAACCAGCTCGCAAAGTGAACGTCCAGGACCCTTACTACAACCCAGAACCTAGGGGCTTTATACACGGGCAACCAAAAGTCAACCCTTTCAATGCCAGAGAGGATTTAAAAGGTGGAAAGATCAAGTTTTACGACATGCCCAGCAAGTCTGTCTTCTCGCTCATGTTTGATTTGCACTCTCCTTGTGGCAGTCAAAGCTCATACCAGCCTCATCCCAACCTCAGCACGGGGGCCTCTGGAAACAGCTGCACCCCAACCTGGCCGGAGACCTGGCAGCTGCCTGGTCGCCAGTGCATCTCGCTCCCCGTCTCTCCCCAGCTGCCCCACTCAGATGTCTTCTTCTCACCTCACCCAGCATCCAAGAGCGAGGCCGGACAGCCCAGTGGCGAAAGCAAGCAAAAAACATTAAGCAGCTGGGCCAAGAAGTACGCTGTTAACGAGATCCCTCCCTACAAACCACGAGCCGAAAGACAGGAGGACGTGGGAGCAGCAGAGGACTGGCCGTCTCTTGTACCCTCTGAAGGAGGAGAAGCAGAGGCCATGGACTGCTCCAGCAGCAGAGGAAGCCCTGCGGACAATAAGGACACAATCCTCAGCCAGATACAGAACGGAAGCATCGGCAGCTTATGCGAGGACATGGAGGCGGAAGACCAGGATGGCTTAATGATCTCCAACAAAAACTCTCTCACGCTGAGCATGTCTGTAGAGCCACAGGAACTATGTCCGATAGTCCTCACAGCCTGCAAAGCGACATCTTCAGGAGAACGCATCTCCAGATGTAATATCTAGATGGTTGAAGGGCACACGCCAGCCTGGTTGAGGACGCTTCCTCAAGTGTGAACTGATCAGATGCCACACGATTATATTGGTTAAATATTTAATACGATTATAAGTTGTATATATTTTTTCCTTTGGGGGATGTAAACCCTTGTAACTTAAGCTAAAAGGGCGGCTTGGATTTATCGAGAGAGCAGGAAACAGAGGTGTGAAACACTGATCCAGTCCATGCAGTAGTAATTACCCATCACACTATGAAAGATACGTTGGAGGTCACCTCACACAGGGCTAATGATGAGACGCATTGTGTTTTTGTTTTTTTTCTCTTTACAATACATTCTATTGGTTGCACATACACACATGCTGTTTTTGTTTTTAATTTGTTCACAAACTGTATTCAGTTTCTACGTTTGATTCTAGAATTTATTGAAGAACAAGTGTTTTGGAGAAAGGTGATCGAGTCTCTTTTTTTGCACTGCATGGGCTTAGAAAATATGCAGCAAACATTCCATGTCGTCTCGCATCTTAAAAAGCTCCTGTTTTGATCCTACGCTAACGGTGTGTGTGCCATGGTAATTTCAAAACGAGGATCATTTTCACTCTTTGACCTCTCAGGTCTTCAAAAACAAAAAAAACAAAAAAAAGGTCTATGTCTGTATCTACTTAAAATCGTGATTGCACTTGAAATAAGTTAAATGGTTTGAACTTTGTTTTTAATCTATTATTTGTCACTACATTTCTATGCAATAAATTTAACCAAGGCATGATAGTTTTATAGAGAGGATTTATTTTGATATTTATAAATTTTTACTATGTCTGTGAACTGTTGAAACTGTTGTTGTTTATATAAACCGATGAATAGAGATTTCTGTACATGTTGAAAATGGTCAGTTTTTGCTTGTGTGTTCTTAACTCTTTTTCTGCTTTTTTTCCAGTCCTGACTGTTTTTCAACACTTTTAGATTTGTAACTGATTCAGAGATGTATATTTCTACCAAAGACAGATCAGGACTTATTTTCCCCGTTTATATGGCTTTAATTGTTTAAATGCATGTGTGTATTCCCAATTGTTTAAAATAAATTCAGAATGTCTTGTTGGTATTTATTGTGGTAAGGTTCTTTTATAACTTCTATGAAGTCAATCTAGTCTAGTCTTGTATACCTTGATTTAGGTTAAACCGAGGAAGAACAGACAAGCCATGGACAGGAAACGCAAGACGTTTTATTTAACCAAAATTGAAATCTAAAAATCAAAGGTTTCTATGCCGTTCCTGCAGGTTTTTCCACAGTGCTTTTTCCCCAGACGTAGTGCATCTTGTGCACATGAGCCTTTGAAGACTTCGAGAAGGTGCTTTTGGCTACATGTAGAGGAACAGACTTGCCACTGAGGAAGAGCTTATTGAGACATGCAGGGATGAGAGGAGCAGTGCTGGATTCTTCTGCGTTTTCTGTCAGATTTCTGGCATAAGCAAAAATATAGCCGGTCATGAAAGCATCAAACCCTGCTCGGTGAGTCCCTCCTTCCGCTTTCTTCTCTTTTGGTCTAACGGGAGCTTCGGAAGATGCTTCTGGCTGAGATTCCTCATTTCCATTCTTGCTGGCCGCTTTCCCAGGTTCAAACGCATGGGTGGCATCTGCTGGTTCAGAACTTGCTGACTTCTCCTGATGTTCAGACACGGGCACTGCCTGGTCCAGCTCAGTCTCTTCAAAGTGTGACCTTTTGCTCTGTGGGGAACTGCATGTCTCAGAAGTCCCTTGAGAACCTTTCTTTTTGTTCTTGCGCTTCCTTTTCTTCCTCTTGTCTTCTCTGATCTTCTCATCATGCTGGATTATTAGGTCTGTATCATGTGACATGGAGCACTGAGAGCCATTAGGACACCATCCAAACGCCTAAAGCAGAAGACAATTAGTGCGTCACATATAAAATAACAGTTATTATTCAAGTAATGACAGAAACATCCTAGTTATTTCACACTAAAAGTAAATGGAGATTTAATTTTAAGGGTTTGAATTGGAGGAACTCACAGAGAACTGAACGCAGATGTTGAGGCCACCATCCTGATTCTGGTTGTCCAAGCACGGCCTATAGTCTATGTAGCTCTGCATGTTTCCTGTGTATTTACAAAACTCTAGCAGCACGTGACTCCCATTGCCACCTCCCATGACGGCTTTGCTATTTTCCAACTTACTGTGGAGGACAAAGAAAAGAACTAATTTTAGGCACTGCATGGACATGTATTTTTGATATAGTGAGATATTCCACTAACCACTTCTTATAAGCATATTCCAGGTATGAGGCTGTAAACCGCAGTTCATACTCTGTTGCATACTTGGTGTCGTAGATGCCTGAGGGAAACATCTGGGATAGATCGGCAATGAAGGTGCCCAGTCGATCAGGAAGATGGGCATAGAAGCATTGGTACAAGAAGACCATGTCTATCAGACCATTATGGACTACTAAGGGTTTGTTGGCCCTAAGCAGTTCTACGAACAAGGAGCGCATGTTTACCCCATGGGAATCACCTCCCTAAAACAAGCACAGAGTACACCTACTTAAGTCTCAATTGTAAAAATATCAATGTTTTCTATTAAAAGTTTCATCATACTCACTTTATCGTTACCCTTATAATAGGAAATGCCTTCAGCATATTGCTTGTTGAAGTCAAAACCGTGTTGTACAAGAAACTGCACTGACTGCGGTTCAATGATGTATTCCTCTGAACAAAGCAAGGTCAGATTGTACACCTGGACCAGGTATGTGCTTTCCGCCTAGAAACAAGAAATATACTAGAATAAATGTCCGATTTTGCTTTAAGACTATCAAAAATGTAAATAGCAGAGACTTACTTTGTCGTCAAGCTTTTTATAACAAGCAAATCCAAGTGAAAGTATGGACCGTGTGCGAGCTGCATGGCATATGGCTTTGTACCTGTCTTCAATGGATCTTTAAAGGAAAGAAACAATAAACATTACCACGTCTCCAGTCCAGGATATTGGATAAGAACATTGTAGTCCCACGACTCACTCAGCTAGAAGAGCTTTTCTTGATCCAAGACCACTCAGCTCCTACAAGAGACCGCCTTATATGAACGAGCATACTCTATTTCTGTATGTAAACACTTGAATCTTCAGTGTGTAAATACAGAATGCGCTTTTTCTTACCGTATCAATGGCGATGAATGAAGATGTTTTAATTGCTATCACCATTGCTGCCCACAACTCCTTAAAGTTGTTTCCTTGCACATCTATGACTGGGACTATCATTGAGGATGACATCATACAAATTCACCAGATGAACTAACATCTGCTAAACTCAGCGATTTTACTGAACCCAAGACTTTCTCTCTAATCGACGAAGCGAGCGCTCTACGTCACCGCTGTTCTTTAGAAGTAAAACAAAATAACGTTGCTGCCGGTGCAGATATACCGTAGACGTGCTGGGAATATCATTTCGTACAGTAAAACAAATTATAATCAAACATGTCTATAAGGTAAGTTAACTGTTCCCATCATTACAGGGGTCTAGTTCTCACGTTTTTCCAGCTGCTTCTGTTTTCACTTCTTAAAAGTCGTGAATCTGTTTTTCACACTTTCTGAATTTTAATCGCCCGTGTAAGCAACATGTGAGTTTGTGTACTTCCGGCTGGAGTTTCTTCTGTTTTACGAAGATTGGCAAAAGACGTGTTTCCGCTCCCTACAGGACGGGAGTGTAAAGTACATATGAAAATAATTTAAAAAAAAAAGACTTTCCCAAATAATATTAATTACTTTAAAATGGACTTGACAGATCAAGAGAAATAAATAAATATATGGTCACACAAACGTGTGTGTGTGTGTATTAAAAAATATAAATTGTATATTTATTCTGTAGGCTATAGTTATGTTTTTTCTAAACAGTTGTTGTTCTTTGTCTTACATTCTTTGGACTGTAGTTTTTGTTTTATATTTACCTGTTGTTACTTAAATACTACTGAGAGATTAAAAAAAAAAAAAAAAAAAACAATAATTGTAATCCGATATGAATCTAGACTTGTGAATAAGGAATAAAAGCTAATTTACAATTGTTTTGCATCGTACATGAAAATTAGAAAAAAACATGTATTTTAACTTCTTAATTATCCATTTATACGTGCTAACTGTGAACGATTTTTATACAGGCAAAAGTAAAGTCAACTCTCAGATAACGCGTCATCAAGTAGCCTACCCAAGTTACCGACGCCATTTTGGCTCAAACAAACTCTACATTTCACTTATTAGTAAAACACATTCGTCTTAAGAAATCGCATTTTATACTAATTGCATTAAAGAGGCCGCCCGGAAAGTCACTGCATGTGTCTGCTAAAATAACCGCTGCATCTTTTTATCTGAATTGTAAAGTATTTTTATTAATACACCTGCTAAGTCCTCTGCTAGCAGTCCGCTACGTGTCACCGTTGTTGTGCCCAGATGATAAGTTAAACATTTGGCGAATGTGAATAAAAATGGGTGGATGCTCCGCTCCAAACTGCTCGAACTCTACAACCATTGGAAAGCAGCTCTTTCGCTTTCCGAAAGACCCCGTGCGCATGAGAAAATGGCTTGTAAACTGTCGGCGTGATTTTGTACCGACTCCCTGCTCCAGACTGTGCCAGGCAAGTGAAAAGCATGCGAGTATTAAAATCTGCACAAGACAACATTGCAGTCATTCTTCTGGCTTCCTTTTGCGTAATCCTATATGTGTACTTTTTTCATAAATCTTCTTTCCATGACTTGCAGGACCACTTTGAAGAAAGCCAGTTTGAGGAGATCGCCAGATCACCAGCAGGGGGAAGGAAACTCAAACCGAACGCAATCCCCACACTGTTCAATGTACCCGACCCTCCCTCTCCTGTCACCCCTCAAGTAGTGTTACCTGTTAAAAATGAGCCAGGTAAAGTTCTTAGTACACAGCCTCAAGGGTCAAGGTGATGAAAAACTATTATATTTCAGTGCTTTCTGATTTTGTCCTGCCACATTGTTTTTTTTTATTTTAATTCTCTACTCTGTATATGTGATGCTGCACCATAAAACAAATCATAATGGTCAATTTGAAAATATTGAAGCTGAGGGTGCCCAAAAATTAAAATATTTTCAGAAAACTGACTTTGTCCAAGTTAAGTCCTTAGCCATGTATAGGCCTGCAAATGATTAAAAATTAAGTTTGTATATATTAACAATAGGAAATGTACATATTTATGTATTCATATTATGTATTTATTCAACTATAAGTACATTTAAAAAAATAATAATAATTATTATTATTATTTGTGATGCTCATGCCATTCTAAAGCATTTGCTTCATTCTATGAAAGTTTAACCCTTCAAGGGCATTCAAGAGTTAAACCATTGTTTTCTATACAAACCACTTTCATTAAAAACAATGATGAGAATTTTGGGGATGAACACAAGTCCCATTAAGGTCACTTTGTGTGCTGCATATGAACATATAATGTTTTTAATATAGTGGAAAAAGACTTGAACATGGGGGACCATGGATATGCCCGTCGACAGCCCCCAGTGGATTCAGAGGAGGATGGGGTTCAGAGAACAGACGAGGAGAGACCCTGCTCTCTCTGCCAACATTATAAAACCAAATTGGAGCAGCAGCAGCAGCACACAGTCAGACTGCAGAGAGAGGTAACATTCATTCTAATAAATCACAATAGATTGTGCAAATTAGCGACTGAAAGCACTTTTTGTCATTTCCTTATAACGCAGGCAGAGGAGATGAAGAAACGTCTTTACAAACTGAGTAAAATAGAGAAGGGGCTGCAGGTGTTCCTGTTTGAAGATCAGATACGTGCCCTGACATTGGCCAAGCGTTCTCGGAGGGCAGTGTGGTCCCATGACACTTTACTAACAGCCCGTAAAATCCGCTGTGCAGTAGGGGTTAAAGGATACGAGTACCTAAGGGAACTGGGCTACCCTTTACCTTCATACAGGACGCTTTGCAATCGGCTGGAGCCCAAAATGATGGTGACCACGAGTATGCAGGACGAACTGGCAGAACTCGGCCTGGGCATCATAACGGCTTGTGACAGCCCAGAGGGCAACGTGACGGGTGATGAAGGACTGATCGGAGTCATGACCTGAAACACTGTGTTTGTAAGAAACTGACTGTTAAACCAGCCAAAGGCAGAAGATGTTTGTTTACTTTAAGTTATTTTGGGTTGTTGTTGTTGTTGTTGTTGCATTTTAAAACCATTTGCATAAATACCACAGCAGTCTGGAGATGATTCACTATTATATAACAAAAAGAAATATTTTGGTCTTGCTGCATCTGGCTGTGTAGTTGGAATCCCTTGATGCAAGCATTGCACCTGTACTTATTTAAAAAAAACAAATTGAGGAAAACTGTCAGTGAAATAGTTTCAACTGGTCGCAGAATCATACGAATGGACCCCAAAAACCAAACGTTATCACTTGATTTTTGCTACTGAGACAAAGATGTTAGAAAGTTTTTGCTTGTGTCTTTGAGAGGAAGCCGACAAACGAGACTTGGCGAATGTCACTGTTTTAAAGTGGTATATTGGTAGTGGTGCTGTTTTAAAGTGGAGATGACACATTTATAGAGCCACCACACAAGGGGTTCATCCAGCTGCCAAACTGAGGGGATTGTTCGGAATAATAAACCTCTGTCTATCCACAAACCAGAGTTTCTGGTTTTATGTTTTTTCCCTTTGTGTTCATGTTTGCCACCCCTGTCTGTACAGTTTTAGTTCAACAGCTCTTTGATGGACCCCCTGTCAACTGTGGCTTAAAGGCATAGTTCACCCCAAAATAAACTTTATCCCCCCCCTTTCTCATTCACATGTTGTTCCACACCTGTTTTGTAGAACACAGAAAAGTTTTAGTTGGCTTTAATGTGTTATTTATGGTAAAAAAACAAATTATAATAATTCACAAAACACATTAATAAGGACATTTGAGAAACATTCAAGGGTAAATCTAGTGCTGTCAAACATTGCTGATTAATCGCATCAAAAATAAAATTGATTTACATAATGTGTGTGTGTACTATGCATATTTAAATGTGTATATATATAAAATAAATGTATGCACATGTAAATATTTATAAGATATATACAGTGTATATTTATAGATATATAGATACACATAATAAATATACACAGACATATATTATGCAAACTAAAAGTTTTGTTTTAGATGATTAATCACAATTAAACGTTTGACAGCACCAGGTAAATTAAATGAGAGCCGTTTACTTCAATAAAAAACGCTGGATGTTCAGTACTGGTGGTTACAGTTCATTTTTGTGTCTGCTCGAATATTTTGAGTGTACTGGAGGTTGTTGCTCCATGGATTAAAGTGTGCACTTTGGTCCAATCGTTGTTGTTTGCTAAACTAAAATCAATTCCTCTGGCCGTGTAAGATCTTTCAAGAATGTTTTTGTTAAATTAAGCTGGTGCTTATACAGCAAGGCCAGACTAAAATCTTTTTATTTTGTAATTTATTTAGCATGTGGTGCACATCTGAGCCCCCGGTCCTGTGAATGTTCCCGTGTTTGTCAAGGGAAAAGTATGAGCTGACAAGTACGTTCTTATATGTGAATATCTATGATGAATTACTTTTCAGCAAAGCTGATTGGTAAACATTGGTCACTGAGGGATCCGTTGCATCATGGAAAGTAAATTTACAGATGTACTTGTTTTTCACATGATGTGATCACTGAATGTTTAGCTCAAGCAAACAGTAACCAAAACTGACAGGGAGAAGGAACACGCATGAACTGCCCCCAAGATTTTAAAGTCGCTTCAGTATTTGCAGATCGATTTATGTTACAAATGTCAACTCAAATAACCAGGAGGTCAATCAAAGCATCATAGCAGTGTTAAAACAGTACGTGTAGATTCAAAACGAAATATTTGCTGAGCTCATGTTAAATATCATTACCCATTAGGAACTTAATGACAACATTTGTTTCATGTAAAAAAAACAACAACAACATTTTGTTAACAGCCGGTGTGTTTATCTTGAATTCATATTTATCTTGGATGCCTCACTTTGTAGCACACGCCAGTCCCCGATCCCATCTTTTACTGGTTTGTTCTGTTTGATTAGGGGGAGGTTTGTTCAGATTGAGAGCTTTATAAGTGTGGAGCAGACAACCTACCCCCATTTCTTTATTTTTAACACAGAGGAGGCCAAGGGTCAGAGCTTGAGGTTTGTGCTAATCGTGTCAGTTTTGCTTTTAAGCGTGTATGGGATAAAAGGAATGTAAAAACGAATGAATCATCAGAGTAATTGATTATGTAGTATTTTAGTTTAATGGTTGGTTTTGTTTGCAGCTGTTGCGGTGAGTGAAGTTGAGCAGACATGATGCAGGCTCTCTGGGCTCTGTGGTTGTCTGCTTTTCCAGTTTTGCTGGGAGCTTCACCACTGTTTGTGGAGAAGGAAAGCAATGGCTCCAGGATCTGTAAGCCTGCTCCGAAGTGGGAGATCGATGGCAAGGTTCC
>JAUMHR010000043.1:9324310-9335094 GCA_032361145.1 Enteromius fasciolatus
TACCTGGAAGCCAACTGAGTGAGTCTTGGCAGGAGGCTGAGATAGACGAACATCCGTAACTCTGGAAACCCATCTCGCAAAAGTCTACAGTGAAGAGATGATGATGAATGGACCGGTTACACCAAGTCAATACATTTCCTTTTGGGTCTTTCACAACAGCAGGACTGAAGCCCATGTAAGTGTATATGTGTGCGCATGTTTAATGGCGTTCAGGAGGGAGGGCTTATGAAAGATGTGTGCTCACACCTCTAATTAGAAAGACTGATGAAGGCTGACACACCTTGCCTGCCTCATGCTATCAGTCATTAGCGAGAGTGCACCAGATTATGTGGGCCATGACCTATGTAATGGTGAATTACCTTTCCACCATCCTCGCTGCTTCTTTCTCTCCACTCTCCCTCCAAATATCTGAGCTTGAACCGAGTAAGCTCACACGTCAGACCCAGACAGAACAAGAAAACCACACCGCTATATAATGTATCTCCCAATTATACTCCAATGATAATTGCTTTGGAGCATATCCCTGGTGCTTCCCCTGGTGTAAAACTGATACCTAGGCCGATATGGTGCAGACCATCTGGTGGTTCCTCTAGCAGACAATGGTCTCGTGAGATGGGGGTTGATGGAGAGCATTTGGCTTTGCTCAGGGTATCAGCTTTTAATGCAGTGGTCCAGAACACTATGCGCAGTCAAAAGGACAGGATGGGACGGAGCGCTTCGGAGGCCTGCAAATGCTCAATGCCATTAGAGGGGGAGAAGGGTTGCAGGCCGGATGGAGACTCTTATGAATAGTGCATGATTTATGATCTTTAATTTACTGCGCTTTCAGAGAGCATGATGTTAAGTGGAGCGGTGCTATTGCAGGTATGGTGAGATTCGGAGACCGGGCCGCGACCCTGAAAGCTGGTTGGAGCTGCTTTCATGTTGACATTTCTGCAGGACCAGGTGTGGGAAAATGAGCAGCCTGGCAGGTGCCTGAATTCAAAACTGTTGTTTGAGAGGGAATCCTTAAAGAACAGGAGACAGCAGGAAAGTAATTAAACATGATTTCACAGCTTAATTGTGTTTACAAAGAACTCCTTTAGCTTGTCATGCTGTTGGAGAGAATGAAAGGGTAGTTGTGTTGCTTACTGGCTCTTCAGTCACAACGAGCAGGGAGTGATGAGTGGATTTAAGGTTTTTTTTAAAAAACAAGTTTTTGCCACTAAATGTTTGCAAATGGTTGACTTGAAAACAGAAGGAGCGTGATCACACTTACAAGCAATCATGAGTTCAAAAGCAAACAAACTCTTTGTTGTTTGAAAAAATGGTCTTTCTCTCAGATGTTGTAAAAACCACACTAAAAAAACCAGTGTGGCCAGGTTTGTGTGGCCTTCAGATTTGAATTCCTATTTCAATTATGGGATTAGTTCACTCGAAAATGTACATTTCTTGGATTTTCTCAGTCCCATGTCATCCAAAATGTTAACGTCTTTCTTTCATCAATTAAAAGCCAATTCAGCCAATTTTTGAAGAAAACGTTCCAGGATTTCTCTCTATATAGTAGACCGGGGATCAGTTGGTTGAAGGTCCAAATTGCAGTTTCAATGCAGCTTCGAAGAGCTCTACACAATCCCAGCCATGGCAGAGCTAGTGCAAAATAAGCACTTGTGGTTAAAAAGTATATACATTTTTAGAAAATGAAATAGTTTTGTTAGATATGAGACTGCAATTTGGATTTTCAACTCACTAGTCCCTGTTAAAGTCCACTATAGTGGAATTTCTTTCCTGTTTTTAACTGAAGAAATGGACATGAACATTTTGAATGACATAGAACTTCATTCTAGAGTGAACTAGCAAACAGCAAGCAGAATTGGAATTAAAATTTGAATGCAATGAAGCAAAATTTAAGAAAATTTAAGGGAATTCATAAAATTATGATTTTTAAATACAAAAGCAAAGATTGGTAAACATTTTTGACCTCATAAAGCAGCCCTTTGAATGTTTTTTTTTTTTTAAATGCATTTTTGACCAGAGAGGAAGAAGACTGATTGAGTTTCTTTAAATTACAATCCAGTAAATGTCACTTCCTGTCACTCTAATTCAGAATTCCAGTTTAACTTTCTGCGGGTGTGGCCAGTATGATTCTGACTCACACCTGTTCTTTAGTTCCACAACACATCAAATCCTAAAAACTATTTGTGGTGTAAACTACATAATACTGTTTACTTTCCAAAAACAGAGCTGCTTCAAATGTTGCTGATGCTCTGTGGTAGGAGCAGAAGGTGTCTCTGTACCCATCACTTGTCTCTTGACTACACCCAGACTCAGTGCTTCCACAGCAACATCTCTCTCTCCTGTCAAACTGTTTCAGTCATGCAGTAGTAAAGAGCAGCCTCTCTGCCGGGTGAGACCTCGCTGAAAAGACAGCAGAGAGCTAGAGGTAGAACTGGGAAAGGTTCAACAATGGCTGCCACAGAAGTTTAGCAAAGTATGTGTTCAGAGATTGTTCATACCTTTTCAGACAAACCGAAAAGCATCACTTCAGCCGTTAAAATTACTTTAAATGTCTGTGGATTAATAATTAATTTGTTCATTGTTTTTTCAATATAACACACACACACACACACACAAAAAACAAGTTTTTTTTTATATAGATTTTTCTTTTATGCCAAAAATCATTAGGATATTATGCAATTGGTGCCCCAGAAACAGTCATTTATCCATAAATCCATTTTCCAAATCACTCGTCCTGCACAGGAATGCTGAAGCGACCCAACTAAGAATACAGACAGGAACAAGAAACCTGTGTTGTGAGCAGAAGAATTAATTTAGGCAGACAAATCAAAAGAACAAAGACAATGGCAATATCCGGCATATATGTCACTGTTGTTGTAAGTTCACTTTAATGCTTCCATATCTGCATTGTATCTAGAGGACTGGTATCCATAGAGACAAGCTTCACAGATCAGGGTGACATTCCAAAGTAATATCTAATCTTCAGCAACCTGATCTCATTGTCATTCATCTAAAGCGTTGCCCTTTTGGTGGTATTTATTCTATTGTGGATTTTGACTTATTTGAACATGCAAATGAGGTATAATGTAGACCTGGGGCATCTGCTGTGCTCAAATACACACATCACGGTTATCGGGATGAGCACCCACCTCCCCATAGCCTATCGCGCTAGTCACATAAGCCTCTTGGACTGCATGGAGGCGAGCGAGGCCTAGGGGCCTGCTGTGCGTAAAATCACCCCCTAACACCATTAGGAACATCCCAGCAATCACACTATATGGGTGTGAGACAGACAACAGTGCTTTCTGTCCGTGCTGTTTTGAAGCCATTCAGACTGTTTGGCGGAGAGGCTCATTTAGGAGTCTGCACGGCCGTTTCCATTGACTGTTTCCTGTCTCAAAGAAGCTTGATTACTAGAAAGGGAGAGAGACTCTACAATTCACATGAATGTGATTGTTGTAGGAAAACATGATTTGGGAGAACTGATTCAAGAGGAAATGCAAATATATCGGCACCATTTGAGCTCACAAGTAGTTAGTGAACACTAGAGTTAGGAGTGAAAATGTACAAGTAAAGGTATGGGTGTACGGTTTCCTCAATTAAAAGTAACTCAAATTAATATCTCGCTATTAAAAGCCAGTAGCAAGAATAAAAAACAAATGTATTGTAATGTTCTTCATCCTGTCAACTTTAACTTGCTCACTGGGGTTGTAAGGGTTATTATATATTTGAAATATTTAATATTGCTTTAAAACTATTAATGGCGATTAATCAAAACGAACATTTTTTGTTTGCATAATGTATATGTGTGCACTGTATATATTTATTTATATATAAATAAACACGCAGTTTACGCTCATATTATTTATATTATAAATATAAATATTATACGTATTTATAAGTACATTAAGTATTTAATTTCTGCTTTTTTTAGACAGTATAAATGTGCCAATGCATTACAATATAGTATCTGTCTCAGCATTTGAATCATCAAATTTAGTGCAGATAATCAAAAATATTTGATTGAATATTGCTATTTACATGAACAATGGTTACAATAAAACTGCATTGCTTTGGGAAAAAAAGACTGAAGAGACTTAAGGACAAAATACATGATAAATACTGTTTTCCCCTATAAGCCAATTACAAAACACATTGAAAACAATTTGAAGTTCAGTAAAACAAATCATATATATAGGCCTACAGTTTGGGGTCAGTAAGTTTCTTCATGTGAAAAGTCTCTTGCACCAACTCTGCATTTATCTGATAAAAATATATTATTATACTGTGAAATATTTGTATGTATTTAAATATATTTATAAAATATTATATATTCAGGTGATGGCATATTATTACTTCCCCTCCTCCCTGCTACGTGATTCCTAAGAAACCATTCCCATATGTGGATGTTCTGCTCAAAGAAGCTATCTTATTATTATCCCTGATAAAAAAAACTGTTATACTGACTAATATTCTTGTAGAAACGGTGATGCATATTGCTCCAGGATTCTTTTGAAATATTGTTTCTTTGAAATGACTAAAATAAAATTATTTCAACAGCCCTGTTGAAACACCCCTGTCAGGAGGATTCCTGTGGACAGGTGAAAGGGGGCGACACAAAGGCCTTCATCCCTGCTTTTTCCTGCAGCTGCATGCTCAGCACAGCCCTGAAGGACATATCAGTGCCTCCACAGTAAACACTCCTACTATTTGTCCTGGGCCCTCTCATGAGACCAGCTCCATCCTGCACCCTTAAATAGCTTTAGGCCACAACAAAGAGCAAGGGCTGGGGGAGGAAGAAGGTGAATGAGGGAAAGAGAGAGAGAGAGGGCACGGCACAGAAGAGGAAAGAGGGTGAGGATGTGTGAAGAGGGCTAAGAGCTTCTGTCACTTCTGGTGAGAACACAGAAGAAGCAGGCGGCGACGGGGGGTTGAGTGGACGAGGACGGACCCGGTCATAAATTTAGCTCCTGTGAGACCAAGTGAGGGAATACACAGACAAAGAGGCATAAAGGAGGTGATGCTGGCACACTTGTGGGAGGAAGCCGGCATGCTCAAGTAAAAGCAGTTATGCCGGGCCCAATACACAAACACCTAATTGACACCAATGTCTCAATCATCACACTGTCAGCACAACAAATGCTCAGTCTGACCTGACCCTGACAGACATCTTATCAGCCCAATCAAACAGACCAAATGAGACTGAAAACCTCTCACCACAGGCAACAAAGAGGCTGAGCTTTATACGTTTTGCATGCCAAACTACATGCTGTCTTCTCTATTGTGTTGGGAGAAGGCTTTGTGAAGAGATCAGCATGCCTTCAAGACATTAGCTGAGCCACACTCTGTGAGACAAAAGGCTTAGGTAATTCTCTTTTTTTCTCACATGGGTGACTTGGTCTCTCCTCTCTTGCTAAAGTCTGACTCCATTTAATGAACGCTGCAAAGAGCGATGACAAGAAGGGCCTGGGGGAGGGGGCCGCCACACCGCCACAAAGATAAAAATCAGGCCCTACAGGTGGAGCCGGGTTCTCTATCAACACCGCCATTGTTCGCCTCTCCAACCGCCGCACGGCAAAAGAGCTGCAACCTGCCCCGATCGTGCTGACATCATCGCGTACGGAGAGTGGAAGGCAGTTTAAACCTTCCGATGAACACATACACTCTTGCTTGTTTGGTTTGGTTATGCTAAAAATTACGCAGTCTCGAACATTAACCCTAGAGGCTTCTGCGCATTCTTAGACACTGTGTCAGGCTGAGCAACACCCCGCTCAAGTTTGCCAAGTCCAAACAGAGCCTAGAAGAAGAAGAAGCAGCGTGAAACGAATGGAAAGGTGCATTGTAAAAATATTCTGTTGTGTAAAAAAAATAAATAAATAAAATATTCCGTAAAAATAGAACAGTTGAGGTTGAAATTGATTAATTAATTTAAAACTAGGATTAAAAGAGATCCATAAAATATACATGTAGACCAAACATGATAAGGGTACGTGGTACTAAAATATTAAATAAAAATGTGACACGAAGTATACTAATGTGTGTTACTTATAACAAAAATGAAACAAATAATTGAGAAAAAACAGAATCATATGTTGCATTTTGGGAATGTGCTATTACTGCAGGGTTGCCAAGTCCACAGTTATTTGGCTCATTTGAACTACTTTTAAACTTTTTCCACTGGGTTTGGGTTAAACGTTTGAATAATTCCATAAGTTATATACTGACTGAGATATTCTACAAATGTCAAAACTGCTGGCCATTTTTGTCCCCAGTCTGTTTTAATGCTTCGTTATTTAAAACAGACTGTGTTTATTACTACTATATAGAGACTTTCAAGTTGGAATTGTGAATATTGCATTAAATTAATGTAAAATATGTTTTGTATTTATGGGAGTGGCTCAATTTGATTTTTTGCCTAGGGTCACTGTGCGAGTTTTGATTGGCCATTGGGTTAGTTTGGTTACGTGACAACCATGTTTTACTGCTTTGCACTACAAATTATATGGTAATTTATATTTTTACCTGTAAAAAGACATGCTTTTTTTGCACAGTATTTTACATTAAAATTACATATAATGTGATTTATTAGTAATGTACAGTTAACCAACTGACAGGTTTTTTAGTTTAATGGAGCATTTCTGTAAAGAAACTGAATTTTTACATAGATATTACTTGCAGATGAATCATTTTTAATGCCGCTTCATTTAGCAATACGCAATCTTTTTGTACACATTCACATGACGGAAGACTGACAGATGTGTTGAAGCCATTGAATTGGGCCTGAAAATAGATGGACAGGAGGCCGCCGATGGCTCGAAAGGATGCAAGACCCTTTATTGTATTGTTGTTTTTCCCAGAGAGACCTTCTTTGATAGGGTTTTTTTCCACTCTCTTGTACCCCATCAATCTTTTTCCAATTACCTGTCTTGTCTCCCCCAAATCTGTCACAATTGTTGCCTTGGAAACTGGTAGCGTCCAGCGCCATTATATTTCGGTTCCATTGTTCGATTTGTGTTGATGTGGCAACATTCCCCCAGACGAACGATCCTGAAAAAAATCATGGTGCGATCAGGTTGGGAAGCACTTGAATCAGATGTAATCAGCACTGTAACACAACCGCGCTGACTTAGAATGAAAATGTTTGATAAAAATATCCGATAGCAGAAAAACATCCCCTTTCGATTCGCCTCCATATTAACCGGCTTGGTTGGCATGTAGGGTGCTGTGCGTCAAAAAAAAAAAAAAGATGTCTCTGGCCTCAAGGACATTTCCGTACACTGGGAGCCCAGGGTACTTTGAAAAGCACCAGAAGTGACAAGACTCCCTCTTCCAGACTGTCATGCATATACATATACACACAGAGACTTACACACTCACACAGAGGACTCGCAGAATGTCATTAGACGCCTGGTATCCTGTGTGGTGAGCTGTCAGCTTGTCATCTTTCAGTCGGTGCACTCGACTGGACAGCGGCGAGCATGCTGGGATGTGACAGCCAGTAAAATGGAGTCCTGTCATTACTTCTCCCCACACCTGCTGTTCTGGTTCCCTAAGAGGCAGCAGACAAATAAACATATAAACAAACAATCTTACAAACATTCTCTACACGGTGTTTAGAGCCAAATATAAATAACATTCCCTCGTATAAATAAACTGACAAGATGTCAAGTTTCAATTTGGTTGAAATATGTGATCTTTTACTTAATTCTGTCATTTCTGGGTTTTATGGTAACATGGCACCTTACGAAGTGCATGTCAGCAGAGTTGGACAACGTACAAATATCAGCAAGTTGTCAGTGGCCCTCAGGCCATCATCATGTGCAGGAAGTCAAGTGAGATGGGGGGCAACACTATCTGTAGTTTTGGTCTTCGTTTAGCAGATTCCATAGGAATTAAAAAAAACAGGAAAGTAAAATGATTTCAAAATGAACAATAAAACATATAATTGGCCTGGAGCTGCTAAGAAGTGGGAGATGACAAGGACAGGCTGCAGGAGCCACTGTTTTTACAGGGCAGGAGGTGATGTTTCTTGAGTGTGTCAAAAGAGCATGAGTTTGTGTGTGTGTGTGTGTGTGAGGTAAAAAAGTGGAATGTTATATTATAAAGATCTATGTCCGTCACAGAATATGTTTGCACTGTTGTGGTGGCTTCGCTCAAGTGAATACTTCTCATGGTAACATAGGAACGTTTTCATATCAGTATCTGTTTTCACCTAATTTTAAAATAATTATGAAAATAACCTATTTAAAATGTTTTGGCCAGCAGACATTGCAATAAATCCATGTTATACATTTCTAACATTCAAAGTGTGTGAAAACACACTTTTATTACATCAATTGTATCCTCAAGATTTAAAGAAAATTTGTTGCACAAATACTTATTGTAATACAACTGTATTACTCATATATGACAAAATGTGTAATATGCAATTAAATGTTTACTAACTTTACTACCTGTGAAGATTGTTTTCTAAGTAATTATTTAATGTGCACAATACTGTTCAAAAGTTTGGGGTTGATTGTTTTACAAAGAAGTTGCTTAAGCTTGTTAAGTGCATTTATTTGATAATATTTTACAATTAAAAACAGTTGTATTGTAAAATATGAACTGTTTTCTGTTGTATAACAGTTGGACTGTTTACATTTTTTATAAATATTTTTATAAAATATGTATTTTTTCTATTGTCACATTAAACTTATCACTTTTGATTAATCTAATGAATAACTTTTTTTTTTATCCCTCTGAAAAGTATTGTAAAAGCAGAATGCAAATATCTGCATGTGCTGAATTTAAAATGACATTTTTCTAATGTTGTGTGAATGCAGTCCTAAGCTCATTACAGTTTTGTACCCAATAAGTAAAATAATAATAATAATTCGGCGGTACATGCAATACATGAAAGAAATACACGTTTCTAATATCTACATTATATGACATTACATACTTGGCCACCAGGGTGGGTAGTAGACATCTGTTAAGAGTTACATTATGATCAAAACATTTCAAACTTTTGTCACACCAAACTCAAAGGGCAGCTGAAGAGTTCTCCGCATTTTTACGATGCTTGAAGGGTAAAAACATGCTCTGCACACATCTTGCACATTCAGAGAATGTAGATTGTATCGTTACGCTGACACGAATAGGTGCCCTTTTAAAAACAAACGCTCGGTTCTCTGTGCTTCTACTGCTCTTTGAGCCAACGAAAGATGTTTCATAAACGAAACAGACCACAGCAGTTTTTTGACTCAGAGTGCACGAGTTGAGTTTGTAAAAAAAAAGTTCAACACCGTGCCTGTCATTTCAGCGCACACATGCGCATCACCTCGGTGCAGAGCGTCCTCGCGATTGGCTGAAGCGCGTTTGTTATTGGTAGTGACGTACGTGAAGTGACGACCCTCCCGTTGTGCGGTGCCTCCGTCTGTGCGCTTCTAGAGCCACGGTCCTCACTTCAGTGTTTATTTGGTTGTCATGGCGGAGGGACGTGGAGAACTATTGCCTCAGCCGCCGCTTCACCTCTCCTTGCCACCGGCCAGCAAGCGTCCGTGTCTGCGTCCCGCTCCTCGAGGACCGGGTCCGGGGCCTGGCCCGGGATTCCCGAACTCTCGCTTCCGTTGCCCGGAGTCTCTACTGGACTGCGCCGCGAAGGCCGTAGCGGAGAAATGGGCCTTCGAGAGGGTGGAGGAGCGCTTCGAGCGGATCCCCGAACCGGTTCAGCGCCGTATCGTGTACTGGTCGTTCCCAAGGAACGAAAGGGAAATATGTATGTATTCGTCGTTTCAGTGCCGAGTGGCGGGTGAAGAGGGTCCGGTAGTGGGCTCCAGCTCGTCCGTTGGATCTGGTACAGTCCCCGGAGGGGTTACGAACACAACAGGCAGCGCAGGGACTGGGGGTACCGGAGATGGACTTCCTTTCCGCCGGGGAATCCGGCTTTTGGAAACTGGTTGTGTGGACAACGTCTTACAAGTCGGTGAGTGCCGCTTTAACCTTCCAGAGTACGTTGAAAGTTAATATTTGTTCTACTTTTTCAGCAAACGAAGTTTTTGAGAAAAAAAATGGAAGTGGTCTCGTTTAGAAACTGTAATGTGTTTCTACATGGCGAGTTCTCCCTGCCAGTAAGGGATTGTTTAAATGCCTGCCGTATTGCGAAAGAAACGGAGCGCACGTTTTAAAAATTAAAGGGCTTCCCGTTGGGTATGCTATGTTGCAATGGCTTTAATGTGGAATTCATTGGAATCGGTGGCTGCAATGTTCAAAACACTTAAATGCCTTATAAGTTGCAGAAAAGACTAAAACTGATACTAAATAGTGTATGTTTGAACGAACACAACGAGGTCTGTCGAAACGGAACATTCTTTCCCAGGTCGCGAGGAAGAAAAGACTAACGTGCTGGTCACAATGAATGTCTGTTGTAGCACACAGCGCTGCTATTTTGTTGCTAGTATTCCAGTTTAAAGTTGTTTTCGGCGATTTATTAGCTTTTCTCCGAGAACGTGTGATTGCTTGACGAATGTTGGGTCTCTTGATATAATTAAGTCCAGGGTAATCCGCTTGAATCCAAATCCCATATCTTTTGTTTATTTGCTGGTTAGTCAAGACAAAGGACTCGTATTTGCCGTGGTAAAACGAATGATAAAACACGTTCCTAGACTTTATCCAGCCCTCTGTTGTTTTATTTCGAAGGCTCTTTGTTGATATAAGCGTTAAAATGAGTAAAAAAATGTACAATTGGGCTAAATGTGTGGTTGGGTTGTCCTCGTAGAGGCTACTGCACAATAGCTCAATACCCC
>JAUMHR010000043.1:9335194-9375341 GCA_032361145.1 Enteromius fasciolatus
TAAAAAAATGTACAATTGGGCTAAATGTGTGGTTGGGTTGTCCTCGTAGAGGCTACTGCACAATAGCTCAATACCCCCCTCACATCGGGCTAGCGCTTCTGTATTCGCCGAATGGCAGTTTTTTGTGTGTGTAAAAATGCTTTCCCAAACCATAAAGAACCGTCACAGCATTTTCAAGGTTCATTTAAACGAACTGAATCGAAAAAACGGCTAAAGTAACTCGAAAAGGCTTTGGTATTTAGAGCACGAAGGCAGTTTCAATGGCTGCCCAAATGTCTATACATTTTCCTCCCCCACTCGCTCCACTTCAGTAAACATACTGGTATAATACTATCGTGGAAGAAAGTGAAAAGTGATTTTTTTTAAATGCACACAGGCCTTCCATAGCAGAAAATTATAAATGAAGTGTTCGTTTCAAGTCGTAAAATTGCACCTCACTTGTAAGGCCAAATGTGACATTAATAATGCTTGAGGCTTTAGTTTAGATCAACAAAACCTTTTACAATATTAAATATTTAGCATATATAGGACATATTAACACTATAAAAGAAGAAATCTGTCATTTAGTAGACCTGCCATAATTTTTCCTATAATGTAAGCTTTCTTGTCCTGAAATAGCAGTTACAGGAAGCCCCAAATCTCCAATAATTGTAGGTGTTATGAGAGTAGTGAAAGTATACATATAACTAATTTAATAAAGAAGTCATGATTCATTTATTCTCACAAAGATCCACTGTGTCCCTTTAAAAGGCCTGTGTTAGTGGAAACGTGATAACCTAGCTGTAATGAAATAACACGGGCACTTATTTAGCAGCCTTGAAAAGCTCCCTTCACGAGTCAGTGTAGTCCCTTTTTCACGTTAAATAAATCAAGTTAAAGTTATGTTTTTAAAGTTACCGTATATTCAGGAATATCCTATAAAAAAACTTTTTTAGACTTGGCTGGTGTATTTTAAAGTCACAGTCCCTTCGTCTCAATTTTGTGTTATTCTGCATACATGGTTTTAATAGTGCTCCGCAAAGTAGTTCAACTTTAGAATTTGAATTCTGATGATAACAAGCAGATGAATACTGCTTGGACTGAGGTTTTAAACATTAACCTTTTAAGTGTGAATAAGCACAGTCTTTTGGATTGTAAAAGAAACAATGGACAGAATAGATCCTTGATAGATGACAGTAAGGGGACGTCACTGCTTGATAAACGAAGATAAAGCAGGTTTAATTGCATTCTGTTTTGCTCTGTGTGTGTGTGTTCTTTTGGTTTTGATGGATACAGAAACTGAGAACTGGACATGCGTGCATCTGACAGGAGAGTTCATTACTTGTGTCCTTAACCATGAGCAGTCCAAAAAATGTGCAGCGTGGGTGTGTTTGTCTTTTTTTTTTCCCTCTCACCAATACAACTACAAGTTCCACCTGTGCATATTTGAATAAACTCTTCTTGTCTCATTCTTTTTGTGGCATTGACATTCTTTTAGACCTGTTTAAAACCCTCAAAGACACCGTAACAGTTTAAACCGCTTTTTATTCAGCATGTTCGCCAAAACACAAGCTCGCAAAGATTCATACACAGAGGCTTACTCACGGTAAGCCAGGCTTACTCCGAAGTTTGCCAGAAAGTTCACATCATAATTTGTACTCTTTCCAGAAGCCATAGCGCAACACCAAACACTGAGGATGGGGTAGATGTTAAATTCATTGTTAGCTCATGAATGGTTAGATTTTCTGCCCCAAATATTAAGGGATGGACAGCTTGTTACAGGAAACCGATTTGATAAGAATAATTAATTCTCGTTTGTGTAATTCAGCCCAGCACCCCACCCCGGCCTACAGCCTCTGTCTTATAAAGTCCTTAGAGAGGAGGTTCTAGCTTTGAGTCAGCCTTGAGGATTATTGGGTCATGCTTTGTTACCCAGCTGTAGAAAACTCCCCCCATTCACAGAAGGGTGGGGGGTTGTCGTTGTGTGTGTTTGGGGGGGTGGGGGGGTGGGAGGGTGGTTAAGAGTATAGCTTTTTGCAATGAAGCACAAAGCTGTGATGTGAAGCCTTTAGAAAACCTTCTTCTGTGGTTAGGAGGCAAAAGTTCGGTAGGATTATGGCTGGAAGAGCCACTGAGAGGTTGTTTAGTCCCCTTAGTGCCTCTGTAAAACCTAGGCAAGCATTGAATTGAGTTATGTTACTCTTCTGCCAAATGACTCAGAAGGCTTCAGGTTGTTTTGGAGACTCAACCAACTCGGTTCGCCATTGGACACAGTACTTTCAACGTTCATTTTGGGAAACGGGTCTTTTGTTTTTAGTACACATATATTACAGTGTTATAGATAGTCATTGTGGAAGACAGATTGAAGCCTGTTTGTTTGAGTTTGGAGAATGGCCGCCATTAGGCCTGTGGCTGCTCTGTGATGTCACTAGGCCTGTTTTTAGCTCTTTGTCTCCTTTGAGTGTTGCCATCATTTTGGTCTTTGTAATCGGGACACATCTCATTCAGCACCATACAAGTTCAACAAGGGACCGCTAATTCTGCTCTATCTTTCATCAGCCGTACAGACAATATTTAATCAAGGTAATTAATTCCATGCCTGCAAGTCTCAAAGAAAATCACTTAAACAAATCTCCTTTTCACACTTATTAGCACTCTTAGTTTTGAAGGACACGGCCATTAAACACTTTTTCCCCCCCTTTGTCTTTATCAAAGGAGGGAAATTAATTTGGAAGTAGGGGAGAGGGTGGTTAGCCGCCTTGTCAGCTAATCAGCGGCGACTGGAGCAAGGTGGAAAAACAACTCGCCGCATTCCAGGACAAAAGACCTGTCAGAGACTTTGATCAGGTCCTCGTTTCCGAATGCTGAGCTCAGACTTGATTAAAAAAAAAAGTGACGCAGTCCCACATTTCGGTAGGTGTTTTGAAAGTCTGCCCATATAAACGCCTGTGTATCGCTATGCTATATGTGTTTTTCACACAGTGTGACGAGTGTGTTTTTATTCCCTCAGTGGATCTGGCACCCGCCCAGGCTCTGAAAATCAATTGCGACCTTGCCCTCTTTGCGTTTTGCTGCAGCCTGCCCCATACCCTCTGATTTTAGTTTATCGGCGATGCACTCCTCAGACTCAGCCCTGTCTGCTTCACAGCTGTGTTTGGGGCAATTGGTTTAGTTCAGTATCTCTGCTCCTGCAAAATGGAACTCCGATTTTGAGCCAGGGGCAAGGTTCCCGTCCATACCCTACCCACGTGCAGCTGGGCTTGCAGCGAGCTTCGTTCCCCTGCTGCGGCTTATCTGCATTTTATTGGAACTCAGTGAGTTGCGTGCACACGCACATTCACTCATTATGCATTATTGCCCCTCACAATCCTAGTTTAAAAGTGCTGGCTCTTAAAGGTCCCTTATGATAGAAGCTTTACCTCTTTGATCTCTGCACACAGGCGACTGATTATTTTGTCGATATTTCGTCATGAAGTAGTTGCTTTAATGGAACTTTTATGCTTTTATGCACTGGGAGGAGCCGAGTATGCTTGGCGAGCCTTTATAGCTCAGATTTACACAAGATACACATGTTTCAAAGCTTTTGAAAGTGCTGTAAAACTTTTTTTTTTACTTACTCCTGGGAGGGACATGCCCCTTTTCTCTCTCTTTTTCCTCCCTCCTGCCTGCTTCTCTGTTTGGGTGTCATTGTCGGAGATAGAGGCCGCTGAGAGTTGCTCCTCTTTAAAGAAGGGGCCTCCAGACATGCCTAATAGGGCCTCATTTGGCTGTAATTGCCTAACAAATGTAAGAGAATTCCAGAGGAAACAAAAAGAGAGAAAGGAGAAGGCAAATCAGCCAAGCGAGAACAGAGGAAGGGGGAAAAATTGGTTTGGAGGTGAGATTGCGCAAAGGAAATGGAATCATATACTATGACATGCTATGTTTAGGCAGGCAGAAAATAGAGGACGGCCCCTAACTTCAATTTGTAAGGACGTGGAGGAAAATCCTTACATCTGGGGCTGTAACACTAAACGCGGAGTGCAGGAAACTCAAGCAGCACTCAGGCAGCTACCCTCCCCCATAGAAGGCCTTTCATCCAGCTGAGATTTTGTGTGCAGGGAGTTTTTGTGGCTAGTTCACATGGAAACTTAATTTTCTCAGTCTGGACGAGAGAGGAAGGATAATGTGTATTGGAGATGAGGTCAAATATCCTGCCAGAGGGTGAAAGAAAGAGGCCCCAGTCAGTGGCAGTTAGCAATGTGCAAACCTCTATGCAAATGTCACATGGGAGGCTGTGCACTTTTTAAAGCCATCACTTCATACGTGGGTTTAATCTAGCCATACAAACCCTTCCTTTGCAGTTCCTGTTTTTAGCTTGACTCGATGCCAGCCACCAATCACACGGGTGCATTGAAGGCCCCACCATTAGCGCTGTGTGCTTTAAAGGTCTCTGCGTGATTGTATTGATTCTAAAGCCATTTTTTCTCCATTATTTAATTCTGCATATTGAATAGCTTCATCTTGTGCTATTGATTTGTACCTGTCTGTTTCAGCAACCTTTACTTTTTTAGTTGGTTTCTGCTTAAAGCTCATTCACAGGTTGATTCCTTGGGATCTTGTTCACGAAGTAGCATATTCTTGCTAGTATAGAAAAAAACAACAACATTGCTATTAGAATTCTTTTTTGTTATACTCATAATGGGTCATTGACACAATTTTTTTGTGATATCAATTATGTTTAAAAAAATACAATAACCATGCAATATTGCCGGACCATTTAAGGAATGCGATTTTTGAATAGAAATATTACCAAATGATAGAGTTTGACACATGTGTTGTGTTGACACTTGTGTTGATGAAGCTGCAACGCAGCCAGTGAAATTGGAAAAACAACTGCATGAAGATGAATGTGAACTTTCTTTAACTTGTGTGCCATGTTTCTAGAGTGCCATGTCATGCATGAGGCGCTAGGAAAGAGCAACAGTCAAACGCATCCATGTTTACATAGAAAAATCAATGGAAAAGCAGCACAAGCAAATACAAAACATGTAAATAAATACTAATGTATGTCTGAGATTTCGCTTTAGCATCATGGTGACAGGCTGACGGCAGCTGTTATTTTTACAGAACATTGTAGTTAATAATAGTGTACTGGTGTTATACCTTCAGTCTTTTTGAATTCGAATTGCCTTGACTTTTGAGACTTGTTTTAAAATATTTCTGATTTCTGAACATATAATATGAGACTAAATTGTATACGATATAGTTGTTGTTATAGTTGTATATTTTCTGCATAGATCTTTAGTGAGTAATTTCTTAAACATGTAACATACATCATGTGCACTGCACTTAAATAGAATTTGCTAGTTAATAATATATTTTTTTCGCACAGACATAACTTGCACTGAACACCTTCTACACGTTACTTTTTAAAAGCTGCTTGTGATGGGCTTCGGTTTATCATGTGACGTTCTCATCACCACCTGCTTTTGGTGGTTATCAGTGTATTTCAAAGGTTCAAATTAGATTTCACTACTTTAATAGTAATTATAAATAACACATTTTATTACTGTTTTATTATTCTTGGTTAATCCAAAAATTCCTTTTTTAATTAAAACTTAACATTTCAAAACCATATGAGATCAAAGATTTTATTTCTTCGTACTTAACGGGCCAGTTTCCTGGATAGTTTCCAGTTACCTTTAATAATTAGGACATTTAAGAATTTTTAGAAACATGTCTTACAAAAATGCATTATCTGTGAGCATTTTAACACCAAACAATGACAATAATGTATTTTAAGATATCTCAGTGCAAGCTTTTTTCAGTTTACACAGCTCTTAACATTTATTTTAATCTAGGACTAGTCTTAAACCCTGTTCGGGAAACTGCCCCAACGTGTTTTAAACAAGATTAAGCTATGCTTGTATATGTATTGTGGAGATGTTACTGACCCAAGTGTGGCAACTTACTTTTTACTGCCTTTAGAATTAGATTTGCACACAGATGGTAAAAGTTTACTTGACTGTGAATATTTATTCAGCTGCAAGCAAGACCCAGTTGTTTGGATCACTTAGGCATTGGACTGACTGGTTCAAAGGTCAGATTTGATTTGATTAAAAACCCATTAATTGATACCAAAACTTGCATTTTAGTTTTAGACCTCAGAAAGAATAACAAACCCAGAGTGAGATTTTTTTTTTTTCGAGAGCAGACACAGCAAGTGGACCTCAAGCTGCCTTTGCACAAATTTCAACAATTTAGCACAGCCTACATCCATTATTTTTGCATTTAATTATTTGTCTCAAGTAGGCTTTAGAAGGTCTGGGAGGGGTCTTTGAAGGGCTGATGGGTCTTTGAGCATAAAGCCCAAAGTATGTGAATTCTCTACTTCAAACGCCTTCACACCACTAACTAAGGTGCCTTTTGTTCTTGCCTCTCCCTGCACTTTCAAAAGAGGATGAGCACTTACAGTTTTCACTTTTTCCATTGGGTGGAACGGCTGAGTTATGCTAATTTGTGACTGTCAGTCTCGGCTCCCCCAGAATAAACATTAATTGCCTCCAAAGCACATCAGCAAGGTAGATTTCCAGAGCACTAAAAGTACACCATTCAGGTACATTGGCATATCTTAAGATAGTCAACTGCCTTTGTTTAGACACTTTAAGGTTGTCTTTTTGTTTGTTCTGAGCTTTTGTTGAACATACTACATTTCTTGTGATTACCACACTACAAGGACAACGCATGACTCTAAAAGCAAACTCTAGGATATTGTATCTTTTGCCCTAATCTCTCTGGACTTTAAGTTATTTCATGACTCAAGTGTTTGACCTCTCTTTGACTTACAAAGCACAGTGACTTTGCATATCTTTTGGAAAACATGACTCTTGTTCTTGCGTTTCCCCAGCATATCACCTCTGAAACATCCTGCCTCCCCCTCAAGTAACTGAAGTGAATGATGCATGCTTAACAGTGGTTAACAGTAGGAAAGCAAGCACAGCATGCAAGGAAGTGCATCAGAGAGAACGAGAGCTAGGTTTCACAAGAACATCTTCTTCCACCTCAAGATCACCGCTGATGTTTAGCACGATATGTTCTCCGTCATGTGATTGGGCTGGAAGAAATGGGCATGTTCTTGCAGTTGCAGATGGCCGAGCTCTCTATTATGCTTGATTAGCATCAAGCACTTCCATCCCCATTCTCTCTGTCAATCATTGCTCACATATGAGAGGCGTAAAAATGATTTGGCTGCTGAATAATACAAGGACTATTCATTAGTCAGTCTTACATTTGTACGCCCATCCTGCGGACAGGACCACCTTTTTTTTCAACATTAAAAAGACATTCTTGATGAAATATTGATAGCTCCTTTTTTTTTTTTTTTCAAAGCAGAGTTTGCAGGAAGGCATCACACGCTGGTCTTAGTGCCCTGGTAGGTGCACACAATAGAAATATCAATGGTTTTCCGTCTCCCCCTCTCCTTGCCTACTGGCTTCTTTTTCAATATAGCCTAATGACAGGCCTCTGTTTCCCTGCAGTGGCTGTGCTGATATGGCCCATTAGGCACCGGTTTCTCGCAGGCAGCTGAGTGAACAGATGACTGCAGGAAAATGGTTGGAGGAGAGAGGGGAAAACAACAGCGCTAAAAGGCAAATATGAAAGGCAGAGTAAATAACCAACCTGTCATCCCCTGCTCCCCACCTCCCCAGCCGCCCTGCTCTGGAGGGCAAGAGAGACATGTGAAAGAGCGAGCTAGAAAAAGAGAAGCACCTCATTAGTCTTCCAGCCCTCCCTGACTCTGGGACTGAGTGAACACGTCAGTGCAGCAGCAGACATGCAAACATGCAGAGAGGGGGCTACCCCTTCCCCTCCCATCCGCTCGTACTCCAAACATGATTAATGCGCTCAACAGCCGTGGGGCTATACGTCTGGACCTCTCCTCCCCACGCCACACGCTCTTGAGAGCCCCAGCCCTCCACGTCCTCCCCGGGACACCGGCACCCATGCTCCCTGCCAAACTCGTGGATGCGGTCTGGAAATGTAATTCACCATGCCCTCCACAACCAGTGCTGTGGGACCCAGAAGTTTGACTTCTGCACTGTTCAGCAGAAATAACAGTTCAGATAATTGGTTTTAGTCTCTAGTAACCCCCAATAGTAAGCTTCAGCGCTAGCGCAAGAATCAATTGATTCGCTCGGGGCTCCTTACATTTTGAACGCAGACGAAATGGGCTCCGTAGTGTGTGGGCAAACTGTGGTTTCCAGGTCATATTCGAGCACCTGACTTTGCCGAGTCCCAACGCAGAAGTCATGTGCTGGAAAGAAAACAATGTGATGAATAGGCTTGGCTCTTGTATAGGCAGAGGGGGGAGAATATGTGCTCTTCAATGGGGGATTGTGGTACTTGTCATGGTGTAACAGGATCAGCGCGCCCTCCACCCTAGAGCGCAGAGGGCAGCCATTGTTACGCTGCAGGAAAAGGCAGTAGGGGCCGCCGACCCGGGCTGAGCTCTACTTGTGGGGGTGATGTCCTTCGAGCCCTACACTGAAGACAAATGCAGAGGACACTTTTCATGCCGTTGTCAGAGGTCACTGGGGAAAACAAATAAAGCTCATCAGAGACAGTGCAGGGAGTAGAAGTTACAAAAAAAGAGGAAGTTACATCAACTTTTTAACTTGGATGTCATCCTTCGGTATTACACCTTGCAAGGGCATCCGTGATCCCTTTCAGATAAACACATGCGCCAGGACACCACAGTTACTTCTTAAGCATCTCAAAAGCAACTTCTCGGCTGTCTTTTGATTTTAAATTCAAATTTTTTATTTTTTTTTGCCCAGTATAATTTCTCCTCAGAAGGAAGGAACACTAAGCACTTTTTGTGCTGTGGCAGCAGAATACGGCAGGCGGCGTCGGAAAGTGTAAATCAGTGTTGAAAGTGCACTGGCTTATCTACTGGATAAAACCAGCCTGCAACAATGGCATTAAAGCACAACTCATGAAAGCCGCAATTAAACACTATCTGATCTGATTCTGTTCGAAAGACATCTTTTTCTCTTCTACTTCTCTCTGTATAATGAACGCCCTCCACTTTGGTTGAAAGACACGGGACTGTCAGTATAATTGGGAAGAAGTAATCCTGATAGAACCGAACAGAAACTTTGTAGTTGCAGTCTAGCAAAGGGTCGTAAGCAACCTGTAGATAAACCAGATTTGTGCTTTAGTATTATTTACTATTAAAATTTTTATAAAAATTCTGAATCTGCTTTTTTTTTTTTTTTTTACATTCATAAAAAAAGTGTTGTAGACTAAAAGAAAAATTAGCAACGGCCGTTAATTGCAATGCGTTTTCAGGTTTTTTTTTCTGCACCACTTTTATTCTAAACTCTGTTCTGTAGCACATGCTTTAAATGATATAATGACGCTAATGCTAGCGGCTCTTTATTTGTTTGCTCTCACCTTCCCTCATGTTGACTTCAGATATTGACATTGAGCCGGTGGCGCAGCATTACCTTCTTTATAAAACTATTACCATTCTAAAGATATTACATAGTAATGGATTTGTCTTGCTGTATTTTGAGCTAGCCAATCTGGGCCTGTATTGAAGCACCCGGTGCACAATTTGTTTTCATCAGCAGTAAATGGTGGATCATTGTGGCCGTGACGGGAAAGCACAAAGACCAGCTAATGAAAGGCAATGGCTGTGGCCCCGGTCTCATCACCACTCACTGCGCTCATGGATGAAAACAGGTGTCCTCTTGGGGCTGGGGTTCCATTTAAAGAGGGATTTTAAAGGAATATTCATGACAGCTATCCTTCATTGGGTGGGTGAAGGGAGGAAAAGAAGTAAAAGTAGTGGGGGGAAGAGAGAAAACGTCAGTGGGGTAAATCAACCAGTGATTGAAGAGGCCTGTCTGGGATAATTCAGTTTGATTGGAGTCTCGGTCTCTCATTACCATTCCAGTTTCAACAGGGAGACGCCCCTCAGTCCCCACTCCACCAAGCTCATCTCTTTCTGAGGATGACAATGCCCTGGTGCAGGATGTCTGGTGTATGTGGTTCAGCATTACTATTCTATGGTGCACAACATCGAGTCCACTTCTAACACCTCAGGCTTGTTTATTTTGTCACCGATTGGAACCTGGTACTCTTGTTGTGATGAAAAGGATCAGTTATTAGATGCTATTTTCACGGTTTCTGGTTGAGTCATAGCGTCTGGGGTCCGGAAAGTCTTGGGCACAAATACAGACATTTAAAACCCTGTGTTTTAGCCTAAACAATACACCATTACAGTGAATCATGAGGCTCGGTGTTTACTTCTATTGCTTTGTAAAGGAACCTGGTTTCAATATGCTGCCTGCACAGGAAGCCAAGCTCATAATGCTTGTTCATGTACAGGCAACTATTTCCTTTGTGGCATCCTCGTGGCTTGAGACCACATCATCTTCACCTGTGTCATAGTTTCATACGATCTGGCCTCTTTTCGTTCCGTGCACCCAGTGTAAAGGTTAGGATTATGTTCCGCTGCGTATGCTTTATTGAGACCTCATTTCGCACCTGGCATGTCTGCAGTCACCATTTGCAATGTCTAACCTGTCTTGAATACTAGCTTGCATTGTCCTCTCAGATGGCGAAGCTAATTCTGCAGTCCTCTGTAAACTGAGGAGGTTAGTGCTACATTTGATTACAAAAGCCCAATCTTGGGAACTCCCTAAGGCTAAACAGCCATTGGACCATGTCAACAGCCTTCAATTGTCCAATCCCAGCCTCCACCCCTAGGCGCTCTCTGTTTTAATCAATACAAAAAAGCTACCGATGCAGATCTTGTATTGCTATCATAAAAGGCTGATTTAGCTTAGCTTGTAGCCTCTTTTGTAAAGTGCTAAAATACCTTTCTGGTTACATCACTTACCCAGGATGCTGCAGGCCTCGACTACTGTCAAATTAAAACCGGTCGAAATTGTAATCCTTCATTCTGTTCCTTGTCCCTTTCATGTAGTTCCTGCTTTATTTCACTGTGTTTCAGCATGGCTGGAGTTGAAGGGGCTTCCCTCCTCTCCCTCGGGTGCCACAGTCTCTCGAAGTTCAGCCCGATTCGAATAGTGTGTGCATGTGTCATAAACACACCCTGGCTTTGAAGTCAATAGATCACCACAATGGACGGCTGCCTCTCAATTCCCCCAGTTGTAAACCTAGAAGCCTCTTTGTGCAACACACTGTCTTTTGGTTGAACTTCAAAGCGTCTAGTTTGCTTCAGTCATGGAATAATGTATTCCAATGTGATGTCCAGATGAAAGTGATGCAGATGCATGTGTGCACCTGCATATAGATGTCGTTCTATAATACAGTATGCTTTATTTTAACACCGCAACTGAAGAGCACTTCTCGGGTTATTCTGAGTAAGTCTTATCCTGTTTGAGTGCCCTTGTGCTAAAGATTATGTGTATTCCTGCTTGATTTCAGATGTGTCCTGCTCTTTCTATTTCCTCAAAATACGTATTTTGTATTCTAGGGAAGCAGAATATTTTTTGTCAGTATAGTGCATGCTCATTTCTTTCCCATTTTTTTTTTTTTTTAGATGACCAATCATCAAGTAATAACGCTTTTAGGCTGCTGATAAACTGGCCAACTTTTTGAGCAATGTCAACAGGCAGCTTTGGTTAATGTCACCGTCAATGGGCAACCAGGTGAGACACAAGGCCTACGGCTGACCTAAAGTATCCACATAGAAGTTTGTAACCCATTCACTATGAGTAAACGGCCAAGCAACATTGCTCTAAAAAGGTTGTCTGGCAAAACTGTGTTTTATCAGCCCAAAATGGATTATTTACCTCTCCTCAAAGTGAACATCCATTTTTCATATCATACATTATAGTTCATAATGCCCAAATTTGTTTGTAGCATTTAAAACAATTTAGATTTTTAGAGTTTTATTTCAAATTGATTTTAGATAGAATAATGTAGTTTTTACTATGGGCCATTTATCATTTGTAGTTCAGCTTCCCTTTGACATACATTGATAACGGGAGTGCTCTTTGCTTGATTTCTATTTTTTTTTTCACATTATTTTTTGCTTTACCTTTTTTTAAATGTTTAATTATAAATATTTGAAGGTCACATTCTGATTTAATGTATTATTTACTTGTAAAATTAGATAATTTTGAATGCTAACAATAATATATATATATATATATATATATATATATTCTATAATATTTTTAGATGGATGGTTGCTCTAATGTGTAACAGTACCAGCATCCATGAGACCTTTTTGACAGATGCCCAGAGATGCTCAAAGGATTTGCCTCGTCTTTCTTGATTGAGAAATGTTGTCTGAATTTTCCCCAGTCTGTGCTGATTAGACAGAAAAGACCCCCCCACCCCCCATCCTTCCATTAATATTTCTTTTCCAAGCCTCTTTCCTTGCATTATTAACGAGCCCTCCCCCAATTAAGATGGATGAGACTGCTCTTGAGGGTATTTGTTCAGGTAAGATCTCTGATTAGCATATCTGATGGATCTGCCTTCATGCACTGATTAAAACCTTCCTCTTTCCCTGGGGCAACTTTAAAGAAAGAGTTGCTCAAATGAGGACCCCCACACATACTGCTAAGACAAACCACATCAGACCGTGCTACAGTGACAGTTTCATTGCCTGTATCCCTGCTATGCCCACCCTGTGCTGTTTACTTATTACTTTAAGCTTCCTTCGGTGCACAAAACCGGCTTGTCATGCATTCCCTTTATTGTTAGGGCATATATAACAGGATTAGCCCTAACAGAATTTATGAGGAACATTGCTAAAAGAATCCAAGTTAAGAAATAGTTAAAGGTAACTTGTAAATGTAGCTGATTAACCGAAGCAAGCACTCACAATGAAAATCTATAGGCTCCCTTTCTAAAACATTGAAGCTTAGTCTCAAGGACAGCCCAATGAAGATTCATGCCCATGACCCTTAGGTCCAGAGTCCAGTGTCATGGTCATAACTCATGTGCTGTCCGCATAATACAAGCGAGATCGAGAGTAATGAGCTGTTTGAACACCCTAGCTACAGCACAGATGGGACTTTGCTTGTACATGTCAAACACAATGGAGTGGAGCATGTTGGGATAGAGTGCTGAGGTTGTTTGCATCAGTACAAGGCTTTGCTTTGTTTATATAGTTTTTAGTGTTTTAGGTTGTAGCTGTGCACATTTCATAGACTATAAGCACCTAGATTTGAGCATTTGGCTGTCACTGCGTTTCTTGAACCGATCTAGTCTCTTTCAGCACTGCGGCAGTCAGGAAGATCTAGAGAGCTGCCTTGTTTTATGAGGTTGTGAGGCCATTCGGTCCACTTACCTCTGAGGTCATGCAAATAAAGCCCTGACGGAGAGGGGACTGAGAGGAACCTCGTGCTGCTGTTTCTCTGGCACCTGCTCCCAGCCTTGGGAGATAGACTGCACCGGTGTCTGCTGCAGCCGGCTTGGCAGGATCATCTGTAACACTCTATTTTTGTCTTATTCTGCAGCTACGATGGTAAGTGCTTGGATGGGCTTATTTTTGTACACCTGGATCAGCATTTGGGAAAGGGGAGGCTGTAGCTGTAGCGTGGCTTCTTGTACTGGTTTGTTGAGGAATATCGATTGATACTGGTGTCACATGCTTGTATTCAAGTGCCAGTAATATCTGCTGATGTTTCCAAGGCTAAGTGTGTGAAGGAAGCTCCTCAGATGTTCCTTCACTGTCATAATATATGCATATTAGGTATGGAGCATGTTACAGTGTGGCCAATACGATAAGTTGATAATTACTGTAGCTGTTAACTGATAAATTCATGTTTCACTTGGAAAAGAACCAAGTTTCTCAGGGATTTGCGTCATGTGCAGAAGAAAAGATCTGCTGCAACTTCTGTTATGTCATGACTCACTGATTTAAAAAATGATAAATAATACGGTAAACATATGTTTTGCATTTCCACCTCAAATTATTGACTTTAGATCCATGGTAGCTGGCTCAACGACACATTTCACCTCCTTCCACCTTTTCTTTCATGATTCTATCCGTTTTCTCAAAGTTAACTGTTCCTTAGGCTTAAGTAGATATTATTTGATCCTAGCACCTCTAGAGAGTCTCATCGGACCTCTATCCACACTCTGGTAGCAGAATTGCCATCAGGCCTGGTTCCTACATCTCCTCCCTCAGCTCCCTACTCTCGTTCTTTTACTTTACTCTTTCCTGTATTGTAATACTGGAGTTTGGCTCTGTGCCCAGTTTTCCCCATTGATGTCTTCCTCCCTCCCTCCTCCCGCTGTCCCTCCGTCTCTGTGAAGTCCACACACTCCACTCTTTGTGGCTGCGGTAAAGGAGGCAGCGTGCCCGTGGAATTCAAGTAACGCATTCCACTGGATACCCCTCCTTTGCCTCACACGCACACTAAAACCCTCCTGTTGCCACCCAGTGCTGTGCCAGTTGTGTGTGTGGGTCATTATGTTTGGCGCGTGGCCCTAGATGGGGTGTCCTGCCACCCCTCACCCCCTGCCTGATTCCGCCGGGCCTTGGCAGATGCCTCCTCAGGGCTCTAGAGTGCGACCAATTTGGTCGCACATGCAACCTAATTTCTCAATAGTGTGACTAAACAAAATCTGAGGTTGCAGTCACTTTTATTTATATAGCGCTTTTAACAATACAGATTGTAGCAAAGCATAGAACATTGTCAAATAGAAGAACAGAGTGATGGTAATGTATAATGACGAGAATTAAACTTTATTTATCAAATGCAGAGACGGTCTCTGTAGTCAAGACGACGATGTTCAACAACAGACACACATTAAGGCCGGGACACACAAGCTGACGGAATTTGTAGCACAGCATCGCATCCAGTATAAACAGCAGTATAGAAAAGGTTCTATTGTATATTGTCACGTCGCACTGCCTCGCTCACGTCCAATGTAGACACCGCGAGAGAGAGGCGAGTAACCTATAGACCCATCAGATAAACGGAGTGGATGTAGCCGCTAGATGATGAGAGAACGGCACAACGCAACAAAATACAATAAAAAAAAAAAAGTGGAAAAAGTTAGTCTAGAGCCCTGCTCCTGCTGATTCAGGACCCCAGTTTGTATTGAGGCGCATTGCTGGAGTGACTGCTTCCATTCCAGCCCATCATCCTGAACAGGTCAATAAAACTATCATCTCCTCCTCTTTTATGTTCTAGCATTGTTAATTTTCCTTGCACATACTCGCATCCGCAAAGCAGTTATTTTGAGAAAAGACGGACATTTAATCTGGCAGTGGGATGTGCTTCAAGGCTTCTATTTCATAAGCTTTCTATTGGAGATCTGAACAGATCCTCTGGTAGGGCACCAACTCCTCAGCTTACCTCATGGGATAAAAGAACCTTTCACAACTGGGTTTCCATTTTTCTAACGCTCAGGAAAGTATATAATGTACATGTGTACAAAAAATCTGGATCGTACACCAACATAAAAATCTCTGGTAGTGCGAGCAGCATAATGGGAAACCCCAAAGAGTGGCATTTTTGAGTGGGGTGTACAGAATTTCATCCTCCCTCTTAGTGGTCAAGAGAAGGGCCAGAATGCATTGGTTTAGGAGTTGTATGTTTTGTGTTTGTTGTTGCTACAGTGCCCACGGTTCGTCTGAAGGTCTGCCAGACCCTGCTGGGTTCTCTAATCTCAGGCGGTGAAGAAACACCCTTCACTTTCCATCAGAGTGCTGCTAGAGCAGGCCAGAGACAGGTGCCAGCTGTCTCCATCCTGTTTATCCTTCACATTCACAATTTGAATGGGAGGGAGATGCTCTTTTTTGGTTCTGCAAACCACACTTGTGTTTCTCTGCGCTGGAGTTGATGGATGTTCATGGCTTCCAGAGGCCCTGCCTCTACCTGGTAAGGTGGGTTTTTCCAGCTTGCCTGTGGCGGTGCCAAGTTTCGAAGGGTCCAGCTGGCACAAGCAAAGCCCTTTGTTTTACTGCACTCTGCATTCAGCCTCAATTGCACAATGTTTTGTCACTGGCCTGAGTAGGTATGCGATGGCAACGACCTTGGCAAAAAAGCGAGGTGAAAAACGCTGTATTGTGCGAGCTGTAATTGTTGCCTGCGCATGTAGATACTGCATCATGATAGTTTTATTCTCATTCAACAATGCTGAACGTCTCTATACGTGCTTTGAATTCTCCATGCTTTCTGACATTTGCTGTTGTGGTTTTGAACAGCATGGCACGTCTGCAGAGCTCGGCGAACTTCTTGAGCCACCACAAGTACCTTATTGGCCAGCTTTCTCAGAGAGACCTTGCTTTGGTTGCCCTCTCCAACAGGAACAGAGGGCGATTTATGAATATTCATGCAGCTGTCCTTGGTTACTAAAAGCAGTGCTTAAATCTACATAATTTGTGTTTAAGTGCCTTTCAGATGGCCTTTTCCTTTTTTGACACTCTCAAGAAAAGGAGCCACACTTAGTAATCAAGCTGCCATTGTAGGATGGATCCTAACAGTCGAAAAGCTACTCGTATGTTCTGGCTAAAAGCAGCCAAAGGGTGTTTTTAAATTACTTTTGTCAATGTCCAGCCACATAAAGCCTGAATGAAGTGTCAAAGATTTGGAGAACATACAAAGGTGTTGAAATATTTAAAGAAATGTATTTAAGATTAATCATCGAAGTATAGTTATTTGTCTGCATTGGTGATCTGTGTATTTCACCTCATTCTGTGCCCAAACCGTATGTGTCTCTCCTGGCTTGCCGTAGAGAGGTTGTCATTGGTGAGCTGCTCTTTTGAGAGCTTCAGGGCTGTTTTAATGAATGGGTATCTGGCAATAGGCCTTTTCTTTGTACACAGAGCCCAGCTAAAGTGCATTGTGTTGTATTGTTTACAGAGCATTTCCTATTATTCTGAATGCGAGCGCATGTGAATGTCAATGAAAACCTTTAAACAGCCCAGTCTGAAATAAGCTGTTTTACTTATTTGGGATGAATATTTGAGGTTTTTCTAAATGGGGGACATTTAATGAGACGGTCAGCAGTTCCTCCCTCACTGAGCCTTTTTATTTCAATATGGCAATGTAATTGCAGACCTGAACAAAACAATGTGTTTAATGTGATTTATTAAGCCACCATTGAACTTAATGCAGAGGTAGCAGCTCTTTATCAGCCTGCTTTATTAAATTAAAATATGTGATACAACTTGAATATTTTACTATAATTTTTATTTAATTACTGTAGTGTAGTAAATGTAGTGTTTTTAGCGCACAAAACATCCCATCTGAAATGTTTAATTTTAGACTCTTCTCTAATGTCGTTTGTCTCCAAACTGGAAATGTATCACCACAATGCACCAGGGGCAACCATTCTGAACTTACAATAGGACATTGTCTCGCTTTGAGAGAACACCATTGCACTCCAAGCCTCTTGGGTGCTGGAGTTTGTGCTGGCAGCAGTGTCCCTACTCTACATTCCTCCATCTCCTATGTGTCCGTTCCTTTCCTCCTCCTCTCCTCTCAGTCTGGGCCGGCGATCTCCCAGCAGCGGTGGTCGCACAGGACCCTGCTTCCAAGCTGACGCCTGCTAACCGCTGCTGGCTCTTTGTGGGCAACAATGGCAGGCCAGGCCCCAGCCTGAGGCCTAGACAGACCCATCGACAACAAAGGGGGCCTGTGAATCAGAGGCCCAGTGGGCAGCCGGTGCAGGGGGAATAAAGCAGGTCAGGGCCGGATTAAGAGAGCTGAGGGGAACACAGTGCAGGGCTAACGGGTGCATGCCAGCTCAAAAGGCACTCCTGAGAGAGACTGAGGGAGGGAGGCTGCAGACAATGGGCAGTTTAAGGAGGAGGCGGGGGATAGTTGGAGGAGGAGCGTTTGTAATTAGAGATGCCGCCATTGCTGCCTCAGCTGATTCCTTAGCTGTACACACCTTCAGGGTCTCATCATCGTAATGCATGCAAAAGCTTAGCTGGAAGGGCTTGCTGGGACCGATTTCATTGTGTTTGCATTCCCCCTCCCTTGCTTTTTGTTTTTGTCCATCTGCTTAGTTTGATTTGATGAGTATTTTCTGCAGGAAATTGTAAAGAGGGTCTGATTGGAAGTTTTCACAGTATTTAGTGGAGAACTCAAAAGATAATATGGTTTGGTTTTCTCAGCACAATTAAGGTCTCTTTATTAGCAGAACAAAAGTTTTGTTAGTATTACTGTATTTTTACTTCTACGCCCTTTTTAAAAAAGTATTGTGTGTGTATATATAATATAAACTTAATTTGATGTAACAAATGAGTAACGGCTTCTTTGTCGTCTCAAACGAGAGACCGTCTTCTTGTGTATTAGATGAGATGTTGCACTAAATGGCCCCACATGGGAAAACATTCTTTATTAATACGCTAAACCAAGAGAGTGATCTTTATCAGTGTAGGGCCTCGTAGGAAACACGAATGTGAAATGGTTTTGCATTTTTTTTTTTTTTTTGTAAATTTATTTTAAACTAATTTTTTTTACTATTAGGTGTTAAAGATCTCTTGTTCACATTTTTGTCTGAAATATCAGTACATCCCTGCTTTATATGAGAGAGAACAGCAGGAGAGGAAGGAAACGCAGGCAAGGTATTACTGCTGCTGGGACAAGCCCAGAGTACATATTGACATTTTCTTACCTTGTAGATGAAAACACAAAGCACACAACAGATGTGAGCTTATTGGTCCTCAGAAGTTTTTTTTTTTTTTTTTTCCTGTCTTTTATCTGATTCGGGTTTTACAGCTGCAGGGCAAACTGAAGTCATACCTCCTCATAGGAAACGGTTTAAGATGGAATGCCGTGGGAGAGCAGAAAAAAGTCTTGACGCTGTGAGGCCTGCACAAGTTACGCGCAAAGCCGTTTCCTCAGTCAATCGGTTTTCATTCTTTTTCTAGTATTGATTGGGGATTTTTATTTTTTGGGGGGGGTTTTGAATGGATGAGTCATGAAATATAAGCTTCTTAAAGCATTATCTATCAGTGCAGGCTATGCTTCTAGTGTGAGAGAGAGCTCAAAAGAGCCATTGTGTCCTGCAGACTGCAGCTTGTCAATTGCAGGCCAGCAGATGGTTTGTACATGTTCGCATATTAAACACAACCAAGTCTGCATTTAGGGAAATGAGCGGTAAAAGGCCAAAGTGCCTCAGAAAGACTTCGAGGGCACATGCTGATGCACAAGGACTGATGGTGGTTGGCTGTTCACAAACAATCCATCAGTGATCAGGGAATGTGCAGGCCGGTGACCTTTCCTAGCTGTCAGATTGTCTTATACATGCAGGCTGCCCACAAAACAATACCAGAACTCTGCTTTCTATTCATGCACAGTGTCTGGATGAGACTTGATACTGAGTGTAGTTTAATAAAATGGCTTATTTTGCACGAGACAGGCATTGTTTGATCATCTTTTCAATCCATCTAGCAAAAGAAAATGCAACGTTGTCTTTAAATGTTTTCCTTTTGTGCGTCATGTGTTTGTGAGGCATCTTTTCTTGCTTTTATAGCATTTTTATAGCTAAGACAAGAACAGCTCGAGAAAGCATGCTTTCCCTATTGAGCAGGCGAATAAAAAAACGTATGCATATTCAGCTAGCTTTTTTAGATGCAATAGAAGAAAACCTTGAACAGAAATAACAATGAAAGGATATCCCCCGCCTCTCTTTCCACAACGCACGGTTTCACTTCAAGTGCATCTGCTTTTATCTCAAGCAGGACATCTGGTTGCGCTTACGGCCTGTCCAAAAGTGCGATTCATCTCCTCCTTTTCGCCCCGTTCGCCTTCAAATTCATCCGCCTCTCCGTCTTGTTTTCAGCCTTTGCCGGGTGAATTATCTGAGAATAAAGGCTCTTCAGCCAGGCCTAGTTTGCATCAGATGCTAAATTGTTGGTTTTGAACTACCCGGCGCTGTATGATTAGCCCAGCTTTAATTTCCCCCCTTCAATTCAATCACAATGCACACGGCTCGGTCTGATGGAGACCACATACTCCTCTCTGGGTCTTATCTGCTATTTCCATGGACGTCAGACCTGCTGCTCGGAGCTAGGCCGCTGAAAGGGACGCTGATTGAGCCCTGCTCGCCTCTTTCTCGAGCTTCACAATTCGGTGGATCAGAAATCAATTATGTGTGATCGTGACAAATGACTCAGGGGGGCTGCTGTTTGAGGGACATCACAAATGAATCAATCAAGCCTTTATCAGGGCAGATAGAAGCCCCCGTGCATGCTCTGAATGTGTGCCTGTGCATGTGCAGATATATGGGTGGGGGAAGCTAGGATGCTGATGCGGTGTTAACCATATTGCTGCTGGGACAGATGGAAGATGGAGAGGAGGGGAGGGAAAGGGCGGGAGGGGGGAGGCTCTAGTGCATGCAGCATTGGCCTGGTGCCTGCCGTACAGGACCCCGTTTGGCCTCCACGGCTGATTAGAGGTTAATGGCTTGAGAGTGTGTGGGGACTCGACTGTGATTGGCCGAAAAGCTCTCGAGTGGGCGTGTCCGATGGGTGACAGATGGCATGGATAGAGTGAGGCTACGAGTAAATGAATGAAAGAGAGGGACTCCTCTGCTGTTCCCTGATCAGTGGCCATTGCAGCGGTGTGAGCTTCCCCCTTTACGCCTCCCTCCCCAACAGATGGCCATTGGAGCTCAGTGGCTAAAATGACTCCGAAAACCCAGGCTGGATGAGCGTGCATTAGCCCGGCATCGCCAGCGGATTAATTATGACTGTTACACATACACAGAGAGTCGTAATGTGGCCGGCTGACTCTGTTGTGTCCTGATGATGCCACGAAGCTTGGCGCCGCGATTAGAGGCAGCCCAGTTGGGGTAGTTTCCTGAGAGAAAACAGTCTCCTGTCATATGGACGGTGACACAGAACCACGCAATCCTTTCCCAGAGATACAGTACTCGCGCACTTTTACTGTCTAAATGTGTAAGAACACCTATTTGAAGTTACTCTTAAAGGTTTTTGATTGCGTCTCATGCATGAGCAAAGGATGCACATCTGTTTTTAGAACTTTTTCTGCCGTTAGAGTTTGGTTTGTTCTAGTTTCTCGCCTAGTTTCCTTTGCTGCTAGATTAAAGTTCACATTGCTAAGAGTTAGGCTATTGTTTGTCATTGTTTTTTTTTATGCTATTCCGCTATTGCTATTTAAAGTAAACGTTGGTGGTGACATTCATTTGAATTCTATGAGAGTAGCAGTTGTTACACCTTAACTATAACAAAAACATTGACAGCCAATTAGAATCCACCTGACCATCTAAAAGAAAACAACATAACTACAATACACACTTAATGAACAATTTGTTTTACAGGGTAATGGTATGGATGCTAATTAAACTTGAAGCTATAGTTGGTGGTGTTGGGTCACTTGCCCACCGTGGTTCTGCCCGTCACCATATTTTTCATTTTTTTTATTATTTTTTTTATAGCAATAAAATCATATAGTTCAGATAAAGAACAGACACTACAATTAAAACCGGGATGCGGCTGCTCGATGCAACATGCCCGAATGATTTTTCATTCACACATGAATTGAGTCGAACTGACCGACAAGAAGAGTGAGGTGCGACAGATAGACAAGATGTTAATGGAAGATTTTGTTTTAAAACGAAAGCCAAAGCCTGTTGGCTTCTGCCGTTCATCGAAGGTGATCTAACATTTGTTTCTTAATTGATATTTTTGTTTAATTAAAAAAAAGTTCTAAGATTTGTATATAGACTAATTGAGTTTGACTTCGTATGTGAGTTTGTCGTTGCCTGAATTCTTGCCAAATTGCAGCTAATTTTAAAGAGAAAGGAAAATGCACACCTAGCCGTTTAAAAGTGAGAAAAGGAAGCCTGCTACCAGTATTACTGTTAACTATTGGGGAAATTTCCTTACTATTACAGCCCTAACGCTGTTATGATTAAAGTCATTGACCTTACACCTTCTGTACAATTTAGCAGGCATCTGAAAAATGATCAGATGAAATCATCTGTTGTGCCTGGTGCGGACACAGCAGACACGCTCAAGAGTTTCTTTGTGTGGTCAGAATGACTGATATTAACTACAGCAGTGTCATTATTTCTTCTAGATGACGTCGCATGGCTCATTTTGACTGACATCGACACTCCATCTGTTTATGACATCCATCCTCGCTCCATTTCCCAGCACAGTTCATCTTTCTCTCTCTATCCGTCCCCCTTCCTCTCACCCAGGTAGAAAATGATCGAAAAGCCTCTAAAGGTGGGGGGAGGGTCCAATCTATGTTCACACCATGATGGAGGTTAGCCTGAAAAGAGCAGTTGTGGAGAGCATGGTGGAGCAGCATTCACTACTGCATCTGAGCAACAAAAGGCCTGGTGGAGAGGGTTGGGGGGGGAGCTAGCGATATGAGAGAGAGAATAAAAAGACAAGGAGGGCTCTTCATGTCCATCAGTAGCAGATGCGTGCTCTCTCCAATGCAACCCCTGTCACATGAGCCTATGGGCTCATCTGCTCTTCTATAACCTCACTGACGGACCACGTCATAGACACCCATCACGGCTGATCCTAACACTATCGTAAATCCACTGTCATTGATCAGAACATTTTGTAATAGATGCACTTACTAAAGCTTGTGTTATTGTTGTTTTTGTTATTTTTGGTACAATATTTAAACAAAACCTGAAATCTGTGCAGTACATTTTAATATGACTATTTGTACTGTGGACATGAATGAGACTCCTATTGTTTCTGTTTTATATTTCCTTGTTTTTCTGTCTCTTACTCTTTATTATGAACATAAAAGCTCCAAGTAATCCCTCTGCAAAAGCTGATTCTGTGTCTGATAAAGGATATCACGGACAGCACAGTACAGCAGAATGACTTCTCTTAAAAGCAGCTGGGAAATGTACTTATTTGAACCACCATTACCGTTAAACATTATCATTGTAGGGAGGCTCGCTCGGCTCCATTTGATACTGGGTGGGATGTGTCCTTCATGTGACTAATGCGACTCGGCCGTTGGAAAGATGAAGCAGACTGATGGTGATAGCCAGTTAAAATTCAAGCCTGTTTGGTCTCTACTGTAGTTTTTGCAGTTCAAGATAATGCACGATCTGATAATGCAAAGGTTTACATGGAGGCGCCCTTATTGCCTAGGGCATTTTTAAAATGTAAAACAATTCGGCCTTTGCATACGTTGTGGTAGGCAAGACGATCCATTGTTTGCCTTGCAAACGTGCATTAGGCCTAACACATGTTTGAAGTGTTTGCCAAAAAAATACCAAAAAACCCTTCCATACGTCATGTTCTGAGAACAGGATCAGTCCTATAGCACACTCACAATTGACGCCTTAGAGCTGCGCTCTAAAAAAAATGTCAGTTGCGGCACAACCAAAACACATGGTTTGATCATTCTTGTCGTTGTCCTTAAAAAAAAAAAAAAAAAAAGAACCTTATAAATGCACTCCATTTTTACACACTACTGTGGACATTTGTCTCTCTAACCAAATTTACTTTGAACTCCGCATTGTGCCAAAAGTAATTTGCAACACATAGAGGCACTCCCTCTCCTTTTCTGTCTTTTATCAAAATGAAAACAGACATCACCATAAACTCCCCTTAATCAGATGGCTCTGTTGTGTTGGCTGTGCCTAAAAGGGTTTGGCAGTAAATTGGACGTCGGATTTCTTTTCTCCAAAATCTCGGGGCTGAGGAGGGGGCCGACTTCTCAGAAGAACTCGTCTGGAAAAGCCTTTTGTGGGATTTGGCAAGGGAACAGCCGGCTTTGCTCATGCTTATTAGGCACCCCTGTCGCACCAGCCGAACCCTAGAATTAATTGTGATGTGTGCGGTTGTCTGTTTCCCTGCACATGTGTGTGTATGTAGGCGCATGTAAAGACACCTTCTAGCTCTGGTGCAGTTTGTTCTGGTCACGGAGGGTTTATTCGTCAGCTGGACACATTTCTGGGCATATGGGGTGGTAACGAATGAGACTTGCCCTGCCTGTTCCTGTCGACAGCCTGTTCCTTGAATCATTTCAGCTGTTGAGTCTGCAAGGATACATGGGATCCCGATTCTGTCACTTGTAAGCGTGCATTGAGATTTAAGATTCAAATGATCTCTGAACCCATGTAGTTCCCTGGGCATTGTGATGAACAGCTCTATTGCAATGGTTTAGAGTGATACAGTAATTCTAGTCCCCCAACCCCCTTCCTTTGGCTTCCGTTATTAATAATTTAAGAGTCAAAGTGGAGATTGAGCCCTTCTATTGGCCACAAAGACATACATACAGTACCCTTCATGCTTTTAGTTCTTGGATTCTTTAGGAAGTTGTAGACCAAATAATGGTATAATCATCTCCAAAAGAAGCTTTAGACTGGTATATATGTTAGGAATTGTGAGTAAATATTTGGATTTTAAATGCCATTTTTTTAAGGACCAATTTCCTATAGGGCTCTACTGTAGCATGATCTACTAGGAAATAGAAATAGCAGTCTGCAATTGGATAGCATCTTGAATATCTTGCGGTTTGGTAGCCACTAGCTACCAAACGAGTCTCTTGTACAGTCAAACAATCAGATGTGGATTTGGTAGCAACCTAATTTGCCTTTAGCCATTCCTGGTTACCATTCTTGACTTACAACCTCCAGATCCATTCACGTACACGCAGTTAGTAAGACAATTGTCTAGGACCAATGAAAGACACATGCTACTCAAATGACATCAAATGCCATTATTTACACGTTGACCTTTTCCTCTCTGCTTCTTCCAATGCAGGTTTTCACCTCAGCGGCACAGTCACAGAGCCGGCAACGCAATCCGAGCCAGAGACGACACATAAGGTGGCTATCAGCTTCGACCGCTGCAAGATCACGTCAGTGACCTGCGGCTGTGGCAACCGAGACATCTTCTATTGCGCGCACGTGGTGGCGCTGTCCTTATACCGCATTCGCAAACCCGAGCAAGTCAAACTGCGGCTGCCCATCTCAGAGACACTCTTCCAGATGAACAGAGACCAGCTGCAAAAGCTGGTGCAGTACCTTATCACAGCCCACCACACAGAAGTGCTGCCCACCGCCCAAAAACTGGCAGATGAAATTCTGTCCTCCAACTCCGAGATCAACCAAGTACACGGTGAGCAGAGTACAAAAAGTCACATGACAAATATTCCTTTTCCACAGGCAAATGTTCCAGAGTTTCCACCCTTTCGAAAGCTTCATTCAACACACTGTGCAAAAATAAATACCACCTCTTCCTGATCGTTTCTCCAAGGAGCCTCTGACACCAGGAAGTCCATCCTCTTGCCCTCTGACCTTGTTTTAAATAGGAGTGAAGGGGTCAGGCAGAAGCCCCTTATCAATGTTTAACCAGTGGCTACACTTTGAATCCGGAATGTGCAGAATGTGTTAACCTGCCAAGATGTTGGATCAAAAGTGCAAAAGGACACCTACGCTGGAGACCTGCTTATACTGGGACACACAGCACCTTCTGTTTATAGCAGGTTGCACCTCACTAGCCCATTGCAGCCATTATAAAGCCATTAAGTACACTAATAATTTACTATTATGCTGAACAGGGTTACAGTCTACCGCAATTTAAAGCATTACAACAAGCCCTCTTTTTTCAAAGCACTTTACATACAGCACAGCTGGCTCCATAGATATCCTGTACATTGTAGATACACGCATAGCATATAACACCAATGCTTATGTCATACACTGATGATAATCTACTGTATGAAAGTTATTATTGCTCCCCTAAGTCCACCCAAGCCTTTTAAGAGCTAATCTCTAACTCAAGATGGATCTTCTTATCATATAATACATGCCAAGGACAGGGAAACGTGCAAGCAATGCAAAACCAACCGTTCCGCTTCCATATATAGCGTTTATATATGTTTAATACCCACAGGGGGACCCAAAGGGGGCCAATAGGCAGATCAACTCTCTGTGCATTCTGTATATGAAGCCGCTTCATGGTGTCTTTAAGTGGAATTCAATAGGGCTGAATGTGCTGATGTGTTTTTGTTCTGGATTGGGTGGGGGGGATTGTAAGCCTAAAGTGCATTGACATATTGGAAATACAGTAAGACCTTCCTCAGATAAAGTGATTGCCTCTAATGCATTTGGCTTTTCTACCCTTTTTTTCTTTTGCAAGTCACAGTGGCAATGGGAAGCAATCTTTTTACGAATCAAACTTTGATAGCTATGATTTGACTCACCTCTGTGATATTATTTATTTGTATTCGTCCAAAAGGAAGTAATATTATTGAATTTGGCTGTGGTTTAGAGTAAGCAGGCTCAGTCAATGCGTTTGTTTTAAGTGTTAATGTGTACAAACAGATGTATTTCCGTCTGTTGTTGATTTGCATAAGCTTGTAACCCAAGCTTCCACGCTGTTTTTCTACCAATAAATGATATATGTTATTGCTGAAAGTCTCCAAAGTTAACCGGGTGTATTTCTTTCCCAGGGGCCCCCGATCCCACAGCAGGGGCCAGTATTGATGATGAGAACTGCTGGCACCTGGACGAGGAGCAAGTGAGGGAACAGGTCAAGCAGTTCCTCTCTCAGGGAGGATACTATGGCTCAGGCAAGCAGCTCAACTCCATGTTTGCCAAGGTGAGACCCTCTTGCTTTCTGCATGTATATGTGTGTGTGCAAAATGTGCTATTATGGTGAATTATGGGCCCATGAAATCCTTGGAGGCCCATTTAAATCAATGTATTTTAATTAAATGTCAAGCTGCCTCTTGTTTTCAATAGCCAGCGCAGTTCATTGCTTTACCTTTCTACTATCTGAAAATGTGAAGGATTGCGCTATAGCCTTTGATATGGATGCTGAATGTAGTGCTTAGACACATACACAAGCATTTTGATCTCGCAGTCCTTTCAGCTAAAACACTTGTGCTGTTTTCACGAGATAAGATGCTCTATGTACTAATTACTTGCTGTGTTCTTCAAAATATGATGCTGATTTTTGTAAGATACAGGTGCGTATTATTCCTGCACATGATTCATGAGGTTAAACAAGGATTTTTGTGCAGGTGAGGGAAATGCTGAGGATGCGCGATTCAAATGGGGCACGGATGCTCACGCTCATCACGGAGCAGTTCATGGCTGACCCACGTCTATCTCTGTGGCGACAACAAGGCACGGGCATGACCGACAAATGTCGACAACTTTGGGACGAGCTGGGTGAGTTTTTTCTTCTTAACCTGTATGACATGTTTCTCAGTCATCATCCTTGTTTGTCCTGGAACAACATTCATATCAACCAATCAGAGATTTCAGGGGTTAGTTAGAAGGTTTATCCTATGGCTGTTTAATAGGATGTGGTTCCTTTATCAACAACACATGATGATCCAGGAATATGCCCTACTAGACCAGCTTGTTTTTTCTTTTTTCTTTTTTGAGCAGAATTGCACAATTAGCTCAGTTTCGTATTTCGTATGCATCCTGATCCCTCTTCTGTAAGTCTTAATCATTAGTACTTACTCTTCAGCGCCTTGGTTCAATATCCTTAGCCTTAAGCACATTCGTGCATGTGCATCGTCTGACCTGTAGCAGTTCAGTCAGGGCAAGTGGATCAGCGTGCGACTGACTTAGTCTGCGGCACATGCAGAGGACCGGCCGCCCGCCTCTATCGGGATGGCATGAAAGGGCCAGGATCAATGAGCTTTAAAGCTGCCTCCTATTGATCGGGCCATTTAAAGAGGTTGATGAGAGCACATCCTGAAGAGGCTCATTTGGAGCTGCGTCTCTGGCTTCCTTTTCCTTGTAGCTGTAAACAAGGCACCCCGGCCAAGTTGACCATGCATTCTGATTGTGCAAGAGCAGGCACATCAAATGTGCAAGACAGTTCAGTATTTCAGTTGACAGCAACACTGATTGGCCGGAGCTCAGCAATTTGGCCAATCAGGGCTGCGTGTACATGACAGCAATGGAAAAAGATGCAGGCCAGCCATCTGTTACCTAGATACAAAAAGGCATCGCCAGTTACACGAGCCCACCAGACAACCCTACACCTGCCAAATTTCATATGCTCCCCTGTGCCGGTGTTTGACGTTGATGCGCGAGAGCCTCATCCATTAAATGCGCCGATTTTCCATTTCACATTTAGGAGCACATCAATAGCTGCGTTCAAGGCTTAAACCAGTTAAAAAGTGTATAAAAATGGGGAAAAGTGGCAACCTAAAATCATCTTTCTTTGTGCTTTTATGCTCATTTTTACCTTTTTAGTTTCTCCCTCACTCATTTATAAGCCACACTTCAGTTATAAAGACTACTCTGTGCTGTGGGTTTGCAGGTGCGTTGTGGGTGTGTATCGTGCTGAACCCGCACTGTAAAAGTGAAGAGAAGAGCGGCTGGCTCAGACAGCTGAAGAAATGGGGAGACATGGACATCTGCCCTCTAGAGGACGGCAATTACGGCAGCGAGCTGCCCAACATCACCAACGCTCTGCCGCAGAGCAACCTGGCTCAGGGTAAACCTCCGATCAGTTTAGCCAAACCTGAAATTATCCACTTTTGTTTGTATCTGTTGCTCACATTACTATGTTTTTACTTTTTTGCGCAGACTCATTGGCCCGGCCTAGAAGAACGGTGTTTACAAGAGCAATGGAGGCCTGTGACCTGCACTGGCAGGATAGTCACTTGCAGAGAATCATTAGTAGTGACTTCTACATGTCTCCGGCCTACCAGAGAGAAGGAGAGAGCCTGCTTTTTAACCCCCAGGGCCTGCCACTGTGGCTAGGTACTTATTTACATACTGTTTGTCCATGTTGATTCTGTTCAGAGCAGTCAGTCAATGCAGGTTTTTTCTACAACATACTCAGAACAATAAAGGCACATTCACTAAGCTATAATAATCACTCTAATTCTGTGAGAATAAGGAAGTCCAAACCACAGCTGTAACAATAACAATACAAATATACAATATCATTGCAATCAGTTTTCCAGCTGAAGAAAGTAAAAAAAAATTGACCGCCATTTAGAATCCATGTTAAAATATCAAGAAATGACACACACACTTAAAATAAACAAAATGTTACTGGTCACTAACATAATTATGACTTAATTTTTGTTCTTGGAGGAAATGTCACTCTCAGTAAGATGCTTCCTGGTGTGTGTCGTAATGTGTCTGGTTTCACTTCTGCATGAGCTTCCAGTAAAATTATGTCTGAAATTGAAACCATCCCGTATGAAATGAGTCCCACTGTGTTTATACTGCGTCACGTGATTCATTTCAGATCACGTGCCTACAGCATGCGCTAGGGTGGATGCTCTGCGTTCGCATGGTTACCCCAGAGAAGCGTTGCGACTGGCTGTTGCTATAATCAACACCCTCCGGCTCCAACAGCAACGGCAATTAGACATATACAAGCATCAGAAGAAAGGTAAGGTTTACATAACATACTTTCTCCATGACAAATTCATTATAGATAATCAGAAGCCTTATCTTTTTGAGTGTGACCATTTTAACATGTATACGTAGACATTAAAAGAAAACTGCAGGACTTTACATTTAAGAACAGCCATGTGTGCTTTTAAAATAAAAAAGAGTGCTTGTTATATAGTCATTTAAGTATTGGCATGTTGATGCATATGATCTTAATGCAAGTAAATATCTCCCGGTTTGTCCTCAGAACTGCTGCAGAGGGGAATGACCAACACCACCAATCTGGAGGGCTGGGTGGGCCACCCCCTCGACCCCATTGGCTGCCTTTTCGCCACCCTCACGGAGACGTGTCGAGTGGAGGATGACAATACCATGGATACCGGAGGTACACAATTATAGGCTGTCATCGGGCTTCTGTCCTTTTACGACTCTCCGAGACGCCTTGGGCATTATTTGGTTTCTCGCTCAGCAACTGGCCTGTGTCTTTGAGAGCTTCATTCAGTCTGCTGGAGCCCCATCTCCTCGCTCTTTACAATTGCCCTCCTTTTCTGAGCAGTGTTAAGGGGTGCTATTGTATCAAAAAGGTCATTCTGCCCACTCAGTGGTGTAAAACGTATAAAATCAATCAGCATTTGCATTCCATACATCCCTCCCAGCTCAGGCCAATGGAAAGTGTCGGCCATTGTATTCCTGTAGTGAGGAACCCACAGAGAGGCATTGTGTGCCTGAATAATACTGGCAAATGGTACTGTGACTTGGAAGAGTTTGTGCATATCTGTGCGCTTGTCCCGTCGTAGCGCTCCCCTTTTGGTTGCGGCGCTGTAGCAGTCGTGTTGGCTTGTGTGTGCTCCTGTTGTGCGTTACACTGTATGTTTGTATGTGTGCTAGAGAGCATAGCTCTTTGTTTGACTCTGTTGCACAGTTGGAAACATCTGGCATGTGCTGGGATGGGGGCGGGCTCTTGGTTTTATCCAATCAGAACGTACGAAGGTCAGGATCTTAGCTTACCAGGACCAGCAACAGCAGCTGTAGCGGCCACAGGAGCAGCAGTGTGGAAAGCCAAAACAATGCTCTTTCTAACCCCTCTGCTTTACTATTTAGGTGGTTTACTGTAAATTAAAGCACTGGATAGGACGTTATAGCTTGGTTAAATTTGTTTTGTGTGGGGTGATTGTTAGATTGTTCAGAAGAGATGTTGTTTTCCAGTGTAGCAAGATGGCGGTGAACCCATTGATCCCTGTCTGTTGCCCACTGTACAAACGGGATTGGCCAGCATGATAAATTTGCCAGAGGGATTTAAGTGAGGTGGTGATGAGGGTCTAAATTCTTACCAAACAGATGGTGTTTTTCCTCAGTTTTCATGCAGATATCCTTAGACATTAATACAGAGGACTTGGTGTTTTTTGTTTTTTTTTTGTATATTACCCAAGATTGGGGTCAGTGGGAGCTTTTATTTATTTAGGAGAATGTATTAAATTGATTAGAATTTTTTACAGAAATTTCAAACAAATGCTGTTCTTTTGAATGAACTATTCAACAAAGAATCCTGAAAACGTCTCAAAAATATTAAGCAGATAATTTTTCATCACTGTTAAGGATTTTTTACTTGACCACAAATCAGCATATTAGAATGATTTCTGAAGAATCATGTCGCATGAGACTGAAAATGTATAGTATTGTGGTATATTTATAGTAAAGCACGTGCCTTATTTCCGAAAATTTCTTTATTGCTTTTTTTGTACAAAAATCTGCAACAAACCGTAAACTGACATTGGCAAACACCACTTTGTGTCTAAATAGATTCGGGTGAGCCCAAGCCTCCGGTGTACCAGCATGTGCCGGTGTGGGGATGCGCAGATGGAGGGGAGTCGTACCTGGCGCTGGCGCTAGAGGTGGCGCTGATGGGTATGGGGCAGCAGCGGCTAATGCCCGAGGGTCTATATGCCCAGGACAAGGTGTGCCGAAATGAGGAGCAGATCGTGGCCAAGCTGCAAGAGATGGAGCTGGATGACGTATTAGTGCAGACACTCCGCAAGCAAGCCATCCTCCTTTTAGAAGGTACAAACTTTGTTCGTAATATCACGTCTACTTTTCAACCTTTTGCACCCTGTAAGCCCTATCCTCCCTGTGTGAAGCTGTTTCCTCCCCTTACTGTTCTCTTGCTTTTCCCACAACCTTTTTCCCCCATGTGGATCGCTGTCTACTTTTATCTTTTCCTCTTCTAGCCTGGAAATGTGTGTGTGAGAGAGAGAGAGCGAGAGAGAGAGCACTAGGCCTGTAAAAAGATCTGCAGGCTGGCCTCTGCAGTGTCCCCAACTCCCTTCCCCAAAACAGGCCACCCTGCATCTGAGCCTCCCACTGACACGCGGTGTAACCTTAGAGCAGACATCTGCGCTGCTACTAGGGAGGACAGACTCTGTCAAAGCCCATGAGGCCTTGCCGCCTGTTTGCCTTCTCATCGTCCTCCCCAGCGATACACTCCGCTCAGATTTCTCTGTGTGTGCCCTCACTGACTCACCAGCCTCCTGTCCATCAAGCCTGACTCAACCCTGCAATCTGATATGATGGACAGGGCCGTTCTGATGTGCTGTTCTCTGTCTCTCTCCGTATGTCCAGGTGGTCCCTTCAGTGGTCTGGGGGAGGTCATCCACAGAGAGAGCGTTCCCATGCACACGTTTGCCAAGTACCTCTTTACCGCCCTCCTGCCGCATGACACAGACCTGGCATACAAACTGGGCCTTCGTGCAATGAGGTGAGACTATTTTCCTCTAACTCCTAAATCTTTTATATGCAACTATCCTAAATGTTTACAAAATCCACTTTTAGAGCTTTTTTTCTCAAAACAGACCAAAACAGGATGTTGACCTGTACTGTACTGATGTTCAGTCAAATTGGATGATAATATAAAACCTAAAATACATGCAACTTACTAGCAAGCAGCAAATGGCTGTGATGTAAATACATCTGTAGTGTGTGGTGTTGTTGTGTTTTTATTTTGTTTGTTATACCCCACACGAACATCCTCTTTCAAAGATTGTTTTAATGGTTTTAAAGTCTTTTATGCTCAACATGGCTGTATGTATTTGATAAAACATATAGTTAAACATTATTAGTGAGAAATAGTATTACAATTTGTGTAATGTAATTTATTTCTGTGAAATTGTAGCAGAATTTTCAGCAGTTGCTCTTATTATAATCAATGTTGAAAAGTGTCAGCTTTAAACAATTTAAGTAATCATTGCCAAATTAAATTTGATTTCTTTAAAAAAATATACTTGCCTAAAAACTACTACTTTTAACAGTAGAGTACATGAAAACTGAAAAGAAAACTAACTTTGTAAGTCACACCGTCATACACCAACATACAAAAGAGTGTGGGAGATTCTTTTCTGCCATGTTTTTTTCACGTTCATTTCAAATGTGTGCATTAGTTGTCACCTTTGTTTATTGAGCACATTTCCTCACATTAAACTGAATCTCCTCGTGATGCATTACCCCATGACTCCAGCCATATAAAGGCTCTTTGGGACGTTATTACTGTATATCAGCACCGAGGCATCATTATCCAAGTCTAGCTCATCACAGTCCTCACTAATACACAATCAATAGCACTGCTCCCTCTGCGCACCTTCTGTGAGTCTGAGCCGGTGTGGTCTAATATGTTCACTCAGGCAGGAGTAGCCGAGCGTAGAGCGTATGCCTTCAATACAGAGCTAGCAGAAAATAGCACCCACAGAATTCTGCTAATCATTTCTTGCGAGGTTATAGAAAACAGTGCATGGCAACAGAAGGTTAAGCTTTTATATCTTGTTTATAGGCTATTTTGTAGTCTTATATGTGTGCCTTATTTGTATGTTTGCTGCAGGCTTCCAGTGCTGGAGTCCACGGCTCCCTCAGGTGACGTAGGACACCCTCACCATGGCATTTCCATAGTTCCCAGCAGATACCCACGCTGGTTCACGCTGGGCCACCTGGAGTCTCAGCAGTGTGAACTAGCCTCCACCATGCTTACTGCTGCTAAGGGTGAGCGCTACACACTTCGTTCGTGACGAGTCATGTGGGGTTCACTTTAAACACTTTTATGTGCTGTGCCGGTGTTTAGCTAAGAGAAGTCTGTGTTGTGTCGTAGGTGACATGTTGAGATTGCGGACTGTTTTGGAGGCCATTCAGAAGCACATCCACTCCTCTTCCCTCATCTTCAAACTGGCCCAGGATGCCTTTAAGATCGCTACTCCTGCAGATAACCCTCCTGACATCACACTGCTCAATGTAGCTCTGGAGCTCGGCCTTCAGGTAAATCTAAATGTATCCTTATGCGGTGCCTGGCTTATTTTGTGCATCAGTGAGTGTGTTCACACGTGTGACCCTGCACCATGTATGCATGCTGTAATCAATTTTTACCCCGTTATCCTCTTGTTATCTGCATATAAACCTGTTTTGGTGTCCTGTTGTTTAACTTGATATACTTTTCTCAAATTCGTCAAGACAGCATTTATTTGATACAGTAAAGATTCAGTAATATTGTGAAATATCATTTACAATTTGAACCTTTTATTGTCTCAGTTTATATAATGGACTTGTTTTTAATAGTTTTCAGTGCTTTTATGTACACTGTGTGTATTAGTTCCAGTACACTAATCTTTTGTGTGTCTAATGCAATATGACATTTCTCTGCAGGTGATGAGGATGACTCTTTCCACACTCAACTGGAGGCGGCGGGAGATGGTTCGTTGGTTAGTCACATGTGCTACTGAAGTCGGTATGTATCAAACTGATGTTTATTGTTATTTTTTATTGTTCATTTAAGACACTGACATGCACTTTAACAGTTGTATCTTTTTAAAATGTCACGTAAACCCTGCAGTTTGATTAAAATCCATTTTGCCAAACTAACTGACCTACATAATGTGACTGTAGCTCAGCTTTGTCCAGCATGTATGCACGTTAATCGGACTACAGTTAACCTCTGCGCATGATCCGTACAGACTTGGGTGACACCCAAAGTGTATTTAATCATTCAAACGCTCGATTGTGTCCCTGAAATTGAAGATATGTTGAATTACTAAATCCATGTAGAAAGCAAACCCAGTTCTGATTGATTCTTCTGTCTCATTGAAGGTCTGAGAGCTTTGGTTAGCATACTGCAGAGCTGGTACACTCTCTTCACCCCCACCGAAGCGACCAGCATAGTGGCAGCCACAGTGATGTCCCACAACACCATCCTGCGCCTGAGCCTGGACTACCCGCAGCGGGAGGAGCTGGCCAGCTGTGCACGCACCCTGGCCCTGCAGTGCGCCATGAAGGACCCCCAAAACTGTGCCCTATCCGCCCTCACCCTCTGCGAGAAGGACCACATCGCCTTCGAGACGGCTTACCAGATAGTCATCGACGCCGCCTCCACAGGCATGACCTACTCTCAGCTCTTCACCATCGCCCGCTACATGGAGCACCGCGGCTACCCCCTTCGAGCCTTCAAACTGGCGTCTCTCGCCATGACCCACTTGAACCTGGCCTACAACCAAGACACGCATCCGGCCATCAACGACGTGCTGTGGGCTTGTGCTCTCAGCCATTCACTGGGCAAGAACGAGCTGGCCGCCATCATCCCTCTGGTGGTCAAGAGCGTTCACTGTGCCACGGTGCTCTCGGACATTTTGCGGCGCTGTACAATGACGGCCCCCGGCCTGGCTGGCATCCCTGGCAGACGTAACTCGGGCAAGCTTATGAGCACTGACAAAGCCCCGTTGAGACAGCTACTGGACGCCACCATCAGCGCCTACATCAACACCACCCACTCCCGCCTCACGCACATCAGCCCGCGCCACTACGGAGAGTTCATTGAGTTCCTTAGTAAGGCACGCGAGACCTTCCTTTTGGCCCAAGACGGCCACATTCAGTTCGCCCAGTTTATAGACAACCTCAAACAGATCTATAAGGGCAAGAAGAAACTCATGATGTTGGTACGGGAACGTTTTGGTTGATTGCGGGGAACTCGTTCTTCTTTCATTCTTCATTTATTTAAGGCATTATTTTATTCTTCCTTTTTTTTTTTTTGCTCATCTTTGGAGACATTTTAAGTTTCATTTGTTTGTTTTGATCTGTTGTCTCGTTTTTTTTTATTATTGTGAACCGTTCCTGTTCGCTAAGTTATTCTACCAGGTCGAACCTGTGGAGGGGAGAAGAACAACTGTAATTTTGACCATTATGTTTTTGTTTGGGCTCGTTCTTGATTTTCGTTTAATCAAGACATTGTGATAAAAATGTAAAAGTGGCACATAAAGAGAAACCAAATGATTATTGTGGAAAATTTTGAGCGTGGGGGAGGCGTTTGGTTGGTTTTGGAAGGGGCTTGAACACTCGAATCTAAACGGTCATTCCTGAAACACTCGCACACAGTGTTATTTTCATACCTCGATCGTATTTTACGGATCAGCTTTAACTCTCTCTCTCTCTCTCTCTGGGGAAAAGGCCTGATTTTAAGAGTGAGACGGGCACATCACCTCAAACTTAGACTCTACCGAACCTCCTACCCACGTCTCGAGCGAGCCACAAGCCGTGAGCCCTCCCCTCTCTCCTATGTTTGTTTCTATCGGCTCATCTTAATCTCCATTCGAAAATTCAGCGCGAGGAAGACCCAGTGCTGAGTTTGAACGAAACGGAGATATTTACCCATCAATATCAGCCATATATGTTTCTCTGTTACCTCTCAGCGGAAAAACAACAAAAACAGAAACAAAAAGACTTGTGTGAGATTGAGTAGCAGTAATAATATATATGTACTAGCACTTCATTAAATTCCATCCCGTACACGACGCATTTGGATCAGCAATTACTTACTGTGTACAAATTAGGTGAATCGTATAGATGCATTGGACAAAAACAGCTATATTGGCAGAGCGAGGAATTAGCTGGCTTTAAACTGTACCGTAATATCTTCCACATTCCATGACCTCCGCCCTCCACAAGTGCCCCAGTGGATCCGAACACTTAGAATGCACTCCGCGGCTTCCATCTGAAGGAAAACGAGAAGAGAGGAAACGAGAAAAGAGATGCTCAACTCCGTTCTCAGGGAATCACTTAAAGAAACAAAACAGAAAAAAATAGTAGCATAAGCATTTAAGATATTGTAAATATGAAAGTGTCAATTCAAAAAATTGTAAAGTTATAATTATTTATGATAACTGTATGTTTTTCTTTTGGGATACTTGAATTTGTTGGGCTGGGAATGTGATGACCGTAAGAGGAAAGACTTCAGAAACATTTCTCAGGTGCTCCTGTGTACATTTCTAATTTACGGTTTTATTTGTATCCTCTTTTATTTGATATTTTTTTTTGTAATACATTTTTGCAAGAGGAAGCATGTAAAGAAGAAGAAGAAAGGAGAGGACAAATGTTTATGAACAGACTATGCAGAACCACTTCACAATTCGCCCCCTCTTCCCCCCGATCTTCCTCTGTCTTTTTTTCCCCCTCATTGTTTGGCTCGGGGGGGTAGGGGACGCTCTCCCAAAATTCAACCGTTTGTATCTTGTAAGTAAAGAAATCTGGACGAGCTTCGAGTTTGGATGGACTTTGCCTTTGATCTATGTACAACTCTTTACTTTGAAGCCTTATAGTCTTCTCTGAAAGCACTGCATGTGTTTCAGGACATTGTGTTGCCAATGTCGGTGGAGTACAGCACAGAGAAAACGGACCTAACACCTTCGACTGGCCCGAACAAGGACGAAGGGGCGTCTGCTATTCTATTCTCCTTTGCTTTGACGCGGCCCACGTACTTTAGGGTCGTGATTATCTTGTATTGGGGCTTTTTGAGGGCAATAAGGTCTGTTTTGAGGTTGCGACTTACCATTGCCTAATTGAGACTTTGATAGATGCTTCATTAATGGCTAAATCTTGAGGAGATTTCTCTATGTTGTTGGTTAAGGTTGGTCACTTTCGTTTAAATGGTTTGCTGGTTTCCACTTTTCGTTAGATTTGTTCACAGAGGATTTTTCTTTTTCTTTAAAGTTTGTAACAGTTGCCTCAACTGTGGCAACTAATGTGTTAATCACGTTATGCAGCCTTTGCTCCTCGACCGGCTCTGGCAGGGAGCTCAGTGGACGGACCTGAGAGAAAGCTCACAGATTAGGGAATTTTCTTTTTTTTTTTTTCTTTCTCTTTTTTTTTTGTTATAAACACATCTTCAGAATGATAATAGTGCTGCCTGTTCGATAAAAAAAAAACCAATAAAAATATATAAAAAAGTTAAAAAACTAAACAAAAAGGTAAAAAAACGAGCATTTTCTGTAGCTAACTAGTTGGTCCAATGGCATTGCAAAAAAATAAAAAATAACCTCCTCTGGCTTTGATTTCTCTCTTCCATACTCTTAAGTGTCTGTATGTGTTAACTGTACCAGTGTTTTGATCTGTCCCTAGAGTTTAGAAGGAAAAAAATAATCGCTGGTAGAGATTGTTCACTAGTTCATCTACTGTTTGATTTTGTTTCGTTTTAATTTAAGGGAAGTGTTTGTCGCCTCTTTGTGCTACTGAATTATAAAAAGGTATCCAGTATTTGTTGCCACAAAAGTATAGTTCATCAACACTTTTTGTTTGTGCAACCTCTTGAGCTAATGTCTATAAACAAAAATTTATTACTATTTATGTAATGCTACTACCATTTTATATGATTTGTGTTGAATTTCAGTGCTTTTCTATGAATAAAGTGTGAAACACGTCTTTGCCTCTTTTTAAATGTAATGGTATACGACTAGCCGGTGGTGTTTTTCCTTTCGAAGCAGGAAACTGGCACGTTGAAGGGCTTGTATTGTATTATTATTATTATTTTAATAGATTAATTCATAGATGTGTAGGTGCTAAACACATTTATGAGACTTGTGAAATAGTACTGCCTTACAATTATAAGTTTCTATCTGCATCCTGAGCAGTTTTGAGATATTGAGCTTCAAAGGTTTAGCATTCCACATAGTCTAAATTCTGTAGAACTTTTTTTTTTCCAAGAAAAGACCCAACATTTTCACAGCTGTTCAAAAGAAACCTCGCATAATGTAAATAAGTTGCCCCAGAATGCCTAAAATGTCTAATGGAACCTTTATAACCTTTATAAAATCTCCTGCAAGAGAAACACTGAGAAAACTAACTTCAAAAACTTGAGCAGAAGTAAGCGTTTAAAAATGATTTTTGGTTTATCTTTGAACGCCTGCGCCAGCTAACATGTCTCCAATGTTAGTGTCATGAGGTCAGAACTATCATTCCACTTATGCAAACAAAAGCTCGATACCGCCACACATCTCGTCCAAACTACATCTCCAGCTCTCCTCCTGTCTCTTACACGTCTGAATCCCAGTAACTCCAGGAAAACCTGGTGTCAGAGTGATCGACTGTGTTAGAGATGCAGTCGACAGGAACAATGCTCTTTGGGCCTGCTTATACAAACTATCCCATTCATCAGGGTCCCTCACAGCTGCTGCTCTTCATTGTGTCTTGGACCCAATGCAGCGCCGCGCTCCTGTGAGGACCACTGAGTAAGTGTTTGTCAAGCATGGCAGTGCTGCGGGCTGAAATATGGATGGGGTTGGCTCTGTTAGACACGCTGCAAAGAGAAGGCATTTCCTTAGCTCAGTGATTTAGCAGAAGTGACACGCCAGGAAAAGAGAGACGAGTAATTGGCTTTCCCACCTTGTTGTGAGCTTCCAGCGCGGGGCTGAGCCTGTCAGATTGGAGCGAGGAGTAGGTGTTGGGCTTGGTGGGGGAAAACAAGCATTGTTTATAAGTGTAACAGCGTTACGGAGGCTTTTCTTTAATTAGAACCCAACCCATCTTGAGAAGGAGGACGTCTAAACGTAGTCACGGAGCGCGCGCGAGCCTGTAAGGCAACTCTGAAAACTGTTGTGCTTCTGGGCAGGTTTGTGCAGTGAGAGGAAGCTTTGTCCTTTGCACCCTGCATGGCAGGTTCTGCTGTCAGCGTAATCACATATTGTGTTCATAGGGGAGCTGATTTGCAGAGCTTTGTTCTGCTGCTCTGATTTCCCAGAATCCCTCTGTAATTGGGGTGTCGGAAGACTGGGTGAGGAGGGGTGGGGCAGCTTGGGACTTTTTTTTTAGGTGGGAGGTGGGGTGAGCTGAGAGGGGACGGAGAGTTGTAGTGGATTACAGAAAAACGAACATATTTTGAGATGAACAGCTGTGATGGGTGTAATTGGTTACACTTTTTTAATGAACATTTATTAATCTAGGTTTGTGGAAAGCTATAAATAATCTCATTGTTAATTCATGTTCACAATACAGTGTAATGTCAAATTATACAAATTACTTCCAGTCCTCAAATTTGCTTGGCTGAGTAAAAGCAACAATCGTCTTTGTCAGACGTTGAAATTACATCCCCTGACAAGCCAGAATGAAAGTTTTTATGACGTCTTTTGGACGTCCAGTATTGGTACTGGATGTCCAAAAGACGTCACTGGACGTCCAGTACCAATACTGTCACTTCAACGTCTGACAAAGACGATTGTTCAGTGGGACTGTTGTTGTCTTCAGCAACACAGAAAAATAGTGAGAGATAGATGACGGGAGTCAGAAAGAATTTTGTCAGATTCTCCCAAAAACACCTACTAGCGTTAAAGGAATAGATGTCCCAAATCGAAAATTCTGTCATTTACTCGCCCTCAATTAGTTCCAAATCTGTATGAATTTTTTTGTTCTGCCAAACACAAAGGAAGATGTTTTGAAGAAACCACCCACTGAACAATCGTCTTTTTCAGACGTTGAAATGACATCCCCTGACAAGGCAGAATGAAAGTTTTTATGACATCTTTTTATGACATCTTTGGACGTCCAGTTT
>JAUMHR010000043.1:9378988-9389400 GCA_032361145.1 Enteromius fasciolatus
GAATTTCTGAAATGTAGGCTACTATATTTCTAAATATCCTATTGCTACACTTAATGGCAATATTGCACTGGTCTGTTTGACTTGATTAAACACAAAGGAAACAATATTTTGTTGCTTAAGCTTATGTATTCAGTCATTATTCAATGGTATACTAAAATCCCTTTGAAAAAACTTACTTCTCACTGTTCTCAGGTCAAATATTTATATGCGATTAAAATGCGATTAAGTCCTGGCCCTAGTTTATATATTAAACATATTTACATATTATATAAAAAAGAATATAGAAATGTATATACATATAAATATTTTTGAGATATATATTGCATGTGTGTGTCTTTTTATATATATATATACACACATATTATGTAAGCAAATACTTTGATTTTAGATGCGATTAATCACAATGAATCATTTGACACAACTTATATTTATATACACACAGACACAAATTTTCTATTATATTATATACTTACTGTGGTAATGTTTTATCATGCTGTTGATGTCATTGAAAGTGATCTTTGGAGAGATGTAGTAGCCACCATTATCCAGAGACCTGATTTTATAATGTTTAACAACATCCAGCCCTTGTGCGTCCACATCTCTGATCGACAGTGAATAACTGCCTGTTCACAACAAAGTAGAATATGTTAAACAAAGTGATTCCATAAAAAAATCACTAGTAGACAATAAACAGTATGTACCTTTTGAGGTTTCGCTTTCCCGTATAAGATAAGACCCAGGTTTGTTAGCAGGCGCCAGCAGCTGTCTCTCGGCATCCTTCCGTGTGATATCTTTGAAGAACCATCTAAATAGTGTTCACGGTAAATCAAAGTATAATACAAAGATGAAAAAACATAATGTGATAGAAAAACGTAGTTAACACTTTTACAGCAATTCATCATATTATGCTGCACTCACTCTTCTGTCTCTATAGTGTCTGCTTCTGCAACATAGTTTGAAGGAATGAATCCTTCGTTTCTTGTGGTCAATGACCTTGCCTTCCACCACTCTCCATGCCTGTAAAAATATATCATACTTACACAGAGCAACAATAACACAAAAAAATAATTAGATCATGACATTTACTTACTCTTCAAGAATCTTTAAGCGCTCTCCTTTTTTAAAGCCCAGATCATCAGCATGTATGGCATCATATGGATACAAAGCAATGGCTATTTTTTCCTTTTCTGTATTAAACAAATAAATATTTTACAAAAAAACCCTCCAATGCTACAAAGGAATAAGAATGTAGAATAAAGCTCATTAGATCTACCTTCCATCTTTTGGAAGACCTGACCAGGCAGCAGCCCGGGGGGCTGACTATTCTGAGAAAATAAAACGTTTCATATAATCGTGATATAATCATGAACTTGTTTTAAAGGTATTAAAAACCCCTTTTCTTTATAGTCTATGAAAGTCGAAACAGCAGAGTTAACCTTGATGTGACGAGATGTTTTTCCCCCCCATCACTACTCACTACTTACTATATGAGGCTTATAGGAGGTTGGATCTCTCACATATACAGTTTGGTCAGTACGTACTGGCTGCTGTTTGTTCCCTTCCAGCACACCTCCATTTTGGTCATCCAGCTTGGATTTTTTACAACCCATGATTCCTGCAAGAAGAAGATTAACCATTGTAATTTACTGAGAGATTCGGGAAAAAAAACAAAACAAAACACACAAACATGAAATATTTGATGACACTATTACATCAAAATAACTCTAGGGCGCACTGCATAAGTATACCTATGCAATATGTCTTACATCACTATACATGTCTCTGCTTCAGTATTAGATAACTAATATTGATACAGAAGATCCCAGATCCATACTCTTCCCCCGAACACAGATATATAAATGGCAGATACAACACCAAAAAGTTATTTGATCGAAATGCTTATTAATATTTATGAATGCACATTTTTATATTTGATTGATACATAAAACTGATTTTTTTTAAATATATATATTATTGTATTACTGCTTTAAAAAACAATATTACAATGCAATGAAAACATAATATTATAAATTATTAAATATATTTAAAAAATCTTTTAATACATAAATATATAAAGTGATTAATAAACCATAAACTATTATTATTATTATGACATAAAAAGGCGTTGAATACATTTACAGAGTGGACATTAATTTGAATATTTTGACATATCAAGACATATTTCATGATTACTATAATTTTGTGTCAAACATTAAATTGTTTTGTTAAAACTATTAAAAACAACTTTTAGTCTTTAAACTAACATAAAATTCGACAACATATATTACAATTCTTGTTGTCAATTTTGACATGTGCTTACCCAAGTAGGCCAGCTCTCGGTATAAGATCGCCAGTACATTTTAAGAGGGATCATATGAATAACAATATGCCCTCAAAATAATAACACACCCTTTTTACATGGTATAAAGGAACACAGCAGCTTGGTAGGTCAGGTGAACATATCAAAAATAAATATAAATCATCAGCAAAGAGCTATTTAAGGTTAGAGTTTCATAGGGAAGAAACCAAGGAATTCCCCTACTGAAGATATGTCCTTTGCTTATTCTCAAAGCTGAGTATCGTGAGAAGTAACAATTTTCTTTGTAGGGGTCATAAATACTGGACTTTACCAAAGCCAAAACAGCAGGACTATGAAGAGGAAATGCATGTACCGTAAATCTCTTGGGCAAGAGACTTTATATCAATGAGTAGCAAATGCTGAATTACTTCATTTCCTTTTCACGGGGTGAGAAGTCAAAGAACAATTAAAAACAGATATAAAAATACATAGACAGATGGAAGAACGAAGGTCTAAAATAATCCTAAAACTTGTTTTAAAAACGCTATTTGATATAAAAAAAAAAAAATGAATACATCTAATATTTTGACCTGGCATTGTCCTCCCCAGAGAAATTCTGACCAGATTGTCTTTCCACATCCTTTGGTATTTCAGGAAATGTTTAACACTGGTGCCTTTTGAAAGCTCACAAAGTGGCACAAAACAAAACAAAACAAAACATTTCCTAGCCATGAATAAAGCTGAGTACCTGGATATATCCGAGTACCATATCTCAACAAATTCAGATAATCCAATATCTCCAAAAGCAACAGATATTGTTCTGGTTATTTTGAGCCTACAATCCTTGTGATGACTGAAGTACAGTTATAATACAGAAGCACAGTTATAATACAGGAATGTTATTAAAGCTGGTTAAATGGCTAAACACCACTAGCCTGAAATTGTGTATGAAACTGGCCGTCCTGCACTCTACTGATGTGGCAGTATTTTTAGATATCAGCAGGAAACTAGTAGCAAGGCTGTAATGCTAGATTAATGCGAGAGTAAGCAGGCCACTGGGGCTGCACTGCCTCCTCTGACCAGCGTCTCTAGGGTGTTCAGTAAGGCAGGAAAGACAGACGCACAAAAGACCTCTACCCTCCTACTGAGTTTCAGTCTGCTATATGCTCCTCGTGATCATCTTGGTGATTGATGAAACTCAATCTAGGCTATTTAACTCTGGTTTTTGTAGCCTGCGGATACAGAAATTTGAGAAAGGAAGGACAGAAAGTAAATGGGCCTAAGAACATAAAGAAAAGGGTGTCTCTGGAACAACTCAGGTCAAGTGTCAGTGTAAAACCTTAGCACATTTAGCTAAAAATAAAATGGGAGACATGGCGTGCGATAACGGCTGACCTTTACGCAAAGCTGATATGTTTTACATGTTATTTTCATTCCATAAAATGGAAAATAAACAAGAGTATTTGAATTGTTATACTGTCAATTTCCTATAAATATATGATTTTCCTATCACTCCTGATGAGAAATAAAAATAAATTCAGATGACAGACAACTTCATAATAAATGTGAGTTCAACTCTCTGACAAGTAGCTTATCTTAGTGCATAGTGTGAGGCATTTTGGGGATCCTATCTGACACTCTTTAGCAGACTACTGAGATACTGAAGTGTTTTTTTAGAGACAGACTTCCTTTGTGTTGTTGAGGATTAGTGATTTATTTTTCCTATGGGAAATGTTGATTTGTAATGTTGTGCGTGATCTTTCTAAAACTCAATCTCTGAGATAAAAGTGATCAGGTAAAATTAACGAGTTAATAATTCTTCAGATTTTACAGCCAGCGTTTAACCCAGTAGGAAAACGATTCAGGCGAACCGGCTTCTTTCTATTTTGGCAGCTGAAAGATGTTGAATGGAAATGTTAAACATGTTCGTATAAAATAGAAAGGCAAAATATACGGATAACAGCTTTGTTGATATTGACACATATGCAGGTAAAACGTCACATCACACATATTTACTCTAACGCCATTACAACACAAGAACTTAAAACGGACGTCTTCCTACCTGTCAAATGTCAGAAAAAGTGGTAAACTCTCATTTAAAAGGAAAAGTTTCTGAACGAAAAGAGCGTCCTTTGCGCGCGCTGTTCTGCTCATTGACGCGACGCACACAAACTGAATGAGGAACCAGAGACTGGACGACTGCTGCTTTTACTGCTCTTTCAACTTCCTGGTACAGCATTTAACATGCTGATCAGAGTTCTGTTTTATTTGTTTGCATAAATCCACTCCATTACGCTTGTCAAGTTTCTAGTGTCTGTAATATTCTGGAGGGAAAAAGTATATTGGTGTAGTCTCACATAACGTGGTAGGAACATACACCTTCACGGTTGTGACGAATTAAATAGACGTTTCTGCTGAATAGTGAAAATTACCTGTATATAAACGAGCAATCAATATTAAAGTATTTCTAAACATAATGAATTCTAATATCTGTAACTGTACAAATATACAGCACTGTAAGATAGACAGACAGATAGATAGATAATAGTAAGATCAATGTTATAGTAGCATAGATAGTTTTTTCTAGAATAAACAAAAACCGGTGTGTCTTTAAATGAACTTTAATAGGTCAATATCAATGCTGAAAAAAACAGATCTGAGTTAAAATAAACATATTATACTAGCAGCATCACAAAAAACACATCAAATGTACATTTTATGTAAAAATCATTATCAATGGCTTTACAAAACTGTAAACGTAGATACTGTGTACAAGTACAGTTTAAGTGCTAGCAAGACTGTCAAAGATCAAAATAAAAACGGTTTTATGTTTTTGACTTAATTAAGTCGCCAAAGTATGCAGTAATTGTTTTCAGTTTGTTGTTCAGAAAGTTCTGCTCCACTTCCACCTTCCCACCTGGGCCGGCGAGCGACGCAATCTGCACAGAGTGAAAGACAGAAAGAGGAGGGGTATGAAGAGAAAGAGGAAGAAAAAAAAAAAAAAGAAAAAACACGAGGCAGAGCAGGTGTGAGATACCATCACGGGCGGTGTGGTCATTAGTTGGCAATATCAACATGTGATTATAGTATAAACACAGTATCTGGGTTTAGGGAAAACTGTTGTTAAATTAAATCACACTAATAAACGGTTTTTAACCTTACAAACAGTTATGAGTAAAAGGTAATGATGTATTTACTTTAGATATTAGTGAAGAAATTTGCTACACTCAAACACAGAATGCTCCGGAAAGTAGTGTGGTTTCAAAAGGTGCAACCACATAGCACCAGACAACAAGACCTTTCTTTCAGACAAACCATTATACAGTTGCAACTGACAGTCGGATGCACTAAACTAAACCCAGGAGTGCATTCTGTGAAAATAACTATTTCTGATTGAACAGTAAGAAGATTTTAGCGAATGGACTTTGACACTAAGTTTATCTAGAGTTCCCTGACACGTTAAATTATAACTGAAACTAAATATACAGCCAAGAATGTGTGTACTAATATTAAAATCAATGACTTCATCCAGGCCTTGACCAAAATAAAACGAGTTTGCTGCTTTTACTGCCATGTGTGATAACACTTAAGTCATCCATACACTAGGATACATCCCCTTTTGAACAATAAATATATTGAAATGCATTTAGAAACACATTTATTTAATGTAAATGCATTTACATATTTATGTGCACTTTTGCAAAACTGGTATATTTAAAGCCTGCTCAATTGGAAAAACTAATTCTGTGCTTGATGCACATTTCATTTTGTGGAAGTAGTGCTGAAGTCCAACTAAAGTATACTTAAGTATATCTGATTGTGCTAAAGTGCAGCTATTGCATGTATACCTCAGGTACACTTTAAATGAATAATCACGGATTAATTGCATCTCAAATTAAAGTTTTTGTGTATAGAATATTGTGTATATTTATTATGCACATAGAAATATATACACATGCATGTGTATGGGTCAAAAATATGATTCATATGAAAAATAAATAAATAAAAACTATAAAAATTTGATTGAAAAAAAAAAAAAATTAGTATACAAATGAAGTGTTACCTGTTCCATGTCTGCGTTTCGAGGAAGAAAATAGACGATGTTGTCCGAAATCATTTTTGACAACCTGAAAATTTCAAATGTATAGATAGTTAAGGAAGTTGGAACTGCCGGTTTGAAGCATCTTGACCACATACATTAGAAAGTATAACTTCTACATAGAGCAGTGATGTGAAAAGGGACAAATCTAGACTTCTAATCCAAATTGTAATAAAAACCTCATTTGAAAAGAAAAAAAAGGAACGGCTGAGTGTAGAGTTTATAAAAAGGATATCCATCAGGAGTCATCATGGTCTTGATGTTGAAGACGTCAGCACTGAGGTACTCTGGTCCTCCCCATGGGGGACTGAGGAAAACCATGTCTCCTCGCAGGCACGGAGCCAACTGCAGGAAGTCTCCCTGCACAAAGTCTATCTGGTGCGCCACACCGTACACTTCTGCATTGTGCTGTGCCAGAGCCAGCCGGACAGGGTCGATATCGATGGCGATCACTGGATGTCAGGAGGAGAAAAACAACTTCGCTTTTAAAAGGGTCAATGACAAACAAGAGCGGCCACAAATAAAGAAATACGAATAAAAAAAAGTTTAGTATTGTTCTTTTTGTATTCATGTTGGTTTTGATACAGAAAACATTTTATTTGTTGACTAGAAGATAAACATCAAGTACTGACATATTTAGTTTACAAGAGTAAATATACACACCTGTTCAAACATTTGGTGTCAGTAAGAAAAAAAAAAAACTTTTGTGGAGCAAGGACCAATGAAAATAATCAAAAGTGATAGTAAAGACATATACAAATAAATTAATGCATTCAACTTTCTATTCATCAAAATATCCTGGAAAAAACATATTAAGCAGCACAATTGTTTTCAACATATTAAAACGATTTTTGAAAGATCATGTTATAAAACAGGCTGTAAAAGATGCTGAAAATTTAGCTTTACCATCAAAAGAATCAATTACATTTTAAAATATTAAAAATGAGAAAACACTTAATTTAATATTGCATAATTTACATTTGTACTGTGTTTTTGATCAAACAAATGCAGCTTTGTTAAGCATACGTATCTTTTGATAACATGAATGAATTGTGAATATTTCTAAATATTTTGAATTGCAAAAACAACCAAAAAATATCTAAATGAATTTTAATTTAGAAATGAAAAACGTAACATTTGTGGTTTGCAATTTTAATTATTTTAACCAAGAATGTAATGAATGTACAACGTATGAATAAAAATAAAAACAGTGCCATGTTTTTTTGTTTTTACTTTTTTTTTTTTCCTCCACATTTATTTATTTATTTATTTATTTATTTTTTACAACAATGTTATATGGTCAATCTCACATGCTAAAATAGATTGATATATTAATTAATTACAAATGAAAACAAATATCAGATGGTTTCTTAAGACAATGGAAAAGATATTGTTGTTAGCATGGTAGGACTGCGTTAGCATGACAGTATAAAAAGTAACTGTACCTCTTTTACCAGTGAGGGCAAACTGAATGGCATTGCCACCCACACCACAGAAGGCATCTATAATGAGCTCCGTGCTGAAGCTGTCCTGCGCTCTCAGAGCAATGTGCTCCGCTATCTTCTCAGGAGTCACTGAGAACCAGCCCTCTGTGGACAGAACAATTATGCACAGCACAATTTATATGAGAAGCAATAGCTTTTATTTTTTTCCTTCTTAAAATATTAAGATTAGCAGAACATTATTCAGATTGTAGTTAAACCTAAATGCACCAAAAGGTATTAAATATGTGGTTGATTATGAATATTGTCCACCAGAGGGAGTCTGCAGGTTTCATTTTCTATTTGAGGAGCTGAAGCTTGGCTCTGCTTACGTCAAACACCGTCTCCCCTCTCTAAATATATAGCTTTGCTCCATATTAGAAGGAGCCTCTGGTGACAAAATGATAATCTCTTTTTTTTTTGTTAATTCATCATGTGATCCCAGAAAACTGTATCTTTCCAAAAGGAGCTGTACAATCCGTTCGAAGCGTTTAAGAAATGATGACCTTAAAGCAGACTCCCTCTGTATTTCCAAGCAGTTCATCATTCTTGAAAGCTGTGACACTTTTAAAACATGGCCTCAGATACTGGATCTTCATGTTTGTAGGGTGTTGCATGCATCTGTGCGAGAGAGCCGAGGCAGAAGCAGTCAGAGAGCACTGAGAGAGTGGAGTTTAACAGAGCATGTCCTCTGATTCTGTGGAGACCAACACCATCTGCTTTTAGCCTCTGCAAACGCATCTCTGTTTTTCCGCCTCTCGAATTTCTCTCTCCACTGAGAATAGAACACCTGCTAAAGTAACAATCACTGGTCTGGAGCAACCCCGTTCAGCACTTCCTGTTTACAGTGTGAGGTCCGGACAGCGGGCGACACCAAGAGCCCGTCAAGTACAGGTGCCCTCGAGTAAAAAGAGCTTGCTTTGCTAAGGGCATATACCATAAGAGGGAACTCAAATTTGCATGAGACCAGAAAAAAGGACCAAATCTTACAGAAAAACACACAATAAATAACTCTATAGGTGTCATTCTCTGCAGCAGTAAACCGATCAAAATGAATAAATTTAACATTTTTAAGTATATTTAATTTTAGATTATAGATATACATTATAGCTGTTGCCATCTAAGTGAGTGACAACAGACGTTTAAACAGATTTTTTCCCCCCCTTCAATTAAAAAGTATACTGAAAGACCAAAAACAACAAATTCTGATAAGACTCAGAAAACCAAACTTTACTTTAAGTCACATTCTGGGTTATATTAAGCAAAATACATTAGCACAAGTTTTTTTATATTATTTCCTTTTTGACTCTAGACTAGTTATTGTTGGATAACCAACTTTTCTTCCTTGTTCAATATCCTGTCACATTAGAGTAAAACGTCTTGTGAATGCCATTTCATGGTGACTTGAAATCTTTCATCTCTGCAGCCTCTGAAATGGTAATGCACGCCAGTGTCCTTTAGTGGGGTCGCATGCTGATAAAAATCCCTCCCAATTTCCTCATTCCATTTAAAAGTCTGCATCTTGACTGGCATAACGCTGACGTCATAGCTGTGTTTGTTGTTTGGTTCCTCTCTGTGGGTATCACGGTAGTAAAAAGAGCGGGTTTGCATCTCTGTAACCCTGAGGTAATCCCCCTCCTCTTTATGGAGGAGGGTTTGGGAAATACACAATTCAGCCCACGCTCTTGATCTACCCTCGCTCGCCTCTGTCCAATCAGGCAGTGCCAAAGCAAAAGAGGCTCACTGTGGCTATGGGCTACTGCCTCTGTTGACATGAATAAGTGAATAGATACAAGGCTCTGATCTCACTTTCAAACAGAATTCCAGATGCTTAGTGAAAGAGTTATGATCCGAAAGCGAGAGAGACGCATAAAAACATATTAGTCATGGTACTTTGGAGAATTTTAAGAGAAATCTGCCGTCCATGAGGAGAGTTTTTGTAATCCCACATATCAGGACCTTTCAGGGTACCACAAGGAAAACCGTTTGACATTTGGCGCTGATTAAAAGCCATGTTGCCCAAAATCAACCTTATTAAAAACTAAATCCTAGCCCAATATTACAGTTATTTCAGACAATTTAACAAGGAAAGTGACTTAGGGTTAGCAACATGAGACAAAATTAATATATAAACTTTTTGATCAGGTCAGCACCAGCACAAAAAACAAAACATGCAGCAACTAAAACCCTGTTTACAAGATTAGACAAGCAAAAAGCTATTAACAGGCAGGTTTATGTTGAGTTTAATACACTGTGTCCATTAAAAAGTGACCCACTTTGCAGACAGTGGTGGAGAGAAGAACACAGGTAAAGCACCAGAGCTAAAGGTTGTCCTCCTCGGAGGCTGAACACTCTATTTGTGTAAAGTGTAGTGTGGGGAAAGAAAAGAGTGCTCTCCTGAGCGCTTTAAAAGCTGCCTGCTGCCTTGCTCTCACTTGCTCCCTCTCGCTCGCTCGCTGTTCCCTTTCGACATTTCACTCGTACTGCGTCTGCTAAGACGCATGGGGAAAAGCTCCTTTTCCCCCTAACTGAA
>JAUMHR010000043.1:9403580-9422746 GCA_032361145.1 Enteromius fasciolatus
ATAGTGCTGTCAAATGATTAATCATGATTAATCACATTCAAAATAATAGTATTTACTTACATAATATATGTGTTTATGCTGTGTTTATTTATTTATTATGTTTATATTAAAACACACGTACAGTATACATTTTGAAAGTATTTACATGTAAATGCATTTATTTATATATATATATATATATATATATTTTTTTTTTTTTCTTATTCGATATTATATCTAAATATATTTAATATATAAACATAACATATTTTCATTAAATATATACATGCCTATGTTTGTATTTATATAATATATTTATATATATTATATTTTTACTTAATAAATATACACAGTACATACAAATATATTATATATAGAAAAACATTTATTTTGATGTGATTAATCATGATTAATCCGTTGACAGAACTAATTTAAAATGTTTTATATACTGTAATACATATTACCATGTTGTAAAATCTATTTTCTGTAATACTGTAGCTTTAATTATTTTATTGTTGCAAACTATATATATATTCTTGAATATGTATAAAAAGTGATAACTTTACACTGCGCACTAATATATATATTTATATATATATATATTTCAGTATTTATTCATGCATTAATTTTACAATAAAACAACACAGCGTTTGATTCTGAATACTAAACTGCATTAGGAAAAGTCTTTCAATGATGCACTTGAGCTTTAATGCCATCATAATGTCTGCTATTTCATACCCAGGTCTGCCCTTTGGCAGAGTGTTGCCTTGTTCAGCCCATCTGCCACTGGGAGAGGCTAACAGTGAAGCAGCATGTCCAGTGGGAATGAGTCCTGTCTGTTTAAGAACGGATCCATCAGCTTCTTCTCCTGCTTAGTCCATGTGTGGGAGGAGTGGGCAGGACTCGGGCAGCTCGAGGACTACCTCAGTTTCTTGGAGTATCTGCTCTGGGTTTTCACACCTCTAGCCATAGTCTTCATTCTGCCTTTTCTCATCGTTATCTTCCTCTATCTGTCTATACTCTTCCTCCATGTGTACAAACGCAAGAACCAATTAAGGGAAGCTTATTCCAACAACCTGTGGGATGGTGCGAGAAAAACTCTTGCCACCCTTTGGGATGGACACGGAGCTATTTGGCACGGTATGGCTTTGGCTTTTTTTTTTGTTCCGTTTATTGAGATCTGGATCGTTATCTAAACGTCTCTGATTTTTCATCATGCTCACATACTTTGTATCCACTGTGCTGCTAATTTGATTGATTAATAGACAGGAATAGTATTATAATAAGTAGTCATAATTAAACGTTATGTCTTAAGGCATGGTGCAAGAAAATACATGTGTATTATCAGGCTATGAATGTACTTTTCTCTAGGCTTAAACCATATTATCCTTTACCGGTGCTCCGTTAACGTTTCGTATTATTATCAGTGCTGAAAACATTTTGAAATAGTTATGCATTTTACATTCTTTAAGCAAAGTTCACAAATATTTATTAGAACCAGAAATCTTGGTAACATGTCCTTACTGTCACTTTTTGACCATAGGTTTAGTAATATGTAATGTCAAATTTTCATTTCCACATTATTGGTAGGGTATGTGTCACACTTCATAAAAATGCTGAATAATTTACTCTCCTGATTAATGATTTTGTGACAGGTTATGAAATCCATGGTTTAGAAAAGATTCCAGATGAAGGACCTGCTCTCATAGTCTACTATCATGGAGCTATTCCTATAGACTACTATTATTTCCTGGCAAGTGTTATCATTCAAAAGGGAAGAACTTGTCATTCGGTGGCCGATCATTTTCTGTTCAAGGTCCCAGGTAAAAACAAATTTCACACTTGTGAATTAAGTGATCAATCAGACTCATTTTACCCATGACAGAGTCATTACTCAGTACCTAATTTCTTAGAGATTCACTTAATTTTGGGACAAAACATATCCTATGACTTTGTCTGCCATTAGTATAGCAAAAAAGCCACTATGTTCTTAAAGGAGTAAACTGAAATTTTGTCATCATTTACTCACCCTCCAAACCTGCATGAGTGTCTTAGTTCTCCCGAACACAAAGGAAGAAAGTTTGCAGGTTTTTGGGGTCACTTACATGGTAGGAAACAAAAATACTATGGAAGTCAATGGTGACCCAAAACAGCCTGGTTACAAACTTTCTTCAAAACCTCTTCCTTTGTGTTCAGAAGAACAAAGCACTTCATACAGATTTGGAACTACTTGAGGGTGAGTAAATGATGACAGAATTTTTATTTTTGGGGGAACTATTCCTTTAACATTCATGATTATAACCTCAAAAAATCATAAACGTGAGGGTTTTTACAGGAAGCATTGACTAATTTCTGTCAGTACACTGACTAGGTTCTGAAAACCCTTTTCTTATTATACCTTCATTGAATCCAACAAGGTCACACTTATATTTATACATTCTTCAATTTACTTTCATAAATTGTGCTCCTATTGTCTGTATAACAACCACGACAGGGTTTAAGCTCCTCTTGGAGGTGTTTAGTGTGATCCACGGGCCGCAGGAGGAGTGTGTGAAGGCCCTGCGCAATGGCCACCTCCTGGGCATCTCTCCCGGAGGAGTACGGGAGGCCCTTTTCAGCGATGAGACATACCCTCTGCTCTGGGGAAAACGCAAAGGATTTGCACAAGTGGCCATTGACTCTAAAGTGGTGAGCGAGCGTCCCTCTTATTCTGCTCCTTTCATACAAGTCGCTTTTACTGTATTAAAAGTCTTGTACTTGTCCCTAAAAGCCAGTTATACCCATGTTTACTCAAAACTTGAGGGAGGGATTTCGCTCTCTTGGAACATTAAGTGAGTCACGGACAAAAGACTGAACTTTCACACAGTTATAAATCTATTATGAGAGAGTTTAGTCTTAAATGAATTTCTGAAATTCCTTCAGGGTTTTACCGCTGGGTGTACGAGAGGTTTCGCCTACCGATAGCACCCATTTATGGAGGTTTTCCTGTCAAATTTCGCACCTACTTGGGAGACCCTATTCCATACGACCCCAAACTCAATGCAGCAGAGCTGGCTGAAAAGGTAGGACTCCTTAAGTTTTGTTTTTATTACTGTGTAGTCCTGTAAAGGTCTTGACTTTTCTTCATTTGCTGAGCTGGTGTTTTGCAAATTAAAAAAGCTACAAGAGGTTCTAACCTCTACACAGCGCCCTCGACAAGTCCTGACCTACTGTTGACTACACAACATACTCTTGCACCATTTGTTTACACCGTCCTCTAAGGGAACGTTCCACTCAAGAGGTGATCACCATTCATCACATATGCAGGCGTACACAGTCTGCAAAGTAAGAGAATGCTTTTATAATAAAGGACACCCCAAATCATGAATGCAGTCTGGTGTACAAGGTTTACTTTACTGGCCTTTTAAAAATCATACGAACGTGCTGATTTGCTCAAGAAACATTTATTATTATTGTCATTATGTTGAGAACTATGGGCCAGTTTTACTGAAAGCACACGACAGCTATTTTTGCCTATTGATATGCATTTGTTGGAGTTTCAGAAGCAAAATTAATGGGAGGGGAGAATTCAATAATTGTTTCTATAACCCGACCTCATGAAAGTGTGTATAAATATTACGCCAAGTAAAAACAAAAACTCATGGTATTAGCAAAAATGGACAAAAAAATCTGCGCATCATATTTACAACAATAAATTTTGTATCATATGCACACAAAAACTGTGTTTTATGCACGCCAAAGTAAATTTTTGTGTATCAATACCACAAGGTTTGGTTTTTATTTATCATACTATTTATACGCATTTTCATGAGGCTCTGTTAGAAGAAGGCACCACGGAGAGCACATGGTAGAAGAGGGAGGATTTTTCCACATGTATTCATTTATCATGATTGCCAGAAGAACACATTGTCAGAGCATTTCGTTTGCCAAGACATGTTATTTTTAATTAGCTTCAGGAAATAAAAGACGAACCCTCGACTAGGAGCCATGCAATAGTCTATCAAAACTTCTGTCAAAATATATTTATATCCTCTTTCTTTTCAACATACCGTAGCCTCTCTCTTCTTATTATTTGCGACTAACTTTAAGTAATTTGCGCTGCAAAATCACAAACCCCAGGACATTTGTATTCATTTTAATAAACATGGGCCCCATCTTTAATGTGTGTAATGAATAAAATTATGGCCAATGTGCAGAACACAGTGTCAGCAAATACAGCTACTGCACTGTAGACAGTGAAGATGTCACATGTTCAGTTTATGCCTCTGTTGAGTAAGGTTTTGTCCTCATATTTAGTGTTTTTTCTTCAACTGAACCCATCTGTTCAGGTGCAACAGGCAGTTCAAGCACTTATCGACAAACACCAGAAGATACCTGGAAACATCCTCCGAGCTCTTCTAGAGCGATTCCAAAGGGAACGCAAAGAAGATTAGAACACTTGCCTTCTGAACAAATAAATATGCTTCAAGCATAATTTAACTGAATACTGGAGATGTTATAATACTGTTACATATTAAGATTAGCAAACGTTACTGACACTTTAATGGACGTATCAGCATATATTGCAATGTTGCATATGAAATAATGGTGCGTGTCTTTGGAACGTCTTTTTACATGTAGTCTTGTGCATGTCAAAGAGTGTTTTTGTGACCTTTTCTTTTTTTTTTTTTTAAGTCTACAACTTATTTGCACACTTTGATTTTATTCAAAGGACCACTGCCAAACTAGTTTCCACGAAGCCTTTGGGTTTTTTTTCTTCTTTTTTTAAATGTCCTTTTAAAAATAGGATTGTGTCTTGGAAATCAATTATATTTATCTATCTGAAGGAAAATTGTGCATACTGTGATTTTTGAGATTTTGTAATAATAATAATGATAAGAGATACATGCTTGAATATTTGTTGTGTGATGTTGAATATTTACAGTTTTAGTCTAACATCTTTGTATTAACTCAGAGGTGAACCGCTGTCTATTTAAGCATTAGTTGATATTGGTTTGTCCTGCTCTCAGAGCTTATTATAGCACTCATATATAACAAAGCATACAGGTCTTTCAGAATTCATTAAGATTTTATAACATTCCTGAAATTTATTGATTTACTAGTTCATTACATAAAGGCCGTTCAAATCTAACAAGTAGTCAATTTTGATCAGTGTAAAATAATGGCTGTAAATGTGTGATTTTTATACGAGATTTTATTATTCACGATCACTGAATATTCAAATGGATTCAGTGTCGGTAAAATAGTTTTAATGCACTCTTGGGCTCAGTAAACCACTGTCCCATGATTCTTTGGGAGATGATATGTTGTGTGACCAAGATCAAATGTCAGCATGAGCGCGGTCTTCGTCACCCCGTCCTGTGATCTCTGTGCACATCCTATTGTGTTTGGTGTATGATATGCAAAAGCACCAGTGTTGCTATTTATAAATCTGTTTGGTATTACCGTACAGCATCTGTGCATCCATTGCAAATCCCCCCCCAAAAAATCACTTGGAAAAATAAAAATAAAAAGTATTTTTTGGAAGAAAAATCTTTATTCATGATCTCTCCTTGCATTATACATGTGCTCCTAATTTTCTCTCAGTCTCTCCAGGAGTCTCTTCTAATTAAGGTTTAAAACCTTAAATCATAGGAGGTGTGAGAATACATATTCAGACAAACTAATTACCAAGCCTAGCATTTGTGCTAGACTGATTCTGAAAAAAGCAGATTTGCTCATCACCAATCCTTTTTTTTCCCCCAACCTCGAAACAGTTACTGACATACTAAAAAATCAACTGAGCTTTATTCACACATTAACTGCGAATCCGAAAGAAGATTGCAAGTAAGTCTAATAAAATGACCACAGTGTACTTTATTAAATGAATTTGGTACTTTGTGTTGCATTAGAGTCAAATAAAAATTTACAAAAATCCAATATGTACAAAAATGTAACGTTCTTTTTGTTTTTACTCTTCAATTTACAATAAAAGCAGATAACAGATTCGATGCATTTTACGCACTTCAGACTTTCATCACACGATACAACTTACTTAAGAGACCAATAATAAAGTTTTTTTTGTTTTTTGCTTTTTTTTTATGTCATTTATTACATCACATACACCACACTAGTTTTATCTGTATTATGTCATATGTAACTGCCGATCTCTAGTCAATAGACACCCTTCACGACCAGGACTCAGAGAGGAATGTTCTTTTACACATGTACATTTGCATACATTTATTTACAGTTAAATAGCCTTTTGTAAGTCACTATGGGACTTCCGTAGCAATTGAAATACCAGTAAAGTTTGTACATCATTTCTGAACGCCACCGAGTTCATTCAATTACTGTGCTTGTATTAATATCGTGCTTTAGAAATAACCACCGATTATCATTTATCTAAATGTAAATTTCTTTTTTTTTTTAACCCCCATTCATGGCATTAGTTTATCTAAGTATCTACGTCTACGTGGTGTGAGGGAGGATCAATTTGTTTATTCGACGAAAAAAAAAGATTCTCTGAAAAAGGGCTTTCCGAGACTTTCGGTGTTTGCTAACTGATTCAAAATGCTCACAATCTGGTAACAGTACGGCCCGTGACCCCTGACTATCTGGGTCGTCATTTTGATTGTTTGTCTGCATATGCAATTTCGTTTCAGTTTGCTTTCTTCTGCTTGCATTATAAGCCCTGCTGAAAAAAGGTAGCCTACGTATTGAAGAACGGCAGCTGATTTGAGTTGTTTAAAGCTGGTCCTAAGAAATTACTCCTGCCCAGGATCAGCACATGACCAGCTTAACCCATGATTCAAAACACACCTACTGGGAGCACAGTAAGTACGCTAATCAATAATGCAACGTCGTCATACCGGAGCCGGAGCATCATGTGCATGACTAAAACTAAACCGAAATAGACAAAAAGAAAATGTAGCTTACGGATAATGAAGACACAAAAAGGCGAACGTCGTTTAAGGCAAATAAAACAGAATCGGCTTGCGTGAATTGAATATTCTCCTGCTGTGAATAGTTGTAAAATAAGTCCTGCTTTTGAACTCGGCTCTACTGATGTACCGGTAATAAACAGAGCAGCCTTCAACTCCTCCGCTCATCCACCGGGACTGCATCGCAATAAATTCCTTCATACTGTATCAATAACTAGAGCTGGAGAGTGGTCTGTTTAAAATACCGCTTTGAGGTAGGTTACAGGTATGAAGCTTTTCCAGAGAGACTGACTATGATATTTCTAGGTTTACTGATAAAAACCCAGATAGAAAAATAGAACTAGCAGTGCAAAATAAAGATACATAGTTTAGCTGTAACGTTATGATTAGCTTAAATAAGTACGTTCGTAAACTGCGTAAGTAGCTTTTACTTCTTGATACACGTGTTGGGCTAAATTCCAACCCCCTGACAGAGTATTATTACTCCGGTGAATAATAAAATTCACATTCTCTATTTTCTAGATGCATCTTAAAGATCTTACTGTAAGCAATTCATCCACGTGTGTCATTTTTCCCGCCCTCGTCGTTTTCCATTGAAAACCTCTCTCTTGTGATGTATGCAGGACTTCCTCAATCGTTTTTGACGAATAGTGTTTTGTTACTAATGTGTAGACTAAGCCATCAAAACAGGCTATTCAGCATCTCCCAACATCTACACAGCTTTTTGTAGAAAGACCTTGATTCATTCTGCATGTGCTGAACGCATCACATTGCATTGAGTGCTTTAAATTCATGTCATATTTCAATATTAAGAAAAATATTATTGAGGCCTTGCACCTGATAACGTAGAACATCACCAAAACTCAGACACAGCAAGTGTTGCCATTAGGATGCTCCTCTTAATCAACCGAACCAAAATGCAGTGTGCGCGGGGTATCACTGAAACAAAAATAGCATAGTATTTATGGGAAAGTTAAACAACGTAGAATGCTTTTGAAAATTATGGATACCTATAATACGCATAATATCGCATAGGTGTGTGATACATCACTCGTCTTCCTTCAAAAGTGGTCTTGCGTAGGTGGTCCAGAAATTTAAATCTGAAAATTGGCTAATTAGTGCGCTAACACAAGTTTTTTTTGTGCTCTGACTACAGGGGACTCTTTTAGAGGGCTGTTTGGAAAATTTTGCCAAGAGACAAAGTATCATCATCATCCATCATAAAGAGAAATTAAAGTATAAGACACATTGGGGAAAAAAATGCTGACGAGATAGGAAAGTAGCAAAATAGCTAAAATATACAGGTCTACGTTTCACTGTGGTACTGGTTATAGATTCATACGATCTCATCTAAATAATTTTTTCTGTTCTATTTTTTTATTTTTTTTTTGCAACACAATTAGGATCTTCATCTGCAAACGTGCAGATTGCTGCAGGCTAAAACAACTATGCTTTTCAGTTCATTTGCCACCAATAGTAGGACGTTACAACACCTCGGGAGTGTTTCAAAGCTACAAATTACAGTTCAGATATGACCAACTCAAGCAAAACGAATCTAACCGCCCTATATCAGTCATTTCCACACAGTTAAATGGCATTAAGCAAAATAATGTGCACCTTAAAAATCAACCATTTTGTAAGACACATGTTTAAAATCCATCAAAAACCCAAAAAGAAAACCAAGGTAAAGAGAGTATAAAAAAAGTTACACATAAAACATTTTTTCCCACACTTTCAAGATCGCAAACTATCCACAACAGGCACATCTAGCTTTAAAATTTCTCCTTGTCTCTCAACGCAATCCTTCATTGTGCTGAGATTCCTTCCTGTGACAAGTTTTGTGCTTGTTTTCTATTTCTTTTTTTTTTTCTGCCCTCACCTTCGACCGATTATTCGACATAAAGACACAAAGTAGCACTTGCACCTGAACGGAAAGTTTAAAACTCCAACACTTTCATATATAAAGGATGCTTTTGGCTGATTTAAAGATACAGTGCTCTTTTAGGCAGATGTGATTTGTTGAGCCTTAGGGCCAGGAGCTAGTTTGCACTTTGTCGCAGACTACTTCTCCCTGACACTTTCATTTGCAGACCGTGAGTTGGCAATTGAAGAGCCTGATGGAGAAAGTCTTGATCGCACTTCAGTTTGGAATAGTACACTTCTCTGGCTTTCTGGATGTGTTGAAATGTGACACCATTTACTGTGCGCCTTTAACTTATTTTACTGTACCGATACAGACACACCAAAACCTGACCCAGCCTAGAAGAACACTGTATCTTTAACCTAGAAGATGAAGCGCATCCAGGTTCTGTCGAGTACAGTTTGGCGGACACTGTGTGAACTGTGATGGTCTTTGCCCCCCACTTTGCTGTGAACCAAACGGATCCTTGTCAGCCCACAGCGGTGAGGTGAATGAGGCCGGATCACCAAAGGGAGCTGCCAGGAAGTGTTTTCTTGGCCTATTGTCTTCTCCCGAAGAAGAAAACGAGTGTGTGTTCTCCCTGTTTTGTTGTCCCAAGTGGCTTGGACTCTTGTGATGAGATATACTTTCTTTTCTTGTCATTTTTCTTTGTACAGGATTCAAGTAGATGGTTGAAATGCTGCCCTGTTTGTATATACAGTTTGTGGTCAAACCACAGTTCAGCGTAGAGTCAGAGAGAGTGGAGCGTTTGGCACTGGTACAGAACTGCTGATGAAACACTACTAATAGGTTACAGCACCCTAAACAAGGACGTCTCGAGTCTAATCAGCATTTTTTTTTATTTGTGTGCCATCAATGTGATATTTGGACCACTGTTTTTCCAGTGTGGTGGGTAGGCGGTTGGTTTGTGTGCACTGGATGCTTGGTTTCAAAGGGAAAGGCCTTTGTTTTACATTTGCTGCAAGAGACAAACTATGAAGTGTTCTGGACATCCTCTTGGAAATGTCGGCTCGAGGACGATCAACTCTGGGAATGAAGGTCTTAACAACACTGAGGAGGACCGAGGGATTTATGGTCTGTATCAGCCAGTGCAATGACTTTTAGAAACCCAGATATTCCCTGACAAGACAGAAGTAATAAAAAATAAAAAGCAACGAGAGAACGGCTTAAAAAAGATTAATTATTTCATTCGTCCACAAATACGTTGTGCCTATATTTGCTTGTCCATGACAATCAACATCATGGCTAGATGCTATGTATGCAAGGAACGTTATTGCCACAGTCCTGCTGTTTATTCAAGTGGACAGTAATGCGTTATTGTTTGTGTGTTTCCACAGCGCAGGCTACAAGGTGGTCTCATACTCCAGACGCTCTTGAACCAATGTGTCGTCTTTATATTGGAGGCGTGGCGGGGTCGGAGAAGAGTCGATGGCCAGGATGGCTTTACGTATACTCCTGTCTAGTACGTGCCTCTCCCAGGCAGGGTAGCGGTTCCTGCACAAGTCTATTTTGATTACTGTCTCCTCCAGGCGCGGGGCACGGGAGGAAGGTGTGGAGGGTGCGGTGGGCCGCACCTGAAAGACGGGTACGCAACCGTCCCTCTCACTGTACTTGGCCTCGCGGTCAGCGTCCCTGGCTAGCGTACCTCCGCGGTTGGAGCGTAGGGAGTTGGTGGCGCCCTCGGGGGGCAGCGCGAAGGTAGCAGTAGGGTCCTCGAGCTGGACCAGACTGGCCGAGCGGCCAAAGCGCGGCCCGTTGGGATGGAAGAAAGCGTAGTACATGAGCATGAAGACGATACCAGTGAAGAAGCTGGAGAAGATGACACACAGAGCAGGCACTGCGAAGGCATCTGTGCTGGGCGGCAAACGGTACAGGTACCACAATGCGCTCAGAGCCGTGTTCTCCAGCAGAATCATGAAATAGTAGATGAAGAGACGACAGCGGGTACGTCCCTCCTTCACGTTGAACCAACTGAAGATGTAGATGATTCCCACCACCATGTCAAAGACGATCTCCTCCCACTTGGTGATGCAGAATTCGGTCTCGCAGTGTACGATCCAGAAGGTCATGATGCACCAGTGCAGCACGATGAAGATGCCGAAGTACAGCTGAAACACGGAGGCGAAGAGAGCGAAGGTCACTACGCGAGCAGCAATGGTGAAGAAGTGCCAGCAGAACTGAATGATGACAGCAAGGTAGCTGACAGGCTTCTTATCATCGCGGGAATCACGCAAGGCTTTCTGGTAGGAGGCCAGAGCCCAGGCCAGCGACACTAGAGAAGCAGCCGCTGTCATCCCTGAAATAAAAGGAGAGAAATGTCAGTTACGGCTGAACATTACAATCCTAAGCCTCCCTATCAATTAACTGAAAAAATATGAGCACATAGAGAGCTATGCACAGTATTTATGTGCAGTATGTAAAGAAAATGTGAAACTGTTTAGTGGTTGAACTGACACATTTCAGCTCATATAATTCAAGTAATGAAAAATATCCCTGTATGTATAAGATGTGATGTAGTTAATATCACACAAGCAAGAGTGCCGTTTGTTCCCTAAAATTTAGCGCAGAATGCAGAAGCCACGTGCTTTGTTTCTAAATGAATAAGCCATTTTGAACAAATCATTTGAATGAATGATTCCGTGAATCACTCATTAATCACTTAATACGACAGGGACTTTATTGTCATATTTATTTATCTGTGGCAGGCCTAAACCAGCCAAGATACTACAGATACATTCTTTTGTCAATATCGCACATCCCTTTCTTATCATGTCTTTCTGAATTGTGATTTTTTTTTTTATGTTCTTAAACTATGCAAATCTGTATATATAATCTTATTTCGATTACAGCTAACAGTTTATCAAATCTTATGAACAGCTTGAAATCAAACATAAAATGTGGAATGTAAACCAAAGAAAAATCTAAATGTAAATATCATTTGTAAGCAGAATATATTTGCAATTTTGAAAGTTCCCAAAAGAAATGCATTTCATGTTAACCAGCTATAAATGTAGCTTGGCATGTGAAGCACTTTTTGCCCAGACACAACAGGATGCTGGTTTCTGAGGCAGAATAGGAAGTGCTCACCAAGGCATGCAAATGCATTTATCTCGTTACTACATCTTTATGTATTCATGACTCTGGAGAATACAGTCGGAAGTGGGCTAATGGAGTAGCTTGACCGTGGAAGTGTCCGTCAATGGCTCTCACTCTTGTGTGTATCACATGCAGCCCTCCTGCACTGAATGTGTTTGCGATTTCATATCTAGACCTCTGGTGAATCACACCACACCAGAGTTTACAAGCTCCGGCCCTAATCAAAGCTGCTAAACGGTGACTCGAGAGACGTGGTTCATTTTGATGAGACTTGTTTTATTTCCTCTTCAGGGAAAACAGCCTCTGTGGAATTTTGCTTAACAGCACCTTTCCACATTTATGACTCACTGGCCCACGAGTGAGATGTTATCCATCATGTTGTCCGAAAAACTCGCTTGTGCTTAATGGAGGAGGCTTTACAAGCCATCTGCATCAGATGGAAGCACAGTAAAGCAGCCAGCAGTGACTACAGGTGCGTGAATTCCATCTTTACCGCTGTGACACACTGTTCTCATGGAGCTGGCAGCCATTGCTATGTGCTAAAGCTGCTGGAGTGATCAGTTTCTTGTGAGTGAGAGACAGAATACAAAGATTACACACACTGAAGTGTTCCATTCAAGTTTAATGCCGATACTGAAATGAAAGATTAATATAGTAACACTGTCTAGACTAGTTCAGCAGCAACCTAAAGAGGTTCACCCAAAATGAAAAATCCTGTCATCGATACTTAATAACTATTCGTATGTTGATATAAAACTTTATGAAATTTGTCTGTGGAACACAAGATGTTTTGAACATACAAGGACCCAATTGATGTGTTCTGTGTTCTAATAATAAATAAATTTAGATTTAGAATAACATGAGGGTGAAAAAATTATGACAGAATTTATATTTTTGAGTGAGCTATACCTGTAACAATTGTGTTTGTGAAACACTTGAAAAATAAAATAAATTTATCTTTTAAATAAATGGCACTTGGTTGGATATTCTGTTATATAATGCAAATATATTGATATGGTTTAAATCTGCAAATACGTTTTGGGGGGATTGCACTTTGCTTAACTTATATTTAGCAAAGACACGTAAAGTTGCAAAAGATCTCTATATCAAATTAATGCTGTTCATTTAAAATATTTCTTAAAGAATCTTAGTAATAAGAAGAAATGTTACTTGTCACCAAATTAGCATATTAGAATGATTTCTAAGCGATCATGTGACACTGAAAAGTCAGCTTTAGCATCACAGGAATAAATAAAAATGCTTTAAATTATAATAATATTTTTAGTGTTTAATCAAACAAATGCATTTTTTTTTTTCAAAAACATAAAAATATAAAAATGGTTAAACTTAAAAATAACACATTATGCAAGGAACCCCAAACATATCGACGTACATTCAGAAAAATGCAGGTGAACCTATATTTATTGAACGTTTCTCTATGATGAATTTCAAATGTTTAGCAGTTATTAAATATTGTATTGTCTTTCATCTGTAGTTCCAGATAGGCAGCATATGGCTCTCTCAAATATTAAGCCTAAAACGTCAGAAAAAAAGACTAATAAATCTGACATTCTCACTGCTCTGAACTGTTCCTGAGAGACCAATTGAATTCATTAATTCTAAATGAAAACCAAGTGTAAAAATTCTTGTCTTTACCTCTCAGTTTGACTTTCATACACAAATTATATCAAGACAACACACAGTTTTCAGAATAATATCCTTTTTATCTGCCTTCTGTATAATGTAGTGCAAGAAGAGGACAGGTTGAGATAACAGCGCCAGTCAGTTCCTTTCAAACGGCATCAGTAAAAAACGCAGAATCTCACATTCCTAAGATAACACCACGGCCATGAATAATAGAACGAGTCCTCACGTGAAATGATTAATGTGCAAAGATGTCTTAATTTGTGTCCAAATAAAGGTGAGTATTATTTTCATTTCACATAGGCTGGAGGCTCACCGTTTGTCAAAAGCTGCGACAGACAGATTTGCCATTTCTCTGCCATCTGTATTCAGATGAGCTGCGCATTATGGACACTCTACACCAAACAAAGCAGACGATCAATGGTAAAGATATTCATTGATAGCATTGCACAAGAGAGCGCATTCATAACAGAGAATGTGCACCCTGGGCATCTATTTTTATTAGTCTGAAGAGCGATTAAAAGCTCAGAATCTTATCTGTGGAAATTGCCTGTGTGATGTCGACACTCCCGGAGCGAGTAGTGATCAGTGGTCACATCCTCTGTGGACGTCTGCGAGTGTGGGGGGGCAGTCAACGGTCTTTACAACAGTAAACACACACCAATTAGCAGACTGCAGTCCAGATCTGGACCCAAGATTTGAATCCATCTTGATTGTGAACAATTTCTCATACAGAAAGATAATTAGAAACATAACATAACATTATTTCTCCCCATGGAACAGATTAGCCTTGTTTACACAGCTGAATCTGAAGCAACATGACACAACTATTCAGCTATGATTTCATTTATAGTGAATCGCATTAAAATATTCTCTTCAAATTTGATTGGTTTAGCACTCATGTATGGACTTCTCTCCATTCCAGCCACATCCTAAAATAAATTCACTCACATGACTGTTCAGACGAATGAAGTTGGTATTATTTTTACAAATATTCGAATGCTTTTATTCAGCAAGGATACATTAAATTGTTTAATAGTGACAGCATTACGGTTGCAAAAAGGTGGGAAATTTCCATTTTTTCAGAAAATTTAAGGAATTTTCAGAAACTTTCAACTCTACAAAAGATTTGAGCTTTCTATTTATTAACGATCATAAGAAAAATGTATCCCAGTTTCCAGAAAAAGATGCAGTAGCTCTTATGTTATGTCTTCAGCACGACATTAGAATGATTTTTAAAGGATCGTGTGCCAATAAAGACTGAAAATTCAGATCCATCACAGAAATAAATTACATTTTAAAGTATATTAAAATACCAGGTATTTAAGACTGTAATAATATTTCCCAATATTACAGTTTTGACTATTTTAATCAATTAAATGCAGCATTAAACACTGTCTGTCTATCTATCGTTTGTTTATACTGTGATTTTTTTTACAATATTTACGTGTTTAACCCACTTAGATTAAATCTGGCCCATTAGTAGCTGGAAAGAGCTGAGGGGGTGTAATGACTACTTTGCAAAGTGGGGTAATTAACTGACAGAGGCCGTGCTATAATTCTTATTCTGTGGGCTATCTGGCCTGCGGCTTGGCTCCGATGCTCTCTACGACAGTGAGGGTGCATCTATTCCTCCCTCCCTCCTTCCCTCATATCTTGCGCACGTGCAGCGCATCCTGAGGAGACGGTCGCCACGGGAACCTGCCACGGTCCAGCGTGCGAGGCAGTGAGAGCGGCAGCAGTGACGTAATGCTCCTTGCTGCTCCTGCTCATGAGGGCTGCAGTAATTTGGAGAGGGGAGGAGGGCATAGACTGTGTGTGTGGGTGATGTGTGTTTGTAGGGTGTGTAGTAGCAGCAGCGTTATGCAAACCACAGCATCACTGCAGTATCTTCTTCATCTACTTCTACCGGCCCATCAAATCTGTTCACATTAAGGGAATAGTTTACCAAAAAGATTAAAATACTGTTATCAATATTCAACATTTGCTCATCCGCTTGTCTTTCCAAACATTTCATGTTGTTAATTTATCTGTGTATACAAGAAAATTATCCTTTTTTAATGAAGTCTATTGTATGGCTTTAAAAACTAAATCTCAAATATAGTGTGTGTTTTATGGAATACTTGCGTTTTATGCAGTTTTTGCCCTTTTTAGAGTGTGTGACGGTATAAAAAAGTCTGGAAGGAAGTCTGCCTCTGAATAAAAAAGGATATGGATTAGATTAAGCCAGAGCTAGGTCTTTGTTAAATGAGAACATTTAAGTAGTTTTTTTACAAACATGCTTTGCAAATGAGCATTATTTGTGAGCATTTTAGGACCAAACAATGGCACTAAAGCTTGTACTAAAAGTCTCACAATTAACTTTTTTCTCAAACTCACATAGATATAAAGTTACAAGTGTGAGAAAAAAGTTGGTGATGTTGGCATATTTTTTCTATACCAACATGATTTAGTTTTTTTGTTTTTTTACAATTGTACATGTCAAAAACGTTGTAGTTAACAAAGTGCCTGTAAAATGTATTTATGCTCCCAGTGGAGGCATAATAATAAAAAAAAAATTATATATATATATATATATATATATATGGTACAGTACTATGAATTAATCTGCAGTGACAAAATACAATTAGAAAAACAATCAGAGACAAAGATCAACATGAAATATGAAAACGAGAGATATTCTGAGATGTGAATTTGGTGCAGAGTAAGCTTTAAGCAACAAGACACATCTTTTGTTAAACTGAAAGCAGTTTGAATAAAAGATTGGTGCTATTTAATTTCAATTTTTTTTTTTTTTGCTATATTCGAGTCCCTTAGATTTATATGTATTTTTCATTTCAAAGAATCCCATATCCAAAGAACACATATTTATGACTTTTTATACCCAAGCAGCAGGTTAATTTAGCATATTTCTTTGAATCTACAATTTAAATTTTTTTTAACAATTCAGTCAACATTGTTTTAATGTCTTGAACCTTTTCCATGTTAATGACAGAGACACAGACGTTTTATAATGTATACAACTGTGAATTAAGCCTGGCCTATAATAGCATGTGTACAATACAACAATGATTTGTCGTGCCAAAAAATGATGTTAATAAAACTTAATGTTGATTCGTATGATGTTTCAGGGATTACCTTTCTAACTAAAAAAGATATGCAAAATATGGTGTGACAGGGGACACATTCGTGTTTATGGCATACAGACAAAAATGATTGAAATGTGAAGAATAGTTAAAAAGAAAGATTTGCTTCCTGTAGCTGCGAACAAAACAGTCCACTGGGTGTATGGCTTTTTCCTACGCTGAAGTGTTGCAGGAAATGGTTATAGCTGAGTGGCCCATTATTTATGTGAGCAGGTAGAGAGATTTTATTTCTGGCAGGGGTCCAAAGAGAAGAAAAATAAGAAAAGATCCAGCTTTACTGAATGACAGCGTATTTTCCTGTGACACTTACTGATAAAGTTAGGGAGGATGCGTTTGCAGAGCGAACGAGGGACAACCTGAGCCAGAGACACACACACAAATCAAATGTGTCCTACATTTCACCACAGCGCATCTGCCATCAAATGGTACCCAAGTTGTTTTGTCTATTTAGAAGATTTTGAATTATGACTGTACTGCTGGGTTCAATTTTTACACTTTGCTCAATGCTGTTTTTGACTGGTAAGCGTAAGAGCGACAAATCTCAAAGGAAAGTCTCCGATGAAAGAGTTCGGAGCATCAGACGGCTCTCCGTTCTGATCTACCAAACACCACGAGCAAAACTGCCTCCAGACCGGCTCCCACTGTCACACGGCACAGACGCTCAGATCCTCACGCTTAAATAAAAAGAGGATATTCAGAGCTCTGTTGCATTAGGAGCCCAGGACCCCTGCTTTCATAAATCATTTCTCAGCCTTGATGGGAGAAAATTCTGACAGTCCCTGGGCACTTTTGTTTATGGAAGATTATGAAGAACAGAAGACAGCACATAAAGGCGCTGAAGCTTTAACTGCTAGGCAGGGCTCTGCAACCCACAAAGCACAAAAGCACAAATCAACAGAATGGCCATTTATGAACAGCTCTGGTAACATGACCATTTTTTATGAGTGTTGGTTAATGGGGGCTGACTGAAAGGTCACCGCAATGTCAAGTTGAAGGTTTTAAAGTGTTCCATAATCTACCCTAGTGTTCTTAGTAACAATGAGAAGCACAATTCTATTCTGTTCGTAAACATGATTAAGTCCGGATCAATCAAAGTAGAATAATAGAATCCTGTACTTGAATATCTAGTTTACCTACAGCTAAATATATTAAAAATATTTTGAAAATTTGTATCTAGTATTACCTTACCAACACGAATTGTTGCCAATAGATTGATAAAAACAATGTTGCTTATTTACTAGCGGGATGCATCAGTGGAGAAACTCTTTCCCAAAACTTTGTTGCACATGGTTTAGAAATATACAGGTGTCTTTGATTACATCATTAAGAGTAATAACTTCTGCTAATGGATCATTTCCGGTTTTAAATAATTGTTGTAAATAAAGTACATGCCATCTGATGGCTACATTGCTATTCTTGTTTTCAATTTTTTTGGGACCACGTGTTAACTAACAATATTTGTTTGTGATGCTGTTGGTGAATATTCCTTGGAAAAATGATTTTGGGAAACACTGAATTGTAAGTCTATGAAGGTACTGCCAATGCCAGAACTTGTGACCATAATTGCCAAACAATGCTTTTAGGAAACATCTGAGCATGATTTGATTTTGGCATATTTTTGTTTACTACAAGTAACAGACCATGGGGTTAGGGTTTTTTTTTTGTAAAGGTAGTTACTGCTGGTAGATGGGACGTTCAAAAATATACTGCAATAATTGTTCATGTAAGTGTATAACAACTTCCCTGAAACAGTAAGGTTAAAGGGCCATCTCTTCCTCTAAAAGGTGCATATTCCTACATTACAAGAGGTCTCTTAAAAGAATAAGATGGCTTTATAATAGGACTGTTTGCTGCCTTTGATGCCATAGCCTAGACGAATTACAATTGTGAAGATTTTGGGACTGTGAGCGATTTCGTGGTGCCATTAACCATTTAGTGTTGTCAGGACATCACGGCTTTCTCACTGCTCCAGATTGAGCAGACAGCCATGGGCGTAAATCCCGGGGGGGACAGGGGGGACATGTCCCCCCTATCCGAGGGTTGTCCCCCCCCCCTAAAATCATTAAAAAAAAAATCGCACTGTCTATTGTGAAAAATACATATTTGTATACCTAAAAAATAATTGTGTAAACAGAAATTCAAACGCAAAAAATGCATTTCGAAATAGTTGAGCTCCCCTCGCATTGGTTTGGCCCACTGCCTCCTATTACCAGTTCATCTCACATACGCTACACGTCAGTTATGTGTCTGCGGCTCTGTTCATTAGTATTTGTTGAACTCCAGTAAGTAGAGGATTTTATTCACTTTAAATAAAACGATTCTCTTTAATGTAGTTGATGCTAATTCTTTAATAAATTAGTTGTGCCAAAAATTCTGATTTCAGATGTCATTTTTCATGAATCTGCTATGTTAGCGATTAAAAAGTTACTTATCTATTTAACGTTAGCTTGTTTACAA
>JAUMHR010000043.1:9471116-9482855 GCA_032361145.1 Enteromius fasciolatus
GAAAAACGGTTGGCAATTTAAGTTTTTAGATTGGGAGCAACAGGACGGTCAAAATGTTGCTGATTTTCCTACAGAGTTGGGCGGATTGTAGGGTAGCAAACATCGTCAGAAAACGTGTTTTCAACTTCAAATGAGTGTAATGTTTTTCAGCTAATAAGAGACATGGTCTGACTCCTACCTATATAAAGAAAGAGTTACTGCAGGTTAAATGTAGCTAACATGTCCTGTTTTAAGCCAAGTACTCACATCACCGCTCCAAAGCGTCTCAGCCACCTTTGCTCTGGCAAGAGCGCTGGAGCCAGTCAGAGTAGCGCAAAGTGAAGCTGGAACGAACCATTTTTCGGGGCTGGGGGGGATCTATACTAGTTATTAAAATATACTGCATATATATAAATATGCTGAAGCACCCCCAAAAATGGGCTAAAATCGCCCCTGGGCCACTGTATATTAATAAATGCACGTGTATGTTGAAACCTGTCATGCTGGAGTACTTACTGCTGCAGTGTGGTCTATAGTGCTGTGACCCACGGTCAGTGCACCAGAGGAAATATGTCAAACCACAACTGGGCACAGGGGACCGCACAATTCATTAGCTCAGCCCTAATTGCCATGACATTTCAAAATGAAACATCGTCATCGTCATCTGTATCTAAATACAGAACCCAAGAAGAAGCCACATGATTGAAACTGAATTGTCTTGTACAGCTTGTGTGCAAATGACATTTGTTAGGGAGCCATTTAAGACACTATATTTAAACCTTGTCATGGGTGAGCAGTTGCTGTAATGGGAATCATAATTTGACTCAAACTCAGTGACTTAATTTGGTGGAAAACGATTTGTCATTATGCCGCATAACACCAGGCGCCTGCGATAATCACAGAAATTCTCACATCATCATGTTTAAGGTCCATATTCTCACACAGCTGTGTGTTTGTAAGGCAATAAAAAAGAGCTGAAGTCCCCCAGCAGAGTCAGAAGCTCATCCCATTTCACTCTGAGATCGGCAGGTTACGAGTGCTCGCATGAAAGAAACCAGACAAGGTAACCCTGAGACCTTCGGGTGTGAAAATAGGTACCCACCGCTCCCACTAATGGAGCGGTCTGAGCACATGTATATTTGGAAGAATGGCTTTGCGTGCCAAGCTCCCCTGCAGCGACAGTGAGACAGACAGAGCGAGGGAAAGGGACAGATACGCCTGGATGGTCAGAGCCCCAGGGAGGTTGTGCAAGGTTCATGTGGGGCAACAGGAGGAGGCAGCCTGGCCATGATGAAGACCCTGTAGCTGACCCTGTAGAGAGAATCATGCATCAGCTGAAACTAGTTTGTATTACTTGGTAATTCCATCACATTAAGTTGAATGTGCTTATGCCATTTTTCTTTAAAATAAATGTCACTTGTTTTGATATTTTGTTATAGTCTACATACATGTAAATGTTTAAATGTAAAGGCTTAACTATCTAAATACCTTTTAGGGGAGGTTGTGCTTTTAGTCCATTTCAGATCATCAACAGGTCAACAGGTCTAATCCATTTGATGCATATCTGACGTGGAAAAAATAGAGCAGGACTTGATTGGATGAATCATTCAATTTAATTTGACAGTGAAAGGAATGAAGAATGAAATATAGCTTTGCTAATATAACAGCTACTTGGTTATCGGTACATTGGCAGAAGAGGTTTTCCAAAAGATGAGCAAAATATTGTTTTAAATAGAGATTACAAAGACCAAATCCATCCATGAGAGTAAACAGTAAAAAGTGTACTGTATTTCATGTAACTTTAAAGTTGCAATTAAATAGAAATATTGATGTATATTCAAGCAACGGATATCAAGTGTGTTTCGACAGATTGCATGAGCTTTTTATTTTATTTAAAATTGATTGGATGGATTTAAGAGAACAAAAAAAGCATGCATTGATTAATGAATCAAAACAGAGCATGCATTTAGAAAACAGATGAGGTAACCTTTTATTTCATGCAAGATTCAAAGAGCAATATTTGCTTCCACAATCAAGTTGAGTGTGACAGTTTCCAGAAGCCGTCTTTTTCCACCAAAGAAAGATTTTCAATGCCCATATTATCGTTTCACCCCTTGTCTCCTCCTCTGTTTTCTCTGCCTCTCTCTTGACTGTCCTGTGGGATATCAGCAACTTTTGAATACTGCACAGCTCCAAAACAGACGTGAGTGTCTTAATAATAGTTGCAGCCTAGAAAGTCAAAGCTGTGTAGATAATGCCAGTCAGAAAACCAGCAAGCATGAAGTCCCAGTTGCTCATTTCAATATAATGGATTCAGCCAAAATTTCTTATATCCCCCTTTAGGATATGCCCGGAATGGAAGAGTTTCTTTTCTCAGTAATAGAATTTAATCAAGTCAGGATGTTATTCAAATGTTTAATCATTGCGGAAGTACACTTTTTTTTATAATGTTGTTTATCAGTTCCCCATCACAAGTGTGGTTTGGAGTTCACATAATAGGTCTATATGGTGCTTAAGTTTTTTCAAGCGTTGAATGTTCTCATTTTAATTTGACTGCTGGTGCCAATTTATTTTGATACAGTTGGTTGATCAGCATTCCACCACTACATTTGCTTTGCACTTGCTATTTGGTTATGCAAGATAATGAAGGTCAAAGGAGAGGTGCGGTGCATGTTAAAGAGCTCCTGCTCCATTCAGGGGGTTCTGACCCCACTCACAAAGTCTGTGTGTATTGACCAAAGTCTGCAGTCTGTACTACAAAGCCAGTGGTTAACATAGTGTCAGAACAGACATGACACTAGAATACTCAATGCATAAAACATATCCAAAAAACAAGCCATACACTGAAGAGAAAAGTTTTTGCACACATACTTTTAAGGTAAAAATCTATGTAACCAAGATACGTACAATTTGCAAAAGAAATAAAAAGAAAATTAAGATGGCCAGAGTTTGATGAGCAATTTCAATTAAGTTTACTCTACTCAAGTACATTTCACTCAGTCATGGTTGATATTCAATCAAACAATGAAAAAAGCACGTGTTACACTTACAAACATGCAAGTAGCTAATCAAGTTGCCTATGGATGCCCATTTCCGCCACTGAATAAAAAAATGTAAAAAGGTTATTGTGACTTTTCATCTCACAATTCTGACTTTTTCTTCTCAGTACACGAACTCACAAGTGTGACTTATAAAGTAAGAATTGCAAGATATTAAGTCAGAATTGTGAAATATAAACATATCAGTATTTTTTTCCACTTAAAATTGGGCTTTATGACTCGCAATTCCAAGTTCATATCTAACAATTCTGAAAAAAACTTTCGCACTGCCACCAAAAGTGTAAAAAACATGGTTTTTGAAACATTAGTTATTCACTTGCATTATATAGACAATTTCTTTTCCATCTGAGGAAAGAAAGTCATAGAAAGTCCTCTGTATTGGGATGAGTAAATTATGAGAGAATATATGTGTTTGGGTGGAATATCTCTTTAACTAGTTCTTAATGTTGTTGCCGTACTTTGGTTAGAAATATAAATGGTGTTTTCATTAAACCTTTTAGTGAATGATTCATCTGCAGCACAACACTGATCCTTAACACTGTTCACTTATATCATGATATCCATGCCTCTCGTGGCTTTATTAATGGCTCTATTCAGATTTGATAACTAAAAAAAGAAAGAAGGCCTTAAGACATATCAAAAATGATCCTAGTGATGTATAACCCATTTCCCAGGGCCCATTTCCTACTCCCATCTGTCTACCGAGAGCATACAGTACACACACAGTACACTGCTACAACTAAGAGCTTACATATATCCTTAGTCAACATAAAATAAGCCAACTCCTTAATTGGACATATTTTCAAATAAAACATGATATTCAGTATAGGCCAGGGCTTGATTTTATCCACTGTAAGTGGAGTGAAGAATGTATTTGAAACAACATGCACCAATGAATGGAGCATTAGGAAAGTAAACATTGAAATATGCAAATTGATGAGAAAATGCTATTGCATGAAACTAAGCAATAGAGCTCATTATAAAGATATCTTGCGACTGCACACTATACTAGCTCCATTTCACTAAGAGAGAGGTGTGGAAAGTGGAAAACTGCAGAATCACAGACCCAGCTGGGCTGAGCTGTATTTCTGTCTCTTTCTTTTCCTTCACTGCTACAGACCAGAACCTCATCTATCCCAAAAGCCCCAGAGACACAGGTCCCCGCACCAGAGAGGCCATCTGTCAGAACAAGTTAGACATCACGTCACAGCTTGCCACAACTGTCGTAATCATGGATAAAAAGCCAATATGAGGGTGCTTATTCAGGGTAAACCCTGATCTATGGCCTCAGTCGCAGACAGTGGGATGTTAAACTATTTGCATTGTATCCGATTACATTTATTGTTGCATTTTATCCTTTAAACCTCTTTGACTGATATGGTTCCCAGCTAAATTGATATACTTTACTATAAGGGGCCGTTTGTTAACAGTGTTTGGAAGGTTACTTTGAAAATGTAATAGGTTAAAAGTTATCCTAAGTAAAATTGAATAAGTAGTGTAACTATTTCAATTACTTTACTAAAGTAACGTAATGGATTACATTTGAGTGCTTTTGGATTACTTACAAATTTTTATGTTTTGAGCTGTTTTAAAGCAGGCAGGGTTAACCTTACAGTATTGCTGTAGAACAGTTAAAAATGTTTGTTTATCTACATATGTGCACTGTGTATATCTATTATGTATATATAAATACACACATATGTATAAACACTGCTCAAAAAAATAAAGGGAACACTTAAACATCACAAAGTAACTCCAATGCTGCGTCCGAAATCGCTTACTTCCCTACTATATAGTACGCGAAAAACAGCATGTGAGGCAAATAGTATGTCCGAATTCATAGCATTCGAAATTCAGTAGGCGAGAAGTACCCGGATGACCTACTGCTTTCCTGCCGAATTCTATAGTAGGCATACCATGGACACTTTTCTATCCCATGAGGCTGCGGGAGAGGAGGCATCATATTCGAAAAAATCGAAAGTGGAGATGCGGCTCATTTTAAGTGTACGTACCTCAGGAAAAAAACTTTGTTCATTGTGATTAAATTACACTTGTTTAACACAATCTAAATAAACGGATGACTTATTGAAAGTTTAAATTGTTGCGCTGTTGTGACGACGCATGACACGTGACAACATCAATATGGCGGATGTAGTACGTCCGAATTCCATTCATACTACCCACATTCATACTATATGGTACCTACTTTTTAACGGTTGGGTAGTACGTTCGGTTTTAAATGTAGTACCTACTTAAGCAGTATGCGATTTCAATCACACTTCTGTGAAATCAAACTGCCAACTTAGGAAGCTACTCTGATTGACAATCAGTGTCACATGATGTTGTGCAAACGTAATAGACAACAGGTGGAAATTATAGGCAATTAGCAAGACCCCAATAAAGGATTGGTCCTGCAAGCGGTGACCACAGACCACTTCTCAGTTCCTTTGCTTTCAGGCTGATGTTTTGGTCACTTTTGAATGCTAGCAGTCTTTCACTCTAGCGGTTGCAGTGGATCAACACAAGTGGCTCAGGTAGTGCAGCTCATCCAGGATGACACATCAATGCGAGCTGTGGCAAGAAGGTTTGCTGTGTCTGTCAGCGTAGTGTCCAGAGCATGGAGGCGCTACAAGGAGACAGGCCAATACACCAGGAGATGTGGAGAAGGGCAACAACCCAGCAGCAGGACTGTATACATAAACCTAAATTGGGAATAAAAGAGTTTCCAAATAAGCCTATTCTGTGTCCTAATCTTCTGAAAGATTGGTGTCTCATATTTTAAAGCAGTTTAAAGCTTTTTGGGAAAGAAATCATTCAGATGTATTCCTTTGAAATCGTTAACATTTTATTAAGTTATTTCAATTTAATGTAACATTTCTTTCAGTTTTTGTAACAAATTACATGTGTTTTTATGCTGTATTCACTTCTTTGTTATAAACATGGACCTCTCTTTCACTGCTGTACTCTCACAAAGACAATTACCTCAGAACATGTCAGTCGGTCCTCTGCTCCTCATGGGGTTTCCTCTATCACCATATCCCATCATGCATTTCTTATTATGTCACTGCTTTCTACAGAGCCAATCAATATATTGAAAAACTGAATAAAACAGTCAACACACTAACTACGATTCAGTTTGTATTGCAGCTATCAAGCTTTTGTGTGGTACAAGACCACTCAAAAGAGCCGTTGCCACACAAAGGCAACTGTTCCAGTTGTGTTTTTCCATCAGTTATATCTTACACCTTTGTCATTCAGCAAACTGCCCTCATTAAGGCAGGATAAGTGGCTGGTAGGATATCCTGTATCCTGATAGGAAACCTAATATTTTACAGCTGAGCAGTTAAGTGTGCTTCTGGAGATCCCTACATTGGTGAACAGCCGAGTAGGGTATTATACATTGTATAGGTAAAGTGATATGGCATATTTAAGAGAACAAATAGTGTATAGTAAAAAGAAAAAATCCACCACTGCATCATAAAACTTTACAGTGCATATAATTCTCATTGCTAAGAATAATGACCTCTTAAAAATATCATTGACTTTCTCATTATGCTGCCTATAATTCCTGCTTAAAACAGGCCGTGCTCTTCCATGATCATGCACTTCAAAAATGAAATTCATAAATTCAGGAATATCTGGCTGCACAAATGTCCTGACTAAAAATAGCATCTGATCAGTGGTTTCCCTGACTACAACCCCACTGTAAATGGCTTTAAGACTTATACAGAGATGAGCAAAATGTGTTTAAGGGCTCTGATCTCAGAGACAACCTTGATTCCACTGGATGGAAAACTACTAAAAACGTATTTGTGCGACATAAACAGGAACTCTTTTTTAAGCATTACTGACCATTTTGCTCTTTGAAGCATACCAAAGTCAACATTTTATAAACCATGTTTAATCATATTTATATATATTTACATACACATTGAAAACATGCCATTATAACTGATTGTATGTCATTTGACAGCTTTCATTCTGCAAACTTATTTAAATCCTGATTAAATAAACTCTGAACAGCCTAAAGTACAATCGACCCATAAACCATTTAAAATGCTCTTGTTTTAAAAATGTTGGTGCTTAGAATTAAAATTGATTTAATGAATAACAGAAGCATTCACAGAGACCATAAGTGGTTTCGTTATAGCTGTCAAAGAGTTTCTTGTTTTGTTCAATCAGGTTACAGCTATAATGCTATTTGAGGGTGATTAAAATCCTGATTAAAAGCAAGAATTTTCAAATCACAAAACCTTAGAGAAAAGAAGAAAACATACACCAGTGTGTGCATTGTGCAAACGTTTGCAACTACATCACATTGAAAACAGGGAAGCACTGTGTTTAACGTTCTGTCAGCATCGCAGCTCGTATCATAAAGCAGAGCTACAGTTAAAATAGTCAGTACAGGTTACATGATCACAAAACAAAATAGTCTTTCACTTCTTGCGAGGGACCTTGTCACCCAGAGGCACGTCATCCATGAGTTTCTGCAGATGTGAAAGTTAAAGAAAGAGTTTGATAGCTGTACAAAAAGGAAATCATGCTTATTCAACGAGGAAAGGACGGTATCAGCCCACCTTAAGCAGTCTGGCAATGTATGCTCTCTCGTCTTCTCCATCCCCCTGCCTGATGTCCAAATGATATCTCCTGCAGGCCACAGTTAGCTCATCGACAGCATAAAGAGGGGCGGGGTCAATAGAATGCCCATTAATGAGGCTGACCAGGTATTCTCGATAATGCTTCCTGAAACAGAGGACAACACTGTTTCGTTTACCTCTACAAAGGCATTTGGGTCATTTACACACACAAAAAAAGTTCATTGTGTTGCATTTTGGCATTTTTGTCAGCGTTTCTAATCCCTGAGTTTAAAAGTAGAGCTAAGACCAGAGCTAAAGAGACTAAGATTATAATATTACAATTTTTGTTCATTTACAATGTGGCAATTAACTATACTGCATATTTGTGTTGACATAGTATTTTAACATTTGTATGTTATAGAGTGCTGCAGGAAGGGGTTTTGAAACATGGAAATTAATTTCTGCACTACTGGTTCCATAGTCCTGAAGCCAAAAATTTTTTTTAATGAATTTTGGGTTGAAATAACATCAGCTGGTTAATAAAGCTCAAGATACGGTAATCCGTCACTCATTATTTTCTAAGCTTTTATGTGTCTTAAAAAATAGTGGGTGATAAGTTGCTAAATGGAACTACAGAGTTTGTCAGAGACGTTGGTGTTGGCGTTGTGAATGAAATCAGGAGAGATGGAAACCATACCCCCAGTTTCACAGACAAGGCTTAAGCTAGTCCCAGACTAAATTGCATATTTGAGCTGTCTCAGATGAAAATATCTTGCTTTGACGCATCTTAAAACATGCCAGTGTCATTGTTCTGTGTCAAGATGCACATCTTTAATACTTTCTTATAAGGCATTTTTGTAAAAGTTGCTTAAATATCTTAATTTAACTAAGGCCTAGTCCTGGCTTAAGCTAAGCCCTGTTTGTGAAACCGGGCCTGTGTGTATAAGAGGTGAAAAATTATAAATATTGTTTCTTTTTTTGCAAAGACCAATTGTTTTGTATCTTAACACCTCAATGTATCATCACAAGCCACAGGGTTTAATTTGTTTTGTCTGTGTGTATTTTCAGAGCTTTGGAACATTTGGTTGCCATTAACTTGCATTATATGACCGACAGACTGCAACGGTTTGAGTTAAAAATCTTCGTTTAATTTCTACTGAAGAAACTAATTCACCTACATCTCGGACGCCCTGGGGGTAAGCAGATAAGCATCAAATTTTAATTTGGGTGAACTATCCCTTTAAACACTGAAGAGTTGTCAGAAGCTTAGTGGTGGGGATGCTGAAATTCATTTAGAGCTTATCTTGAGCTTTCTACTTCTGGCTATTGGCAGAAAGAAAGACTGATTTATCCCTTTAAAAATGAATTTGATGGTACTGCCAAAAATCATGTAACCAGGTGCAAAATTAAAAGTGAGGTCTCCCCTTTAACATGTTTGTGTATTGTTACTGAATTTCAGGTTTTTCAGTTTAAAACCTTTCAGGAAAAAAAAAAAACCTGGTCCCACTTTATATTAAGTGTCCCCAATACCTGTGTACTTCCATAGTAACTAGATGTGCATGTAGTGTGTAACACATTTGTACTTACACACACCATTCTGAGGGTTGTTACAGAAATACTACAGCTGTAGATACTATGTACCGGTGTGTACTTGCATAGTAACTAGATGTGTATCTAGTATGTAACCACAGTATAAGTACACAGGTATTAGGGACACTTAATATAAAGTGGGAACAAAAACCTTTTTCTTTTTTGATGTAATAGTGTGGATAACCACCGCCTATGCAGAAGATCAACACCTGCTTCAACATAACTGGCTGTTTAGCCCCGCCCACCAATTCACTTGTAGTGTTTACATGGTGAATGCACAAGTATATGAAGAAACCAAAAGTTAAAGACAACAAGATACTGTGCCGTGGCAAGTTGTGAGAAAACAGTATTTGCATTGCTTTATGTAATTCTTTTCAAGAGTTTGTCTCTTCTTATGGTTTGTTGATATTTATTGAGTCATTTATGCGTTTTGGACTGAAGCACATCAGCGTCCATCTATGAGGAATGTATGCTGTCAAAAATACACAACTATAAGCCAATCGTATGAAGTGGCCAGTTATGTCTACAAACAGGATTATTACTTCTAAATTTGGATGTTTTTTTTATTTCAAATGTTGATAATAGTGGACCACAGAGAAAAAATAATAACAAAAGCATGTCATGACCCCTTTAAAGGTTCTTCATGAATGCCAATAAAGAAGCTTTATTTTTAGGAGCGTACAGGCAGCAGTCAACACGGTAACAATGATGTCACTTACTCGCAGAGTCCCGCCTGACCCGGCTGGGTCTGAGCCCCACATGGCGAATCGGTCTGACGAGTCCCTTCATCTTTCTGCTCGATCACTCCGCACACACCTGACGCAAAAACACCACAGCGAGGATGTATTTGGGCAAAAGGCAGTTTCAGTGAAAGAAGTGGAACAGAGTGTGAAATAAAGCTGTAAGGAGTAGGTGTATGTGTGTGTTTGACTACGATTTCATGGTACAAATATAGTCTCGGTCTGAGAAGTGGTAATTGGATGGCCGTTTAGTCGGAAAACAGTGCTTCGCTTTATGATGTCCAGCTTTTAGGCTTTCATTACAGTAAAAGCAATTTTGCTTCACTGGGCAGTTGAGATAAAGAGTGAAATTGGAAGCAAACTAGACTTTAAGACGGAGACAGACAAATTAGATGAAGAGACAGACAGAGACAAAAAGATTACAGAAGTACTGGGATAGATAAGACTGACTGAAATAAGGCCACACAGTTAAGGTCCACTTACACCAAGGACGATAACTAAAAATAGCTATAAAGTGTTAATAATCATCCACACCACAGCTATAACAATAGAAGTAGTACAATATTAATGGAATCTATTCTAACTCTAATTCTAACTCAGCAATGATACACATATTAACAGCTAATCAGAATCCTGCGAGCTCAAGCATTTAAAGCAACAGACACCTTAACTTCAGCGCGCACTTACTATAAACAACATTTTCGTGTGCTGGTGTGGACGCTGTGTGAACAGACCTTTAGAACAAACTAAAAATATAATCCTCACGAATAAAGACGTACCAGTCTGTGCTCCTGGTGCAGTGTCCGTATTGTAGTTCACTCCCTTTTTCTAAGGAAACAAAGTGACGTTCAAACAAGTTTCCGAAATAAAACAGCAGAGATGAGAAGTGATATTTCACAACCAAACCTGGCACACGAGTGCTGTGCGTGTGAACGTGTAGGAGGAAATGTGTGTGCCTGTGTTAAATCGAGAGTGTGTGTGTACCTGCAGTAAGGCCTGAAGCCTGGCAGGCTCCCAGTCTCGGAGGTAGAAGAGGCAGTCTCTGGGGTGATGGGCATGCAGACCTGTCACAGCACACTGGTTCACTGCACACGTCTGCCAGAGAAGGAGTGAGCAAGAGTGTGAGGGAAAGCGGATGAATAAAAAGGAGGGAAGAAACAGTGCACCGAGAAGGCTTCTACTTATAGCCCAGCCATAGCTGGCTTCAAACTGAATATCACAGACACGTACAGCGCCGAATAACATGCACATACAGCTACAAATAGGCACAAAGACTCCTAAGACAACAAGATGAGACAGGAACTCACTGTGTGGAAGGGGTTGTTACATCCACTGCAGAACTGATACCTGCACTGAGAACAACTGAAGTGCATACAACCGCCCCTGGCCAGAGCATACTGGAACCTGCAGTTAGGGCAAGCTACAAGACAGAAAACATTGCATGACTGTTTTTTCACCCTGTTCTGTGGACATTTACATTGCGTTTGATAAAAATTTGAAGCATAATTTACATAATCACACAGACCGTGTTTGCCTATTGTCGTGACAATTAAATCACATTGAAAATTCTCATAAATACTGTAACCGTTAATAGATTAATACACATACATATACATATATATATATATATATATATATCAGTGTGTCAGTGTGTTTCCATTTCGCGCGAAGGAATTGAGGTGTCTACGGTGTGGAGTGCTGCAGGTCTGTACGTGTAGTACGTGTAGAAATGGCAAGTGGGAGAGAAAAGGAAGGCTGCCCGGAGGATGCACCAGCGTCGTATAAATCTGGTGT
>JAUMHR010000043.1:9482955-9511495 GCA_032361145.1 Enteromius fasciolatus
AAATAACAAGAACCGTACCGAACCGAAAACCGTGACCCTAAAACCGCAATACGAACCGAACCGTGGGTTTTGTGAACTGTGCCACCCCTAATATATATATACATATACATATATATATATATATATATATATACATACATATTGCCCTTGGTAAATATGGGCAAATTCAGCTGACCATTTATTGAATTAAAACATTTTAAAGTGAGGAGGAAATTCCTCATTCATGATGAAATAAATATTTTTCTCCAACGCACGTCGGTCACAATTATTAGCATGCCGAGAAATTAGGAATATGCTTCAGAGATATTTTACTCATATTTCGATATTTTAGCACAGCAGTGTGACTAGAAGCATGAAACTGTTCAGCCATGACTTCCTAAATATGAGAAACACAAAGGCTCTGACCCAGTCATCTAGCTATCACAATTTGGCCCTTGTCAAACTCGCTCAAATTCTTATGCATGCCCGTTTTACCTGCTTCTAACACATTAACTTTCAGAACATAATGTTCACTTGCTGACAGGTATATCCCACTCACTAACAAGTGCCGTGATGAATAAAGAGAAAATCTGTGTTATTCAATTCACCTTCAACTCACAATATATGTGATTATATTTTTGCATTCATTTTTTGATTGCATAAACGACGATGTAGTATAAAACATACAATATATTTATTTTTTGCTCTCTGACATTTACCCATTTTACGATTTTGTACATTTATAAAAGTATCTGAGAAGCAGTGGTCAAATTCTTTATCCTCTTATTCAAACTTAGAATGGGTGTGTACTGAACTTTAAGACTATAGTTTAGGCTATAAAACCATATTTTCTATTGCTGACCTTTAGTATCTTGTTTAATCTCATCATATCTTGTTGTTTGGGGATAATTCACTCAAACATGAAAAGTCTGCCGTTCCAAACCTTCATTCATCTTCAGAACACAAATTAAGATGTGTGAAAATATACATGTGACTTCAGTGTTTTAATCTTAATGTTATTAAGCTATAAGAAAACATTTTTGTGTGAAAAGAAAAGAAAAATAATGACTGGATTTAACAACTGGATTGCTCCTCCGCATCACCCTATAGCAGGGTTTCTCAACTCTTACCCTGGAGGTCCAATGCTCCAACCCTGATAAAACTCATCTACCTGTGGTTTTCTAATGATCCTTAAGACACTGAATAGCATGCTCAGGTGTGTTTGGTTAGGGTTAGTGCTTTGGACCTCCAAGGTAAGATCTGAGGAACTATTATTTTGAAAAGTATTACATACGTATGAACGTGGATATGCTACAAGTATTTACGTTCAGATCAAAGAGTAAACAATGAAAACAGCGTATACATTCATTAACTTGTGTGATACTCTTCAAAATACAGTTGTTATTTTTGTTTTCTTTGCGCACAAAGTTTTATAACATACGGTTGAACCACTGATGTCACTTGGATTATTTTATCAATCTTCTAGCTATGTTTTTGAGCCTTGATCGTTTAAGGATCCTTACTGTCTATGGGAAGGTCAGAGAGCTCTCAGAATGCATCAAAAATATCTCAATTTGTGTTCCCGAAGATGAACGAAGGTCACACAGGTTTGGAACAACATGAGGGTGAGTACTTAATGACAGAGTTTTCATTTTTTGGGTGAATTATCCCTTTAACGCATGCTGCATACCCATCTGCGTTGCAAATGATAGATAGCTAGATAGCCATCTACAGAACCTTGCATTTAATATTTCATCATACTGAATCAGTAAAATGATCTTCTGATGTATAGACAGAATGACAGATAAAAAAAGAAAGCCAGAAGGATGGATTCAGAACAACAGAGAGGGAGAGAAAAAGTCTTTAGTGAAACGCTACATTAGAAATAACTACTAAGCAATCAGCACTCTCTCTCTCTCTCATGAGGTGTGAACAATCAGAATAAAAACGCCTGCAAGTGAAAAAACCCCAACATCAATATTTGATTTAGTTTTCCTTCACCACTGGACCAAACAAAACAAAAACAAACAGACAGACTGTAAGAGCAGGCAACATGTTTCTTAAGGCCTGTTCACACTGGGATGAATATTGCATGCAAATTTCGCCAACGTTTAACGCCTCGTGACTAAACAAAGGGCGCCAATGTGAGTGTGCACACCGAAGCGTAAAATGCAATGTATCATTAAAAAGTAAAAAAAAAAAAAAGGCCCAGCCTTGTTTTTTTGGTTTGATGCGTCGTGTTAAAAAATGGGTGACCATTGAGAAATATCCATGTTTTTTTGCTAGTTAACAAAGAAGCATGTGAACGATTATAACTAGAGCTTCTTCTGGCTCCCTTCTCCTTCTATGTGATAAGCGAGTGTCAGAAGCATAAAAGGTTGTGCAGTGCCACCTTATAGTGGGGTATTTCTGTTTTTCATGAAGCGCCGTCAGCTCATCGTCACTGAAAAATCGCTTGGGTATGAACAGCGAAAAACACTGACGATATCTGCGCACGGTATTCGTCCCGGTGTGTACAGGCCTTTAAGGTTAAATCTGCTCAGATCTATTCTGGCAGTCAGAGTGGGGAAGGGGCAGTGATGGCAGTGGTACGATTAGCTGTGAGAATGCGTGGATTATAAGAGTGGAAGTCCAACAGGCTTCTGGAGCAGATCAAAAGATGACTCACTGATCCCATTGTCACGCAGGTATCCGGCCAAGCCTTGCTTCTGGTACTCGGGGTCATTCTCGCGCTTCCACAGCTGGAACTGCTCACACGAGAGCCCCATATGCTGTGGCTCCCACTGCAAAGAGACACAAAGCAGTCACAAAAAAATAAAACATCAACTTCCATAATTCAATGAAGTATTTATTATGCATACAAGAGTATGTTTTGGATTTGTTGGTAAACATAATGTGTTAAGTTTTTGCATTTGCAGCACTATAGCACTGACTACTGTCATTCTATGGAAAAATATAGGTTGTTTCAGTACTTCAGTACAAATATATCTCTTTCTTACCGGTTTTTTGCATTGAGCACAGAAGCTTTTCCTGCACTGCATACAGGTGACCTTGAGTTGATCGCCATCATAGATGAAGCCATATGAGCACTGTGAAAATGAGAAGAGAGTTAAAGAGATGCATGAGAGCCATGAGATGCAAACATGAAGACAACTGACATCATGCACCTCTTTTCAGATCAGTGTTAAATGTGTTTGAATGAGACAACTGCTGTTTGAGCACGAAAAAAAGGGAACAGTGAGGAAGTACAGGCAGGCAGTGTCACTCACATGGCTGCACCACAGGAACTTTGGGTCTTTGATGAGAGCCTGCTCAGTCAGTTTCTTGTGGAAAAGATCGTACACGTCCGGTTCAAGACAATCCCTGAGCTGGTCAGTCACACACACACACACAATAGTTTCATACATCACAGTGAGTATTTTGAAGTCCAGTTATTCTGCTGCGTTAAAGCTCAGTACTGCACTGCTCATCTTTATTTATTTATTTTCTCTCTTGCAGTACCTGTATGTCCAGAGTGGAGAAGTAGCTGTTTAGGTGCTCAGGGTCGTTGATGTCAGGCTCTGTGCAGACAGGACACACCATGTCTCTGATGTGCTTGTCCCTCACCGCTATGGTGAAATGCTGCTTAAAACATCCACAGCACACCGAGCACTGGCACGATGTCAGAGACTGCATCTAAGAAAGACACCAAAAAATAGTCCTGATTTAATTTAAAGGTACTTTCAACACATACACATTAGTCAAAAAATTAAAAAAATATTTCCATGTAGAGATTATTTGTGAACAAGACCCAGTAAGAGAGTATGCATATCAGAAGGTAAAATATATTAACTGGTAGACTTTTTTTTTTTACATTTTTGTATTTTGCATTCCACTGAAGAAATAAAGCCATGCAAATCTGAAACAAAATGTTGACTAAATTGTGACTTGATTTTTTATTTTTTTCCCCCTGTATCTCCCTCATGTTGTTCTAAAAAAAAAACAGACTTGCTTCTGCGAAACATGGAAAGGTTTTTATTTTTTTTATGTTGTTAAATGTTGTTTAATTGTTAAATTTGGGTTGCTATTGACTTCAATTAGATGTACAAGTATAACAGATGTACAAGTATAACAGAAGTCAATGGGAACCAAGCAAAACTCTTCAAAACATTTTCTGTTCTGTTTTACAGAACAAAGAAAGTTGTGATGGTGAATAAATGATGAGTTGATGGTGATTTCTGGGTAAACAGTTCATGAGCCTAAAGGTAAGGGCGTTCTGATGTAAAAAAGTGCAAGATTTGGAGCAAAACACAGAGAAGGAGCTGACGCAAAGTACCTTGCTGTGGGGAAAAACTGAAAGGCAGATGGGGCATTCCTTATTCAGCACACGACGAATGAAGTCTCGGTCAGGCGATTCACGCACGGCCTGAACCACATCCTCCAGTGTGTATGTGGCTGTAGGGTCCCGCAGTAATGACAGAACCAGCTCACAGCGCCCCCAGCTGGGCAGATCAAACACTGCCAGCAGCCTACGGCAAACATGCTAAACGCAGACAAACAATTTGTAGCTTAAGACATGTTTAATAACAAAACATTTTGACCACAGACCAATGTAAACATCTTCGTCTGTCAGCATTATGTAATCAATGAAATACGCCCCCACCCCATCACAGATGGTGATGTTTGCACATCTAGTGATAAGAAAGCAATGCAGCGTCTCAGTGAAGGTCCATTAAGGTAAAAGGCCAGTCACCTGTTTATCTGGATGGTCGATGTTGATGGGGGGCTCAGGTTCGTCGCTCCACATGCGCTGATGGAATGGCTCTAGTAAAGGGCGCTGCAGCAGAACAAGAGCCCCCCTCACATCCCCGCCACTCTGCCGCAGGGCTTCTTCACAGTGGGTCACATCATTAAAGCCCAGAGAGCCAAGCTCTTTTACCTAACAAACAAAAAAAGAAAAGAAGGTCACATATGCCAAAAATGCACCTGTTGTCTGCATGTCTGTGTCAGTGTCAGTATCACTATGACTGGAGGCACAAAGACAGACTTTACTCACTTTAACTCTACGGTCTCGAAGAGTCTGTCTGACAGCCTTCTCATTATCTCCCCCTGCTGCCAGCCAGGCCAATTTGGCTTCTGCTCTGGACAGGGGCACAGCATTGCTCTTTTGTCCATCCTGGCCATTGTTCCCCCCTGCACAATTTGATTGTGCACTGGGTTCTTGCTGACAGGATGCAGCCATTACACAGATCTCATCGAGCACATGAGGTAGCTCTGCTTTCAGCCAGTCATACGGCGTTACATTACTGTTTCCCGACACACACATGCTGGTGTAAACCTCCTCCGGGCTCACTCCTTTCTTCTCTCCCTCCTGAGAAAAGGACAGAGACAATGAGGAAGCTTGTACACTTCTGAGGATAATACTCTACAACAACAACAACCATTTCAGACTTACACGAATGAGCTGAATAAGTTTAAGCCCTTCCTCCCTCATCAATCTTTGCCTTTTCAAATCATGATCCTCAGCCGGAATGACTTTAGGTGGGGCTGGAAGCGGTGTGACATCCTTTACTGGTGAGAGTGGGAGGGGCTTAGAAGGTGATAAAGCAGGCTCTGCTCTCGAAAGACAACACATTTCGCATACAGGTGTTGATGTGTGGTTGACGAACGTACAAAACTGGCAAACCCACTGAATGACATAAGGAAAATTGGAGTCAAAACAGGGACTTAAATTCAGGATAAAACTCAGCATGAGACTCATTTCATTTGCAATGTCAAATCAGAATATGCTCGCCAGTTAATGAATGTTAAATAGATTATGTGTAACACCCACCAGCAGCATCAAAAAGAACTGATCTGTTTTTAGGACACCATAATAACATTGACTCATTATCAGTATTAAACTGAACTTACTGATAAACAGTGAAGAATGGAGGAATGTTACTTTTTGCAACATTCTTCATTTAGTTATATTATCAAGTTGAATGCACTGACACTATCGGATGAGAACATAACTGAGCTGAATTGATGACACATGATGACACCATTGTCTTCAGAAGAGCAGCTTTTAGCTTAATAAAATTAGTTTTTGCAATCTCAACACTGTTGAAAAGAGTCAACACTAAATTTACTTGAGATGAATAACAACACTGTTGCCTTCTGTAGAGCTGTTCATAGCTGAACTGAACTTGTTTCATAATTAATGAACCTAAACATAATTAATTAAATGCTTATTCAACTGAACTAAATCAACACTGAACTGACTAGAACTGAATATGACACCATTGTATCTGTACAGCTGCTTTATAGCATCATTTGAATTAGTGTCACACGTAAAGATCTTTGCATAACTGATATTCTGTTGCTTATTACCATGAAACTGCTCTGAAATCTGTATTGTATATAACACTGAAAGTCACTTGATTAGACGTATTGGCACAGACATTATACAGTTCACCTTTAAAATATATCAGTAAACAAAACAATCTTTCCAAAAAAAATTGCATATGTATGTGGTGGGTCGTGGCACCTGGCTGTCCATGAGTCCTGTGGCAGTGGAGGTCGGCCGTGAGGGTGCGACAGGAGGTCTGGTGGCCAGACGAGGGCGCTCGCATACCTCACACAGAATGCTGCTGCCTGCGTTCACTACAGTGCAGCTTTTACATTGCCACTCTAATTGAAAAAATTTATGGGAAAAAAAAGAAAATTTAGATTTATTAGTCAACTACCCACCTGACATATCAAATGGTCAAACAGGTCTGACGGCCTATTTAGTGTGAAAAAAATAAGGATGCACAGTCTAACCAGAAATTGTAGAGGGCTGTGATTGCTCTTCCTGTAAAGATGGAGCAGCAGAGGACAGGCGGGGTCGATCACAGGTTTCACATAAAACCTGATGCATTGTATTTACTGTAGTGCAATAGGAGCACTGCCATGTTGACAACGATGAGCTAAAAAAAAGAATAGAAATAAAGACATAAAGATCTGTTGAATAAATTCCTCTACACAAATATATTCTCTCAATCTTTCAGTGCTAACCTGAGCCGTTTCATGGCTTTTGAGGAAGTCACAGGAATCCTAATGTGTGTGGAACGTCCTGAATGGGAGTGATACAGTTTGTCACATTCTGTGCACAGCCGCTGAGTACAGGTGGGACAGTGAGCAGACACTGGAAAGATACCACATATGGTGCAGTTCTCTGCAGAGCAATTTAAATGGAAATGAATAGAAAAAATAAACGTTGACAGTAACACACAATTAAATATTTTCTTTAAAAGGAAAGCGTGACAGGCTTACCTGTATGTTTAGAGGGCACTAGAGAAGAAAGAGAGAGGGCTGGACTGAATGGAGATTTAGACTGAGAAGGAGTCGATGCAGGCGAGAGAGTTGACTTTTCCCATGGTCTTTCACTAGGAGAGAAGACAGCTGCATCTGTGCTGGTTTCCTCATCCTGTATAGACATTATATGGACACTGTATTCCGGTAACTGTATTCGAATATACAGCAATGCTTTCTATTCTATTCTAAAATTTAATTTATTCATGTGACAGCATTTCTTTTTTTACCAATATAAACGGCCTTACTGACAATTTTGATCAATTTAATGTCCCCTTGTTGAATTAAAGTATTTATTTCGTTCAAAAACCCAAAACCTTGAATGGTAGTGTATATATTAGTTTTAACCTCTTGTTATGCGACTATAAAGTTGAAAAAAAAAAAAAAAGTGCGTAGACATTTTATAACCACATAAATGATCAGTGCAGAAAGGTGAAAAACTGTACCTGCACAGTGAGGGAGGGAATAAGTCTTTCAAAAAACTCTGGATGAGGATGGGTACCCTACAGAAAAGGAACAGATTCTAAGTAAGCTAAATGTTCTTGGTGAAAAATTCCCAGAGTGCTTATACTTTACAGTCTGATACCTTGATTAGCATGTCCAGCTCCATACGGAGGCACATGATCTCAAGAGTCACAGACGCCACCTTCTCAACATCCGGCTGGACAACATCATCAGGAAAGCTCAAGCCATCTTGCTGCTGATTAGTGTAGCCGTACAGGTTGAGTACTGCTCTGCCACCCTGAAAGACAAGATATACAACAGTAACCAGATATTTTGCATGGATGCAAAAAGCATCAGAATCTCATTCAACACACACCTGTATAGAGTCTACGGTAGTCCTGAAGACAGGGTTGTTGTACTTTACTGTACGCCAGTACTTCGGCCTGTTGGGATTGGTAAGATTTGAGCCATACTTCTCCAAGATGTTAAGAGCAGTGGAAAGTTTCTGCAGCAGGCTAAGGGACTAAAAGGATTAGAAGACATTAATGCACAACAGAACAGTCTGAAGAAGAATGCATTACAGCTCAGAAACAGCAACAGTTGGTAAAAATTTACTTTTATTTGCATACAAATGAATGGAAACAGAACACATTTTTACAAAACACTTAAGATGTGAAAGATTACCCAGTGCTATATATTATTATGCGCTTTATGTCAGTCATTCACATAGCCAGAGTGAACCATTGATTCCCAATATAAACTGTCAAGCCAGTAACCACTGTAGATATTTCCCCCTCCCAATAATCGCATTTGGACAAATTGTCACCCTATAAATATCTGATATTATTGATGTTTTTCTTCTGTACACTATTGCGTCCCACTTTGTTTTTTGTTAAATTACAAAAATGTTAAAAATATATATTTTCAGGCAGCTATGGCTTAGCAGTGTCACAGCGCTCATCAAAGTCAAAATGAATGAGATGGCCTATCAAATCAAAGAACGTGGGCTTCACTGCTCACACAACCCAAATATGACAGTAATATAATCCCTCCTGGGTTGAATTGAAGGGAGTTTTCAGGAGTGATGATATTACTGCACCGAGGTCAAAGAGCTGTTGAGTGCTCTTCAGCCATACAATAGTGTTATCTTATTTATCCGCTTAAAAAAAAAAGTTTTATTTTGTGTCACTGTACTTACTCATGTGACTAGTCATGTAACCGTCTTTAAATAGGGAAAACGTGGAAGTGTTTGGTGGTTTCTAAATTCATCCTTATTTGAAACCTAAGGTATGAATGGAGCTAAGCTAAACGCTAACACAATGGCACCGAATGCTAGAGCGATTAAGTGCAAGCACTGAGACTGGAGAGATATGTATAAACTCTAAGTTGAGGGTAGAACATAAGGGAAAACGCCACTGTTTTTCCGTATTCCACTAAGTATACAAATAGTTTTACTGTTTTCTTCAATACTGTTTTTTCCTTTAAATACTAAATGTGTTTAAATTAAAAGAACTATTACTATTGCCTTGGTCCCCCCAATCATCAAGACTTGGGACATTGCCTTGCATGCAGTAAATACAGTACATGCAAATGGTCAGATCATCAAAATGTCAAACTTTTGCTTCCTGGTGTGTAATCATATACTCTTTGAACTGCGGAGGAAAATGAATCATTACACCAGCTCTCACCTCTTGCCTGTTATTCCCACTACTGTTCTCCATCAGCATGCTTTCAGCAGCAATGTAGCGATATTTGCTGGAGGGCGGGAGGGGGATATCGGCCATGGCTGCCACCCCTGCCCTCATCTCCTGGGCAGAACCTGGATTAGACAAGCTGCCTTCCGCGTTCACCCTCACCTCCTCCAGCTGATCAGTGAGAGAGGCCATAGCTGAAACTGAAAGTCATCAAAGCTTCGTGTATAAAACACACAGGGCCTGCATTACCAGAAAGCATTGTTTATTTCATGCCAAATCATTAGGAAACAAACTAATTACTCTGTACTTGCGTTTATAGTTAAAGTTTAGACAATGTAGCTTAACGTTAACGTACTGATTTATGTTTGAAGCATTGTCAACACGTCTGTTGATTGTCTTGTCAAACATACGGTGTAATTCTCTGGTTTATTTGCAGTCATTGTTAATATTATATAGATGTACATGACTGTCACATTCTTTATGTAACCTGTAAGAATGTCTTTAAAACAAAATCACGTTAGCTAACTTATTACGCTAGCTAACGTTACCTTGTGAATGAAAGTGAAACCATAACAACTCACACGAAGCTATTTAGCTACTTCTTTATTCAGTTAAATCTCAATTTTCAGATATAAACTGATGCTTTAAGGTGTCCGTTGTTACTTGTCTATCCTGCACAGACAGTAGTGTTTACACACTCAAATAAAACCCTGACGTTAACGTTAGTTGGTTTAACTCGCTCGCTGCTATACAAACGTAGTAGGCTAGCAGGCTAACGCTTAGGAATTACGGTCAAAACACTGGTCAGCGACATTGCAGAGAAACGTCTAGATGTGTCTCTGTTAATACTTTTAGTCAAGTCAACTGTCTGAATTATTTTATGAGCTGTCGATAAATATTAACACACTCACCGCTTATTGACAGAGAAGCAGCGCTCCCATTTCACTCATACGTGAAACTGAAACATACATCTGCGTTTACCCGCAGAGAGGCGCTATGAGGAAACACAAACTGCATTCCAAAAACCAAAATTATTTCATCTAAATGAATAAATGGACGAGTAAAAGTAGCGAACGACTGCTGTAACACTTCTAGGCTTCTTTACAGAAAAGACTGTGTTTGATATAATCTTATATATAACTGTATAATTGTAATACCAAAGCATATTGTGTGGAATATGAACTAACACTGTAATGTTACAACTATTGCTACTACTAATAATTTTATTATAAATGAAAAATGTAAGAGACAGCTTCTTAAGATAAAATCCTACGTCAGCGTTTCCTGAATATAGTTCCAATTGGATACACCTGCTGGCTGGCATTTGATTGCATTAGTGGAGCGCTGGAAACACACACGCCACCTATAAATCCGAAGTGCAAAGCCTTAACGATAGAGTTAGTCGCTCTCGCTCAATGCACATTTAAGTCCACTTTGTCACTTTCACATCTAAGGTTAGTTATTTATGTCGCTACATTTGAACAGTATTAGTGGCATGCGTGTCCATTTTTAAGTTATTCTGCCGTTTGCTGGTATTGCTTGATTAGTCTAATCTAATCTATCATGCTTATAAGCGCGGCACGTTTTCTCTCCTTTTTTTTTACAGTATTGCGGTGTTTTGTATCCTGTGTTGTCTTTTGTCATCTCTTCACAAGAAATGGAAGGTAATCTTCTTAAACGCTTGCCAGTGCTTTTCTCTATAGTTTGGGCAAGCAACTGAGCAAAGAGTATAATATCCTACAAATATACAAATGCCTCCCTTTTTTTTTCTCAGGAATAAACAACACCTCACAATCAATGGGAGTTGGGCAACCTCACCATCCGGTAAACCACACTAGACCCTTTTTCTATGTTCAGCCACCATCTCAGCCTTATTTCATGTATCAGTGGCCCATGAATCCATATGGCCACTATGGCTTTCCAGGGCCAGGTAAGATCAGTCTCTGAAACATTGATTATTGTAGGCTTCCATTTGAGTTGATCACAACCATATCTTTTATCTCTGTTCCAGCTATGCACTTCGGTCGTCCCTACATGGCCCCATATCAGTTTATGCAGTATCCTGGGTATGTGATGCCACATGCACCCATGCAGCCAATCGATTACAGAAGAATCAACCCCCACTTCCCCTCTGTTGCATCCTACGATTTGCGTGTCCGCCAGCACTTTCAACATGCAGGGATGCATCGGGAAACTGCCTGTTCTGAGGTCCAAACAGATCCTAGTGATTCAGTCAACAAACTGATAGACAAAATTGAGAGTCTGAAGGCCTGTGAACAAGGTGGTGACAAGGGGCTTAACACTGTGGTCTCCTCTACTCCTGATGTAGTACAGGGAGAAAAACTGACCGGTTTAAATGAAGACTCCAAGTTAGAGCTTGACTCTCAGGAAGGAAAGGAGGAAAAGGTCAATCCGCTCACAAGGCCTACGACCTACAGTGACTCGGCGTATGATGGTGAATCTAGCCAGGGTAGACTGGACGAATGTGTGTTATCAGATGTGCTTCCCCTTGACTGTTCATCGGTCCATGAGGAAGAGGATGCTAATGAGGACGGTGAGCAACAGAGTGTTTCTGAAGAACTGTGCTGCCAAAATGGGAAGCCAACAACCAGTGCAACTGGCAATGTGTTCTGTAGCGGTATCATAAGTACTGTTGATCCAACTGAGAACCTTGATTTGGAGAAACCAGGTGATGAGCAGGTACAGAATACTGCATCTACTGATGCTGCCGCAGTTATGGAGCCTCTTATAAATATCTCTGATGACTTTGACCTGCAGTATCAAATCCTTCGCCTGCCCTGCAATAAGACAACAACTGGCCTCAGTCTTGAACGAGAGATTGACCCACTTGTTTACTTTGATTCTCCAACTACTCTGTTGCCTCCACAAAACTATCTGTCCTCAATTGGCAGTGCATATTCCTACAGCTACTACCCTCAAGTGACCCAAGAGCGCCAGAGTGTCCTGAGTCCATCTATAGATGAGCTCTCTTCCAGAGATGAGATGTTCTCCACTGATGTTGAGGATCTTGATCTTGTTCCAGGGCATGTGTACGTCGGTGGCGGCAGGGTGGCTGAAACCAGTGACGTGCCTGTTCGCTCAAGGAAAGAGCTGTTAAGCATGGAAAAAGCTTGCCCTGGCTGCCAGAAAACATGCGTGTGCTGTGGCTCAAGCTTGCAGGAAGAGGTCGGAATGTGCAAAATGGCTGAACGCAACCATCCTGAGCGGGAGGAGGTGTCTGATCAAGAATGTGAGTATGACCTCGACGCAGAGGTGCGGAGTAACTGCGAGTCCCCGAGAATGTCTAAGAGGAAGTATTGCAGCAGGCATGCACTGCCATCTTGTGGGCATCACTGTGCCAAACACCGGCACAGGAAGCTGCTGTGTGAAGGCCAAGAGAGCTGTGATCTACGCGAGCAGGCTTGTGTGCATCCCAAAGGAGAGTGCTGTGAGGAGTATGGCTCTCTGGTTAAAGCAGATAAGAGAATTCAAAAGGGAGGCTTGTGCAGGCCTTGTGTTGGTAAGGGTTTGTTTTTATTTTATGTTTTAATGCTGTCACAAGGTGGTCAGCTCATGTAGAAATTTATTTTTAGAACAACAATGGAGAGAGGGTGTCGTCTCTGAACAAGAGAATTGGGTGAGCTGTGGTGCCAAACCAAGGGCTTGGAGGCAAGTTAGTGGACCTCAAGATCAAGGTAGGTGACTTTTAAATGGTGGACGAGGGGTTTTGCCTACTTTAGAGTGAAGTCTTTTAAAGTCACTGAATACAAGTGTGAAGTATGGCTTGTTTCTTAAGTGGTGTTTTTGATCTGTGAAGGGAGAACTCCATTAAGAAGGCCAACTTGTAAGACAGTCCACCAGCAAAGGCCAAGAAGTGAATATGATGACTATGATGAGACCGACTTTACCTACTGCCAGAGAGGCAGAGGTGAGTTCAGTGTTTTAAAGAAGTTAAATCATTACTTGGTTGTCACTTATTTGTTCTATATCTTCATCCCATCAGGTGCTATAAAGAAAAGAGGCACAAGATACTAAACCACGATGCACTGCTGTAATACTTAAATGTATTACCCGAAACTTGTGTAAAAAATGCACTTCACAATGAATGTACACATGGACACTGTTCTTGACTGTATGTAACTTCAAAAAAAAAAAAAAAAAAAAAAAAAGGATTGCTGTGATGTACACCTTGCTGCATTTCCAGTGCTCAAGTTAACTTTCTATTTTGAGTGCAATGCATTCATCTTAATATTATGCTGAGACCACTCCCACTGGACCAGGCCTTGACCTGTGCCTAGAAAGCCTTTTCTTCTCATGTGACTAGATCTGGGAGGTGTGGATCTTGTCAGGTGTGCAAGAGTAAGAATCTTTGCATTGGTCAAGGACTGGCCCACTGTGACCGGTTTCAAATGTTGGGCACTGGAGGTACAGCTGGTTTAAGGGTGATGCAGGGGGGAAAACGGGGAGGATGAGAAATAAAGTGGACCTCTTGGCTGTTTGGCTACTCTTAGTCCAGATGTTTCTTGTTTTTATTACTGTGCTATTTTTATACGTTGGTGTAATGTTGACATGCAGACAACTCCATAGCTGTACAGTGTTATTGTGTCATTAAAGCCTCAGCATTGCACTTGAATTGTGTCTTTCTCCGTTCTTCCCAAACGCCCTTCCCGTTCTCTTAAAAGAAATACTCCCTCACTAGGTGCATTTGTTTATTGCTGTAATCCATGTGTTTTTAATTTGCAAGGGCCAGCTCATTAGTGTGGGCCTCGGCTGGTGGTGAACTTTAAAACAGAAAATCTAGCACCATAGGTATTTGAAAGTGCGTGTTTTTGTTTCTAGTGTTTCCCTCTGATTACACTCCAATTTTTTTATGTTTCGGAGACCGATCAGTCTGACTACATTTGCAGGAATTGACACTATTTCTACATGAGGTAAAAAATATTAGCACGCATGTCACAAGCTTTTCTGATTCTCCTTCTGATTTTATATTTCAGCATTGCAATACGTTATGTCGCTTTGAATGACAGCTTTGACATTGAAAAAGTCGGTTTGATGGCTTCCTCTAAATTTAATCTGATTTTTGCCCAGAGGAATGGTATAGAAATGGATAAACAACTTGTCATGTAATACTATTCATCAATGCGCAAAACAAAACTTTTTCTAACAGCATTGTTAGCATCTTCAGTAGGCTAGTTCACAGCATAGCTCATCTCTTAATGGTATAAACCCTACTTTTAGCGCTTTTACAAAAAGATGCTAAAAACCAACGGAAAGTTTTTATGTTTTTGCAATATTTACTTAAAAACTGAGGATTATGTGATTAAGAAGCTTGTTTGTTGTACTTATCGTGTAAGGCAAGTACGTATTTGTTTTGTAACAAATATAATCCGCCTTCAAACGACTAAACGATCAGACCTGTTTAGACACGAACAGCGCTGGTCAAGGGGCGTGGCAAAATGATTAGCGGGTTTACTATTGGCCGTTTCCTTCGCAGACGTCGCTCGCTATTGGCTGCGCCGAGGGAGTAGCAGAGAGCGTTTACAGTACAGTCTTTGAAGAAGGCAGATTGAGGTATGACAGATGAAGCTGCTCCGCACGCGATGTTCGCCGTTTGCATAGATGAAAACACCTCTCAGTGTTCAAGGTGAGTCCCCCCCCCGAATCTTTTCAAAGAAACAGGTGAAACTACTAAGCTTTCCTATTTGTGCATTTTCATTAAAGTTGTTCTGAGAAAGTCTGTACTCTTAAACAGAGTTTACAGCAAACAAAACCTGTTTGTGTCAGTTTTCTTCCATTGTATCGATGTATATTTGTTGCATTACGTTTCAACCTCGGTTTTATAACCTGCGCTCCGCGTGTAACTTTATTGGAGCACATCTGCTCAAGGCAAGTTCAGCCTCTGTATCAACCCATCAAGTTTTATATTGCGGTTCACTGTGTTTCGTTGTTTTATGCACCAGTGCAGCACGGAAGGAACCAGCTCTTCTACATTGCAGCATGGTTATTTTCGGCAGCTTTCTGTCTCTGTTCCGGTTTAAGTGTTGTTTTGATTGTTTAGAGACGCGCAACAATGGCCGCGTGTCAAAATATTGTGAGCTGCCTAACTAGACAGCATTTCTGTGTGACAGAGGCGCGCAAGATGCCCAGAAATGTAAACGGCTTGCTAGGTTTTGAAACACAGCCAATGGCAACTAGTCTAAATACGCCTGTTTAGGAAAACAGACGTGCCCTGATAATGCCTGTACATGTCACACAATCCAAAACATTTGGGGTGTCTTTACTAATCCCAAACTTTAGCTCACAGAGTGTGTTTATGTCATTCAACCTCAACAAAAATGTTGATATCAGAGGTTGTTTGTCTTTACTTTGCCCTTGTGACTTAATTAGTAGCCTAAATTCCACAGATATTATCTTGCGTTATCTCATCTCAGTGCTTCGCTATCAGACAACTGCTTGATCCACTCAGGATTTGAGCTGCTTTTTCTCTGTACGTTTGGTTTTATTATTAACATGGGTTTGTGTTGATGATCGGCATGTGCTTTAATCACTGTAAGAGTTCTGTTCATTTGACACCCGTCCAGACAGCATTTCAGTGCAAAGTTAAATGCTTATCTGCTTCCTGTCACAAACACACCCTGCTCAGGCGAAGTTCGGTGTGTTTTGTTTCGAAAATAAACACACATGAAGATCTGTGTGACTTTGCCGCATAAATTATGTGTCACCCTGGGATGTTTCTCATTTCTGCATTGTTGTTTGTGCAGGTTACTGTTGGAGGTGGTGGGCTGTAACAACCACATCTCGCAGGCGTCTTATGTTGCATGAAAAAAAAAAAAAGGCATCAAAAAGTAAAGGCCAAGGGCATGCATGAATAGTGCCCCTCCCCACCTGCTCTAGTCAGCGCATTGCCCTTGAGAAATGGCTCACGGCCTTAGATTTTAAATGTGACGTTTTTCATTTCCCCCTTTTCTTTACCCCCTTCCTGACAAATCCCCTGTTTCAGCTGCATCCGTCAGGTTGATGCTCCAGTATAGCGCACAGCAGACGGTTTGTTATCTGCTGGTTTCGTTGTCTTCGTTTTTAAGACATCAAACCGAAGATTGACCCTCATTGAAGCTTCCACCATGGGATTCATGTTAAAGATAAAGTCCTAAAGGCGTAGTTTCACATAATATCTTGTGAGGCGCATCTAGCGTAACCATACCATTGTATTTCTTTTAGTCATGCGCTCGATCCTCCGTTGTTTAAAGTAAAAGTAAAAAAATAAATAAAATACAGTCTGGGTAGAAAATACGTTAAGTGAAAGCCAGCTTGCTCAGCATAAAATGAAAGATTGATGCCAGTACAAAAGCGAGAACTGAAAGGACATGTTCTCAAGGTTACACCTTCTCAAATATTTTATGATTTAGTAAATGTGCCCACAGGACGTTTAATAGATTGGCACATTTTCTCCCCTGTGTGCCGTATCGGAATTGCTGAAGGAAATTGAGCTGGACTGGTTTTCATGGTAACTGAAATACTATGAGAAGCACAAAGATTCAAAGACTCGTAGCATCCACATTTTATTTATTTATTTTTTTGCATTAATGTGTTTTGATAAGAAGTCCCAAAGAGAAGGGAAATATTTCTGTGTCTATATCACAAGATAATGTGCAACTAATAAGGGATGAGCCCTCAGGGGCGTCCGTTCGTTCATACTACAATAGCAGGCTTAATTGCGTTATTAATTATTCTTCCTCTCATGGGCTTGAGTGGAATTATACGTATATGAGCAATTACTTGCATGGTATAAACCTTTTGAACTTGAAAGGGAAGCATGCCACACAATAACTGTTTTGTTTTGCATGTCACGGTCACATGAACAAATTATGATGTTATGGCTGTAAGTGTGAAAACAGGAAGTCTGGCTAATGCTGAAAACTTGGCCGCAAGCCATTTATATTTAACTTAGGCACTTGATGTGTGTTGATTCTTTTCTCAGGTGACTGACGCGTACTGGCACACTTCAGTTCGCCTTGAGTATTTCTCCCTTAGTGACAAGCATTGAGCCAAGCAATTAAAATGCATATTAGCTGTACAGTACCTGAAGGAAACAAATGCCCTCGAATAAATTTTAGATGAGGTTAGGAAATGTTTTTAGGCTCTGAATTGGTTAAGGTCAGAAGGAAGCTTGAGCGCTGGAGGGGTTTTGAACTCCCATTCATTGGTCAGCTTCATGCATGCTAATAGTCATGTGTCATGCAGGTTTCAGAAATTGTCCCTATGGGCTCAACTAAACTAGGTCACATTTTGCTGTTGCTTGTAAGGGGAAGTTTTTCATTCAGTGAAAATTTGTACTCCCGTTGTGTGGCCGTATAAACACTTTTAAGTTAATTAAACTGCCCATTGACTAAAACTGCATTTTTTTTTTTTTTTGGCAATAAAGCAACCCTGATTACAAGGTTATATTGTTACCAGAAAACAATTATTATATATTTTATCATAAGCATTAAACTGTATATCTAAAGATCAAGCAAACAAAAATATAAGTGGGACATAAAGCAGAGAAAAAAAGCAGAACAAAAGAGCACAAAGGACACAGATCATGAGAGAAACTAGATGTGTCATTTGCAAGGTATGTCACTCCCTTATCATGATCGTGTGTTTAGAAATAACTTTTCTTACTCAGACTGAGAAATACAGAAAGTCATAAGTCATTCCATTTCTTTGGAAACAATTTTTTTCTTCATGTCGCATATTAGACCGCAAAATATATCCATTTTGCAGACATAAATGATCCTGGCCAAAATATTTCAGTATGTATGTGTATTTTTACATTTTTGAAGTCTGAAAAGTTGCTAAACAGTTAGGGTATAAAGATTGTACATGCTGATGATTGTTTAGTTTAAGATTAGATTAATTATTAAATAAATCAGTAAAATAATTGTAGCTGTGTGTCAGATGCATTTGGGTAAGCTATGAGAAAAATGTATTATTAGAAATGGATTGAATAAAAATCAATCCACCATTTTCAGACATACTTGCCTGGTTTATGTAATGTGAACAATCTACAGTAAAATGACTATAATGGTTTTTGACGTTTCTATTAATATTTTCTTTTTCAGAAAATATTGTTGCTTAGTCCCCAATGATACCTAATCGTACCTTATATATGATCAACTTTACTAACAGTTTTTTTTTTTTTTTTTCTCCATTTATTGATGAAGACATGTTCTGTGGCTATGTTACAGATACATTCTTCTACTATTTAAAAAAAAAAAAAAAAAAAAAAAAAAAAAATAGAATATGAAATATTATGTGAAGTTTTACTTCACCCTTTAATTTTCATCTCATTTAGGGCGCAACTTTTCAAGTACCCATTTCTTTATTATCATGTATTTTCCCTTTTTCAGAGACGTTTCATCATTAAATGGGGAAGGACTTTCCTGTGGACTGCTTTTATTTCCAACTGTGCTCATTGAGTGATTTAAAACCCTGCTTGGATCTATACTAAACCCATGGTAAGAATCACTCCGTGTTCATTTCACATACTACTAGAATTAATCACAGTTAATTATCCAATTAAGCTGTTTTGTTTTCAGCTCGCATACAGGATATAGCTTCAGCATTCTTCACCATCGTTTTCTAGGCTTAGGGTGACTGTCAGTCCTAATCCCTGCTGATTTGTTTACTTATCCAGGACGTCTACATCGAAGTCAAGCCTGACAAGAATTTAGATCCAGCTCACAGCTAGCGCATAATAAACGAACCCCTCTTCCTGCGTGTGCATGTGCCAAAACCTATCCCCTGGATTAAATTCTTGACAGTGTTTTGATGCAACATATTTTTCTCTCTTCCACAGGCAGAGCCAGACGTGGATTAAAGCACTGACGGCCCCATCAGCACAGAGTGGTTGACGGAGAAGTCCAGTGGCGATACAAATCGACAAGAAAACTGTCATTAAAGCAACCGAAGAGCCACATTTTAAAGGACAATGGACACCTTGTCCCAGAACTCCAGGCTTGAGTGCCAAATCTGTTTCAACTACTTCAGCCAAAGGCGCCGTCCTAAACTCCTGCACTGCCAGCATACCTGCTGCTCCATATGTCTGAGCCAGATGAGGCTCAGCCAGAGAGAGCTCCGCTGTCCTTGGTGCCGTTGTGTGACGCAGGTGCCCAACGGACTTTCGGTTTCTCATCTTCCAGACGATCCGGAAGTACTTTCCATTATCAGTCTGTCTCACTCCTCCGAACACACTCCCATATTTATACACTTACCCAACAGCGGCTGTTATCTGCTGCCCGTCCCTCTGGACACAGATGAGGTGATGCTTCCTGGACAGCCAGCGTGCCGATTTGGCTCTAAAAGCACCGGGGTGTTAAACGTCTCTGATGGCGGGAGCCTCATACTGGGGGACGACACAGGTGAGGTGGTGATGGAGGAGGAGGAGGAGGTGGCGGTTAAAAACAATGCTTGGACGGGGGTTTGCACTGTGCTACTGGTGGCATTCATTTTGATTTTTCTGCTTGGGATCGTGTTGCATAACATGTCCTGCGTATCCAAACGCTTCACTATTATTTCCTGCGGATGAGACGGATTCTACAGGTTCACTTGTGAAGGACCAACTGCTGGTTTGGAATCTCTTTATGTGATTGTGATTATGTACATCGCATATCTGGTGACTTATGTATATGGTAAATGAGCAGAAGGGAATGAAAGAAGTCAAGGGCACAATCTATGCAGTTTGAGGTTTTTCAAAAGTCTGTGAAAATCCTCATTTGTTAATACATAGGGAATTTGTTCATTTAATGTGCAGAAATGTCATTAAAGAATTTAGCAGTATTGACTCTGTATTTGCATGTCTTGTATGTACCTGGGGGAAATTAACTTAGTCTTTAATATTACAGTAGAGCTGTGCGTTATTGACAGTCAGGAGGCGTTTGTGACTGAACACTAAAATGTAGAAATGAAATTGCATATTGCTACATAGCTGCACTGCCTTTAAATACTGTTTATTGCTGTGTTTGATTGCTGTATGTTTTAAGGTGTTTCAATTTCTTTAAAATGCTACAAATCATGTTTTTATTGGTAACAAACTGTTGCTTTTTTTTACTAATGGTTTTTGACTTTGACTTTGATTAAAAGTGAAAAAAATCAATCTTTGATTTGTGTGACATAATTTATACATATATTAAATCAAAACTATTATTAATATTAATATGATCTACATGCTACTTAAACAAATGCACAAATACAATATTGTTAATGTGGGACCAGTAAGAATGCTTTTTATAGAAATGAATACTTATTCAGCAAATTTCGGGAGGAGGGGGGCGAAGGCAGTTAAGCTCTCTGCCTCCCTAATAATTTTTTTTATCTTGTTATCCTGTCAGAAGCCTCAAACCACCCTATAAATACCCTCAATTCCTTCCTCTCCTCAATTCGATCGCAGTATCCCGCCTCCTACCCCTTCTCCACCTTCTCCTTCCAGGGGGACACTCAGGATTGGGAATCGGCTGTCCGTCTCTTCCCTCTCCCGAGCCCTTAGGGCTTGGCAGCCCTCCTAATCCTGAGTCTCCTCCCTTAGCAGCACACCAAATCAGCTTCGCTATTTTATGCCTTCAAGCTCGAACTCGTGAAATATATATTAAATAAATCAAAATTAAATGTGAAGACATTTACAGTTGATTCAAAATCAAATGAGTAGTTCTTTTAAACTCTTATGAATCTTTTTAATGTATTAATCTAAGATAAGCCTGTAAAAACAACATATATTTACCACACAAATATTGTTTTCAACATAATATAAGAAATGAAACTCAGAGTTACAGGATTAGTTTTGAGTTGACAATCTGGGTTTGATGGTACCATGAAGCTAGTCATCAACTTTCTCTGTCAACTCAGGCTTGATCCTGAGGCGAAAGAGTTAATGTAGCAGGAGCACATGAAAGTGTGACATCAGCAATAAGCAGCCAATCACATGCTTTTAAACTTTCATTCACTTCTCGTGAGAGAGTCAGATTCACTACCAAAGATTAAAAGATTGAACAATATGAGGAATTTCAACACATTTACAAAGCAAGATGAAACAATCTTGAATAAAAGTAAGAAAAAAAAGTAAGCTGTAAAGTTACTTTATAAAGATGATAATATTTCTAAGCATAACACTAAAATAACATAAACACTAGGTAAAACACTTAAAAATGTAAACTCATATGTAGTCATGTTTACTTATTTATACTGCATATTATGTTTATGTTTATATTCATTTAAAAACCTATTACTATTAAACTAAACTGCCTTGTGTAATAGATTAAGGAGAATCATCAAAAAATCTAATGATTTTATGATTTTAAAGCGTCCTTTAATTTGGAGTAAGAGAAGCTGGGGGAGTGGCTTTATTGCATCAGACACGTGTCACCTTGCTGGAAGCTGATTGGTCAAGCTGATTCCGTTTTGAGCTCTCTAACCCAGAACATAACCTGCCCCAGAGCAGGTTAGCAGTGTAGCATAAGTTGGCGATGAACACTGCTAAAAGCCAAACCAATTTCATGGTACCTAAAACCCAGGATTGGTGCTAACTAAACTTAAACTTACCTAGCTAGCCAGCTAATCCGGGCTTCATGGTACAGGCCCCAGGGCTGCATTTCCCCAAAGCATCGTAAACCTAAATACATCCTAGATCCATTGAAACCAGTGGAACCAATGGATCAACTCAGGCTTATTAAGCTTTTGGGAAACGCAGCTCAAATTAGCATGTTTTACTAAAGCATCAATATAATAATAATTTCTTTATAACTTCATAAATGTTTTCTGTAATTTTGATTTCTGCAACTTTAATGAGCATACTGTAAGTGACTTTTTTATAGTTAAAGGAAAAAAAAAATCATACCGACCCTGAATTTGTTAATGATATTGTGTCACAGATGGATGTTCCTCAGATGTTATTAATTATGTTATCAGAAACAAGTCTAACGTTAAATTAAAGGGATAGTTCACCCCAAAATTAAAGTTCATCTTCGGAACACAATTTAAGATATTTTTGATGCAATCCGTGAGCTTTCTGACCTTTTGTAGACATGCAACACAACTTAAATTTTCCCAGACCGTGAAATGTGAAATGCATCTACCATTATGGAGTATCATGACACATGAGCATGTTTTCCTCTGCATGTAAACATTGCATGCGCGTGGTGCTGCTGACGGAGGACATGCATGTGCTGCATCTTGTTACTGTTCAGAGGAAAGCACACAAGTGTCCTTGGAATGTTCCTGGGTCTAGAAACTCATTATTACCTGTTTGTTACTATTATAATCCTAAATCAATCAATGGTTTTAATGGTTTTTCAATGGTATTTATTCATTAAAACTAAATTAAAACCAAATAACAATTTTCTTACAATTTATCACATTTGCACATTGATATCAAATGTGAGATGAGCCCAGTGCAGCGCACCCATCTGCATCAAAAGCTGTCAACACCACCCATCATACTTGACTGATGACAGTATTTTGCTTTTTTCACTTGCTATAAAAACAGAACGAATCTCGTGTGCATTTTATAATTCCTTATTTTGATCTGGATCAATGATTTTCCAGGCGTTCCAAAGTCACATAGTAAATACATTATGCTTAAATTGTGATTAAGAAGGCCAAGTAGAATTATTTTTAGACCCGGTATGGTATGAGAAATCATGTATGAACAAAAAAATATCTTGTTGCAAAATAATGACAAGCACATGACAGTACTCACATTTTGTACATGCTGTACTCTTAATTAACAGGTTTGACTGACGTAGCTAAACCCTTTTACCAGTTGCATAGCATAAAGCCATGCTGTCTCCTCACCCAAACATTGTTCCCTGTTGGAGAAAATGAAACATATTCGTTATGATCTATGGAAGCCCATTAATGGAGAAGCTTAAGAAAAACATTTGTTGGATTTGGTAAATCATAATTATATAATAATTGACTATAATTCAAAATGATGACTATTCTTAATCAAAATCATGAGATAAAAAGCTATAAATTTGTGATGACGAAATGTAGACTTCCATTTGTGCCTCTACCCTGCTTCAGTTAACTGGTTATTAGTAATTAATTTTACGGACATTTGAAAATGTTTAGAATATAGGTAAAACACCTGTAAAAAAAAAAAGTCAGAAAAAACAGAAATTCCATTGTATTATTACAATAAATAATGCCCTGTGTTTTACATGTATGTTTTTAGTATATTTAAAGGGTGTACATTGGGAAAGGCATTGTTTTGGATTATGATATGATATTCCAGGTATGGGTATGATATTCCAGGAGCCTCCACAGATTTAGGCCATGTTATTGTGTCAGTATGCATATTTAGAGCTCTGCCTATCAATGCCAAAAGAGCACACCTCATTTACCTCGGCCTGCATCTGTCAACGTGCAACAGAACCGCACGCATTTGCTAAAATCATGCAAAGTGCCAGGCAGCACTGTACATGATTGATGGTGTTGTCCACATGTCGGTTTCTCCTCTAACTTTAGTAAATCACCTATCCAAAGGGGCCTTTAACAGGCCATTAACACACAACACCGACACAATCCATCTTCAGTCACACACGCTCACAAATCCTTTTATGCGCCGCACAAGGATGTTGTCATCTGCTTCTGAAATATATATTTGGAAATATATGGATAAAAAATATTGTCAGGACAAAAAGCTTGGGCTAAAAAGCGTAAAAAAAACCATCTGTTCTGACCGATTTTCAATCTTAACTGTCAGTTGTAGGCTTGAAGACAAATTAATCCCAGCTAACGGCTTGTGCTGCAATAACAAGCCTAAATTCAGAGGGACCCGCGTGCTATATAATTTTATTATTAATGGAGCTAAAACAGCAGGTGGTATACAAATAAATAAAAAAATGTGTAAAATCACTTTCTCATGCATACAAGTGAAGTATCAACACATACCCGAGACCAGTAATGTGCTTGATTTGAGCATGTTAATTGAAACATGCTATTTAAATTAATGTTACCATGAATATTTGACTCATAGTGCTCAGTATCTCAAAATCTAATAATTAAGGCCTATTTATTTAGTAGCTCCAGCCATTATTAGGTCCTACCAGCAGAAGGCACTACCACACTGCAAAACAGCTGAACAGAAACTTGAGTAATTCCACTTTCCCTTCAGAATACACACACACACACACACACACACACACAATAATGTGTACATCTTGATTAAGAGCAGGTGCAGTTTAGACATGGTATATAGGGAATGACTCTTGCATGCTGGTTTTATGAAAAGTGATCATCTATTCCCTTTGGTCAATGTGGCTCCAATATTATGCCTTTCAAATCTCATTTATAATTTAGTTCAGATGTTCATCAGTCAAAAGCTGCAGGATTTGTAAAGGAGATCACGTATAATACACTTCACCTAGATGAAGAATAAATTATTAATAATAGCTAATATTATAAATGTTCAAAGATTAAAAGTAAACGCTGTAAATTCTTTCGCTCACAGTGCTGTAGGTACTGACAACTGCACTGCAATCAGAGGTGTAAAGAAAGAAGACTATAAATAAATAAATATTCATCCTGTGTTTTTTTTTTTATAAAGAAAGAATCTCTAGAGTTCACAGCCCAGGCGAGCGATTTCTTCTATTAGAAAGTCCACATCTTCTCTCCGAGTGGCTGGGTTGGAAAAAACACAGCGAAAAAAATTGACTTTGTCTTCTAGAGGCTGATAGCTAATCATTGTGAAACCTTCCTCCATCATCTTTGTCTTGATTTTTGGAGCCACCTGTGGGAATTCATAATGTCAGCTTATAAGCAGGAACCGCTCTGTAAATAAGCAACCCTAGACTAATCTCTCTTATTGCTTTTATTGGTTAAGTAAGAAATGAAAAGAAAAATTTACCATGTGAAGTTCTCTGTCTCGCTCTGGGCCTGGAGGAATGCTTTGCAGTCGTTTCGGGAGATACCAAAAGCAGACATTACTGTGTTCGGGCTGAAATAATGCATGAAACACATGAATTAAGCTCTAACAACTGTTAGAATCATTCAGCGATTGCTTTCTTAAAAGATGCTGAATGTTTACTGTTCACTGATACCTTTCCTTTGAAGACAAGCTGAAAATCTGTTCTTCTCTTCAGCTTGTAGTAAAGATACTCTGCATTTTCCAGGCAGTGGTTGATCTGTGCTTCAAAACCCTCAGAACCCTACAAAGAATTGCACATACAAATACAAAGTAATTTAATATTTGCTTAAAATGTGTTTTAAGCAAATATTATGTATGGGAGCTGTCATATTCCAGCTCACATTTCTGATGGTGGTTGAAAATACATTTTTAGTTTGAATAAGAATATGTCTGTCATACCTTCGCCTTCCACATGAGCCAGAGCTTGAAGACGTCTACGTGCCGTCCACACTGAATGCTTTTGTCCCCAGTGTCGTAGGACACATCGTAGTGCTTGTCAGGTTGGAAGAGATACTCGGCACACAGCTGATTACATTCCTGCAGGAGACCCTGAGAACAACACATGGCCCTTACATAGCCTTGTTTTTCAATACCTCCTCAAGCATCAATGACTCTTTATAGCCTGTCGTGAAAGCGTATGACTTCCTGGTTTGTCCTGAGCAGTAAAGCTGCCCAGTGTTCTTTGACCTTCTTGGATGCTCTGCAGTCTGCAATCATTTGTGGTCAGATACTGATATTGACATCCAACTGTGTCACTCAGGAAAACTGAGGGAAATTCAACCTTCACAAAAGGCTGAGACTACCGACACCGATGAACAATGTTAACAATCAGTGGCATGTCCTTCTGAACAAAATCAATTCGTGTAAATTAACCTAGAATTTTCAAGGACCCTTTTGTTCGAGGATTATTAATTTGCTGAATAAAATAATTGATTCACGCATGCCCATGTCATCCAAGATGTTCATGTGTTTCTTAAGTCAGAAAGAAATGATAGCTTTTGAGGAAAACATTCTGTGATATGCTTCATATAGTGTTCTTTAACAGGGAGCAATGGTGCAGTTTCAATGCAGATTTTAAGGGCTCTGCAGCCTCCCGCACGTCCTGATTTTGCTGAGTTAGGCGTGTTCCTGGGTCAGCATATTCTGTTGACCCTGGAACAACATTTTATTCCAAAATTTTAGTTTTGACCGTATCTCTACACCTAAACCTAACCCTACCCATGAGTAATGCCTAAAATCAGAGGAAATGATAGATGACTGACACTGCTGTACAAGCACCAAACACTGATTGTCAGCCTAAACTTCACAAAAACTATAAACTGGTTCTTCAAATCTGATTGGCTAATAACAATGTTGTTGCAGGGTCAACAAAGATGTTGACCCAGGGACACGCCTAACTCATCAAAATCAGGTTCTGCGCAGGCCAGGGGCCACACAGTCAAGGAATAACCACAAATGCTCATGTTGCACTAGCTCTGTGATGAGAATGATCGACTGTAGTAGGGAAGGGTGAAAAACTCACCCTTTTTTGTAAAGAGTATTTGACTTTCTTTGCACGTTTGCTTTGTAAATACTGGATTGGTACTTTCCGCCTACATCTGACCTTTCCAATGTGATTATGCAATGCATGAAGTCGACAAAGCATTTTATTATTATTTTTTTTTTAGAAAATGATGGATTGTTTAGTTATATAAGACCCTTATTTCTTGGCTGGGATTGTGTAAAGCCATTTGAAAGATTTTGAGAAATTAAAAACTGCAATTTGGACCTTCAACCCTGTTGATGACCACTTTATGGACATAATCCATAAAATGTTTTCCTCAAAAAAACAACAACCTTAATTTATTTTTGGCTACAGAAAAAGACAACTCTTAAAGATGACATGAGGGTGATAGGTAGATAGTTTTAAAAAAACTCAATGTCTGGATGGCCTGTGACATCAAGTATATAATTTATTTACTCTTAACTTCCTTGATTAAAGTTTCCAGCTCACCTTCTTCTTCACTAGAATGGTTGAGCATTGCAGTGGGACGCCCATCATCTTGTGGGGGTTCCAGGTCACAGAATGAGCTCTGGATAAAAGCATATGAATAGACTGATGATGTTAGATGTTGAAGTAATTCTACCAATTTAAGGTGCACATTCAAAATAAGAAATGATTTTTGAAATGAAGGTGAAAGTGGAGGTGGAATCCATTAGACATAAACTTTGCATCAGTTTGATGTAGAAGCAGGGCTGTAATTGAAGGTTCTGGCAAACCATCAGTACAAAAGAAATGAAAGAAGAAAAGTCTGTTTTTAGGCTGATGAGTGTGAGTGGGTTAGACGCTTTAGCACATTGCAGAGTAAATGTCAATGTGCTTTCACCACACCTAAAATAGTAGAGAAAGTACGTAAATTATCCTGCAGAACACCATACGTAATAAGCAAGGAAGGCAGCACTTTGTGTTGATTAAAAGAAAGTGAAACAGAGGGATGTTGAACATTTATGGCAGATGAAGCAGCACTTGTTTGAATTATAGCCCCCCAAATTTAAAAGCAACTAGACCAGGTCTATTCAATTAGTTTCATTTGATTCTCGGATTATCAAATTAATATTTTGAAGGGGGCCAAGGCGTTGGTGGCCATCCCAATTTCTTTCTGAGGGGCTTTGATCGATTAAGCTAAAAAACTAATTACTCACACATTTTCTCTAACTAATTGTAATTAACAGCATATTAATATCATATTATTCATATTGTCATCATTTCACATTGACCTCCAAATGAATGTAGTAACAGTATAAAGATGGCATATTTTAAATATGTTTAATGGTATCTTTTACTAAGTAGCCTATTATTAACAATGGCCAGTATTTTTAATGCAATACTACTACTGATTTCTCTGTTAAACACATTGGAAACGCCAATTGTCGGAGGCGGATCCTGGTTCTCTCCCCACAAGAAAGCTCCTCCGATCCCGCGCTGACTGAGCGCTTCAGCTTCCCAAGTGTGTTGACGAGCTGGCATATTACTTACCTGTGTGCTTATTACTTACATATTACTTACCTGTGTGCTTACCTGTGCTCCTGTCCTCCAGTGTACTCTGTGGTCCCCAGTGTTTCTCTTCAATCCTCTATGAAGCCTCTCCTTCTCCTGGATCGTCTAAGTGGTGTGTGTTTGTGGACATCG